>JAANYP010000455.1:0-600000 GCA_020465985.1 Centrapalus pauciflorus | reverse complement strand
TATTATATGTTGAGAGCTTCTCGGACAGGCTTTTGAATGAAGAGAAGCTCGGAGAGCTCTTGAATTGAGATGAATGGATTTAGAGGTTTTTCAGGCAAAACGAATGCCGACAATCTTAATGCACCAATGCATCCTGGTCCCTTTTTTCGGTTCATTTCCGAAACACTTTTTTTGTTAAAAGAAAATATATATCTAGAGGAGAATATATATTTTGGTATACATAGGAGAAATTCTCTTGATTCCATAGATATTACTATCAATTTTCAGAATTCTTTACTAACTTCTGTTCAGAATTTTTTTTAAAAAATAGATGTCTTTTTCTGCATTATTTCTTCATGTTTCTTTTTAACGACGTTCTAAAAAGAACGTAACTTCTTTGTATCTTAAGAATGTAAATTCTTAAGATAAAAAAAATTCATTCTACGTATGTTAAGAATGCAATCGGCCCTGTGGGTCGTTTGTTGGTTCTTGTAAAGTTTATGGCTTGAGCAGATGACCTTCTGATTGCAAACGCTTTACATTCAGTTTGGCAATGCTCAAGCCTAGGCTCGAGTGGACGAGTTTGGCCTGGAACCGACTTGGTTGGACAAACCGGTTACCCATTCTTCCTGGTGTATTTGCATGAAACTCAGGTACAAGTATAACCTGTTTAGCCCCGGTGTTAGTTATGGTTATGTATGAACAAAGCACTAACCTTTATACTTTTTATTGGTTTAATCCTTCAACTTTTGAATTTTACTGGTTTACCCGTTCAATTTTTCCGATAACCTTTTTTACTGGTCAGGTTTTGTTTATGTGCATAAATGAATCAGGTTCATTATCGAAAAACCCATTCGAATTTCAAATTTTTTTTTGTTTAATCATTCTATTAACTTTATGATCTCTACTTGAATTTGTTGTTAATTATTTTTATAATTATCATCAAACTTTAAATTCATGAAAATTGCATCACTTTCTTTTTTCATGTATGTCACTTCTAGGGCAATCTCTCTCTCTCTCTCTCTCTCTCTCTCTCTCATGATGTTTCATTGGTATATTTTACTATTTCATCATCATCATCATATTTTGCTATTCTTCATTATATTAATCATGTTAATCCAAACATGTTCTAATCAATTTGTTGCATTATCACTATTGTGTTTACCTATTGTGATTACACCGACAATGATTTCGTCTCCCTTTAGCCGCTCCATCGTTATGCTAATAATTGAGTTGGTTCATCGTTGCTTTACCACTTCTCTATCAACTACGTCTTCTCTTCATGTCCCTACTTTTTGTTTCTAAAACCTTAAAACCTAGTCGAACAAACTTATAAGGTTTGTTAACGATTCTGTAAGGTTATTGAGCTAGTTTAGGATCTTAATTAAGGATATCGACTTGTTCACCATTCTATAAGGTTATTTATATATATTTTTATTTATGAGATCAATATGTTCATGATTTTTTGTAGGGTTTGTTTACGATTTTCTAGGGTTTGTTTACGATTCTAATGTATTTTGTAGTTCCATGAAATTTGATCATAATTATGTTAATTGATTAGAGTTTCAGATTAAAGATCTTTATCGATTAGTGTTTGTTTCTTTAGATCTCACCTATCGAATATTTGTTAAAAGATCAATTTTATTCTTGTTTCATTTCTTTGAATGATCGGTCCTTGAAGTTAAGTTTCAATCTAAGAAGGTCTGGAAAAATCATGTAAGTTCGAATGACATTTTCAATAATAAAAGATGTCACGTAATTGTCACGTCACAAAACGTAAATGTCACGTCACAAATTACCTGTGATAACAACTAAAATGATCAAACCAATAAAAAATAAAATGTCAGTGGTTTGTTTAGTTGGAAAAAGAATTGAGTGGTTAAACCAAAAATTTATGAAAGTTTGGATTTTTTTTCAGTGATGACAATACTATATATATATATGTGCTAAGTTAATAGCCATGTATTACACGAGTTAATTTTAAAAATAAGAGTAAAGGACATTATTGGTCCTTGTGGTTTGATGGTTTACCCGTATTCAGTCCTTTAACCATAATAAGGTCAAATTTCATCCCTATTTTGCTAATTTTGTGCTCTTTTAGTCCCTCGTCCGTTAAACTTAACGACACAAACGTTAAAGTTGTAAGAATGACATTTTTACCCTTTTCATTGAGACGCTTTTAGTCCCTATGGTTTTATTATTTACCCATTTATAGTCCAACATTTATTTTTTTATTTTATCTTTATAATTATATTATTTATAGATATACTTAATTCATTATAAACACACTTATTTTATTTATAAATATAGTTATGTTTTAATATTTTATTTACATTTACTATTGTTCGTATTTTATTTAGAAATTAACTTTTATTTTAGTTTAAATATATATTTCTTTACTAATTTATTTAAAGTTCATCTTCTTTATTAATTTTAATTTTTATAATATTATTGTTGACATTTATGTATGTAATTTTGTTAGTTGTGTTTAAGTAAATATAATATCGTCGATATTTTTCCTTTCCAAAGTCACTATTTCTTCAAGTATCTTCCAACCTAATCAATTATCAACACATAAATTATTTTATATCTGTTGGATATATATATATATATATACATATTCGAGTGAGTACTACCTACTACACAGCGCACCCGAAGATATCACTCGTAAAATTATTTTTTTGAAAATTTTTTTCACAAACATGTTTTAATTAACATTACACAGATAATATGTGAATTTCACGCAAATTTGAATACTCTAAGTGCATGAAATCACGCACCACATATATGCAAAATTATGTAAGTGTGCGTTAACATCATTTTTTAGGAGCTAGAAGATGTAAATGTATGTGAAGTTTACATATAATCTTCATAATGTTAATTAAAACCTGTTTATGTAATAATAAATTAAAAAAAAGTTTTTTAAAGGTGGTAGCTTATGGTGCGCTGTATAAGTAGTGGTACTCCCTCGAACCATATTATATATATTTGTGTGTGTGTGTGTGTGTGTGTATATATATATATATATAATATTTTCAAGTATCTTCCAATGTCATTATTTCTTCAAGTATATTCACATATGTATATAATTTATGTGTCGATAATTGATTAGGTTGGAAAATATTTGAAGAAATAGTGACTTTGGAGAAGAAAAATATCGACGATATTATATCTACTTAAACACAACCAACAAAATTACATATATAAATGTCAACAATAATATTATAAAAATTAAAATAATAAAGAAGATGAACTTTAAATAAATTAGTAAAGAAATATATATTTAAATTAAAATAAAAGTTAAATTTTAAAATAAAATACGAACAATAATAAATGTAAAAAATTATTAAAATATAAGTATATTTATAAATAAAATAAGTGTGTTTATAATAAATTAAGTAAATCTATAAATAATATAATTATAATGATAAAATAAAATAAAATAAATGTTGGACTATAAATGGGTAAATAATAAAACCATAGGGACTAAAAGCGTCTCAATGAAAAGGGTAAAAATGTCATTCTTACAACTTTAACGGTTGTGTCGTTAAGTTTAACGGACGAGGGACTAAAAGGGCACAAAATTAGCAAAATAGGGATGAAATTTGACCTTATTATGGTTAAAGGACTGAATCCGGGTAAACCATCAAACCACAAGGACCAAAAATGTCCTTTACTCTAAAAATAAATATGTACAAATTTGTACTGTTTTCTCATCTGAATGTGTTATTATCTCCTTCAAGAAACCGAATAAGGGAACCTTCTTCACATTATACTTGGAAGTTGGAAGTTTTAAGAACATAATTTGTATAACAAAAAGGATAGTTCATATGTTGTATCCTATGTTGTCCAATCGTTTTAGCCTATGTTAACAACACAAACATGAATGAATCCTGACAATACGTTTATTCTCGCAATGATCGCTCAAAAAGTAAGTATGTTGTATGTTTTTCCTCGACTTGATTCTGGAGGAACGAGAACAAAGTCCTCTGTATTTGCAGTCTGCTGTGATTACTCCATAATCTTTATTACCAACAGTAAGCCTAAAGCTTGGCCGTTTGTTGACTGAAACTCGGGTCAACGCAAACAACCACCTGGAACCAAAAACACATCATGTTAACAACGTCTTAACGATATACACAAAGTTTTCTGTAATCCAACGGGAATGCCCTTAACATGCATACCTTTCCAACACTTTTACCAGAATGGAGATATTCAACTGCATCAGCAACCGATTGTACGCCCACAAAGCTTTTAGGGTCTATTGAAACCTGGTAATTTAGCAAGAAGATTGATAATATTCTTGAATTACGCCAAGACGACTTATCAGGTGAATCAAATTTATAGATATAATATTATTACCTTTAGCTTTCCCACAGAGAAAAGATGAACCAAATTATCCAGATGTTGTTGCCACAGATGAGCGTATTGAATGAGGAAAAATCCAGCCTGCAAGTACCTCAAATTATCATGAATAAAGTCGAAAAATATATGCACTTAGGGGGCGTTTGGTTCGCTGGAATCTGAAGGAATGAAATGGAATCTGTCAAAGAAGATGAAATTCTGGAAGGAATGAAATCTGTCTGAATCCAAATACTATAGTTTGTTGAGAATGAAAAGACCTGTTGTTAAAATGATTGCTTTGAAGGAATGGAATTTAAATTCCTTCCATTTTGCTATGGAATGGTCATTCCTTCAAAATGGGGGATTTTTTTTTAAAATGTGGAATGGTCATTCCATTCCTTTGGACTGCCAAACAACCCATCAGAATGAAAAATTCATTCCTTTTCCGCCAGATTCCATCGGATTCCAACGAACCAAACGCCCCATTAAGGTTTATCCACCTGAAGTTATAACTGCTTCACTCTATTTGACGAATTACGCCACTGCAACAAACAGATATCATGGATTTGGATCCACAAGTTCCATTGTTTTCGTCCCTTTCTCGAAGGGTGTTTCAGAAACTTAATGAAGGAAGTATAAAACTGGAAAACTTTACGTACCACAGTTTGGCTTTTTGCAAGGATTTTCTCACATAATCCTGTGTAGTTTCGTGGTTTCCAACCATGCTCTCCTTGATACTGAAACAAAAACAGGAAAGATCACTGTGATGCAACACGATGACAATGCTGAACCTTGAAATATATATGTTCTTCAGATTTAGAACAAATGTAACGATAAGAGAGAAGTATTCACAAACTAGTCTTTCAATTACCTGAGAGATCATTCCAATGACAACTAGTCGTCCGTAAACTGCTAATGCGTTCAAACACAAATCAAACATATCACCACCAACAGATTCATATACGATATCAACTCCTTTTGGGAATTCCTTCTTAAGGACCTGGTCATTTTGTAGACAAGAAAGTTCTTTGTTATGTGTAGATATAGTTTGGTTCTAACTGTGTAATGTAACAAAAAAAATCTCCTAAATTTGATTCTTTGAAATGAAAAAAATATACATTTTTTATCGATTCTTCTTTGTAGTCGATGACTCGATCAACACCCAAATCTCTTAAAAGCATAGCCTTATCTTTACCTCCACAAGTCGCAACCACCTTGTTTCCAGCTAATTTTGCAAGCTTAGCATTAAGAACCAGTCCATAAATCATCACTTTCAGATATTTAAGGATATAGAATATTTGGTTAAAATGTCGAGTAGATATTAAATTAAACTTTTGAAACGTTAAAAATACCTGAACTGCAAATTGCCCGGTCCCTCCTGCAGCAGCAGTGATAAGAACTACCTTTCCAGACTCCATTTGTGCTGCCTAGAAGCAACATGAAAAGAAGTTTCCTCCAAAATCTAATTAAAACCGAAAACATCTTGCATACAAGTATACAACACTCAGATTAAAATAAATATATAGGTAACAAACTTTTTCTAGAGCTATTGACGCGGTAAGTCCAGAAGTAAGCATGGCAACAACTTCAGCGTCTGGTCTTGCAACAGGAAGAATGTGCTTTGCGGGCACCTAAAATACATAAAAAATGAATACCAACAATTGTAAGTAGTAGCACGAAAAGATCAAGTTTCTACACATTATGTACCATGGCAAATTCAGCATAAGCTCCGAAAGTCATTATAGCTGCTGGAGTGCCAACTTTCAGATTTTTAACCCCATCACCCACTGCAGCAATTAATCCTACACCCTGTAATTTTATAAATGTTTAAACACATAGATGAAAATATATCAATGCAATGCTTGAAGCAAATCCGGGGATCACGAATGTGATTCAGATTGTTACCATGTGTTCTAACTTTTATACCTCAAATCCGGCATCAAATGGGAGTCGAGAGCTGATTTCTTCTTTGCTTCCACTGAAATAACTACCAGAACTAAAATTCACCTGTCAAGGTATACTCGAATTAGAAAAAAAAAAAAAAAAAACAAATAAACCCACAATATAACTTGATTTTTAAGAAACAAGTTTTGATAATTTAACTAATATAGGCATTTAGAGGGTATAGAAAGCATTAAACGTACATCGCTTGCATTGACACCAGCATATATGATTTTCAGGAGGACGTGGTCTGATTTGATTGGTAATCTCAATGGTGCTCGAACTATACTGGTAGCACTACGAAAGTAGTGGCTCAGGGTGTGAACGATTCTGCAGAGTGACATCAGATAAAACTACTCATATAAATCCCAAAGATAAACTGAGGGGTGCATACAAAAAGACTTGACCGAAGCATGTTGTGAAAACGTTGATAGGTGCTCACACTTTCTCAAAGCTCTGAGGAATCTCGATGGTAGATGGAACTACTGATGAAAATCTCTTCTTTAATCTTGATGGAACCACCAAGTATTTTGCTTCTTCAGTTGGAGTTGGCCAATATTCCAACCCTCTACGATTAGTGATCCATAAGCACGAGCCCGCTTTACTTTCATCAGTTATAAGCTCAAATGCACCTGTTTCAAATCTTGAATGTCAAGTCAAGTACAGTAATGATGAACAAATTTAACAAATACCCAATTCAGATATGGAACAACAAAAATATGGCAACTGTGTGGGAAATGTGCCAATTTCAGATGGCCACAACTTATAAAAAATTACAGGGCATGCGGCCAATCAACAGAAAGGTTCCGTCAATGTGCATGCCATGGAACTGCTTTGTCCAACCACCAGGCTCAAAATCCATTGTTTAGGTCCGGTTTCACTGTCCTTTACAAAGGAATCATTGACTGTGTAGAAAGTCCATTCATCGATATTTAACATCTTTCTCGTGAACATTTGAATTTATATATCCTTTGCTAGAATGCATCTTGTATGCTTATGCCTTACGTCATACATGCTTATTAGACACATATGTATTTCCTTATATCATATGTTTCCTTATTATGTATTTCCATATATTATATGTTTCCTTATATTAGAGGGATTAGAATGCAACTAGTATAGGGTTTAGAGTGTAAATATATCTCTTATATAAACCCTTGTAATCAGTGTTTTATACACAATAATATACAACAATTACTGATTACTAAGTTTAGCTTGGTATCAGAGCCTAGGTTCTAGAAACCCTAGCAAAAAATTCTGCTGCCAAACAGCAGCCCCTGTGCTGCCGCCATTCTGCTGCCAAACAACAGCAGCCCCTGTGCCTTCCTTCTGCCCCTGTGCTGCCGCCAACAACAGCAGCCCCAAAAACCCTTCTGTCCATCTATTGCCGCCAACCACAGCAGCCACAAAAACCCTTCTGTCCATCTGCTGCCGCCCACAAACAGCAGCCCCATAAAACTCTCTGTCCATCTGCTGCCGCCCAACAAACAGCAGCCACAAACAGCAACCATCCACCGATCTCCATGGCTTCTATTGTCCCGTTCACTCCAACAGAGAAAACTGGCCATAATTCTCATAAGTTTGGCTTTACCCTCTCCCCAACCAACTGTGGCTACTGGAAAACAATGCTC
The DNA here is from genome assembly GCA_020465985.1 of Centrapalus pauciflorus. Lineage (NCBI taxonomy): Eukaryota > Viridiplantae > Streptophyta > Magnoliopsida > Asterales > Asteraceae > Centrapalus > Centrapalus pauciflorus. The sequence goes on along the minus strand of JAANYP010000455.1, from coordinate 592,105 downwards.
CAGCCCTTTCTTCTTACCAACGATTTGTTTGGCTATGTTGATGGCACTATATCTTGCCCTCCGATGACCATAGCTTCCCCATCATCATCCGACAAAGACGGTACCACAGTACCCCCGCCCCAATTGAACCCTAGTTACACTGCCTGGGTCTCCAATGACGCTCACGTTCGCATGCTTATTATTTCTACCATCTCTGAAGCCTCCTTCCAACATGTGCAAGGCCTCACTTCCCATGATCTGTGGTTGTCTCTTGAACGCGCCTATGCCCCTCACACCTCTTCTAGGGAATACACTCTCAAAACTCAGCTTCTCAGACTCCAGATGCAACCTGACGAAACCGTTGCTGCTTACTTGACTCGAGCCCAAGAATACTCTATTGCCTTAGCCAATATTGGTGAACCCCCAAAAGAAAAGGACTTAGTCATGTTGGTTATCTCAGGTCTTCGAGAAGAATACAACGGTCTGAAGTCTACCCTCATCGGTAGACAGTTCCCTGTTGCTTTTTCAGAACTTCACGTTTTACTCTCTGATCACGACTACATGATCAAGAAGTCTACACCAGATGTTTCCCCAACTCAGGCTTTCCTCGCCACTGTTCAGACTCGCCCTCGTGCAATCCCCACCACTCCGACTCTCGATCAGCTTCACGCTCTCCAGCAGGCTTTATCCCACCTTGGTCTTCAGGTTCAACCACTTACTGCTCAGCCTGCACAAGCCCATTACACAAATCGATCAGGTAATTCTCGAGGTCGTGGCCGTGACTCCCGTCGTGGTCGCGGTAATAACACCAATCGAGGTCAAAGTGGTACTCGCGAACAGTTCAGCTGGGCCTCTACTCAGAATACAGTCTTTGGTACATGCAACAGGTGTGGAATTGGTCATATTCCGTCACAGTGCCCCAATCGTGACCCCGCTACTATACGGGCCCGACAGCCTCCTTTAGCCAATTTCACAGACTCCCGTGCCACCTCATCAACTTCCTGGCTTCCGGATACTGGTTCTAATCATCATGTCACACCGGACCTCTCTAGTTTCGATCACTCTGAGACTTACTACGGTACCGATAATCTCCATGTTGGCAACGGTAAGGGCTTACCCATTCTCCATATTGGTTCCACAAACCTTTACTCACCCAACAAAACTTTCTCCCTTCAAAACATTCTCCATGTGCCTGAAATTAAACAAAATCTTCTTTCTGTTCAACAATTCTGTCTTGACAATAATGTATTTTTTGAATTTCACTCTTCTTTCTTTGTTGTGAAGGACAAGTCTACACACACTATCCTCCTCACGGGTCCAAGTAATGGTGGTCTCTACTCCTTTAGCCTTCCTCGAAGTCAACCAATTCTCAAAGTTGGTTTCTCCGCTACTCGTACTTCCTCCACAATTTGGCATCATCGCCTTGGACACCCTCATCCACAGCTTTTTAATTCAATGGTTTCTAAGTATAGTTTACCTTTAGTTAATAAAAGTTCTAGTAATTTTTCGTGTGATTCATGTTTAGTAGGCAAGTCGTCTAAACTTCATTTGTTACCATCTACCTATAAAAGTTCTCATATTCTAGATTTAGTATTTTGTGATGTTTGGGGGCCTGCTCCTGTTACTTCGTTCGATGGCCACACTTATTTCTTATTATGTGTTGATCATTATTCTCGCTTCATGTGGATTTTTCCTATAAAACTGAAATCTGATGTGTATGCTACCTTTAAAAGTTTTCTTGTCATGGTTGAACGCCAATTTCAAACCAAACTCAAAACCGTCCAAACTGATTGGGGAGGGGAATTCCGGAATCTTTCCAAATTTTTCACCTCACTCGGCATCCTTCACCGCCTTTCCTGCCCTCACACGAGTGAACAAAACGGTCTTGTTGAACGCCGCCACCGTCATGTTGTCGAAACAGGTCTCACCTTACTTGCCGCGTCTCATGTCCCTCAACGTTTTTGGCACTTCGCTTTTGACACCGCTGTATATCTCATCAACCGCATGCCGTCTAGGACAAACTCCAATGTCTCCCCATTTGAACTCTTGTTCAAACATCCACCAGATTTCTCCTTCCTTCGAGTCTTTGGGTGTCAGTGCTTCCCTCATCTCCGTCCATACAACAATCACAAAATGGACTTCCGTTCTACTCCCTGTGTCTTTCTTGGCTACAGTCCAACCCATCATGGCTACCGATGTTTGGACACACAGTCCGATCGCCTTTACATAGCCCGCCATGTTCGCTTTAATGAGCAGTCGTTTCCTTTTCACCAAACCTCCACCGATCCCTCCCCTACACCTCCTCCTGACCCATACACTTCTACCTACCCTGATCCACACCCCACTTTACTCACCCCTCCCAACACCACACCCACTAACCTACCTTCACCTTCCAACCTGCCTACCCCCCCTATTCCTACACCTACACCTACAGAACCACCTCCCCTTACACCTACACCTACACCTACAGAACCACCTCCCCTTATTCACACATATCATCGTCGTCCCAGATCTACCCAACCACCCACTCCTACTACTGCCCCTCCCACTCCCCGTACTCGTCCAGCCAACTTACGTCCCAACCCCAAGCAAACCAAACCCTATAATGCCTCCTCCTTTCATACAACCCACACCGACATCGAACCACGCCTTTTTTCCGTTGCTAACAAAGATCCTCGGTGGCGTAAGGCTATGTCTGAAGAGTACTCGGCCCTATTGCGGAATGGTACGTGGTCACTGGTTCCCCGTCCGAAGTCTAATGTTGTTGACTGTAAGTGGGTTTACCGGCTAAAGAAGGACCAAACTGGTAAGATCCAACGCTACAAGGCCCGTCTGGTGGCCAAAGGTTTTCGGCAGCAACCCGACATTGACTATCAGGAGACTTTCAGCCCGGTCGTAAAGGCCACCACTATCCGTGTTGTTCTCTCTCTTGCCGTTACCCAAGGCTGGTCTCTCCGGCAGCTCGATGTTCAAAATGCGTTTCTCCATGGAACCCTTACAGAGACTGTCTACTTGGAACAACCTCCAGGCTTCATTGACCAGACCAAACCGGATCATGTATGCCTCCTTCACAAGTCCTTGTATGGCTTAAAGCAGGCTCCACGCGCCTGGTTTCATCGCTTATCTACGGTTCTTCGCTCGCTCGGCTTTCAGGCTCCAAAACTGATCCCTCCCTATTTATTTATTCCCGCCAAGGCATCCTACTATACATGCTTGTCTATGTTGATGATATTGTCTTGACAGGTAACAACCAGCAGGCAATTGACACAGTGGTCCACAGTCTCAGCCAATCCTTTCCCATTCAGGATCTGGGATCTCTATCATACTTTCTCGGTATTGAAGTCACCAGCATGGGTTCAGATATGCTTCTCTCTCAGCAGAAGTACACTCTTGAGCTTCTCCAACGCGCCGGCCTCTCTCAGTCCAAACCAGTTCCTTCTCCCATGACTACGACGGCTAATCTTGCTCTTGGTGATAGTGCTACATTTTCCGACCCGGTCAAGTATCGTCAGATTATGGGTGCTCTACAGTATGTCACCTTGACTCGTCCGGACATTACCTTTGCCGTCAACAAAGTTGCTCAATTTATGCACTGCCCTACAGAAAATCACTGGTCTGCTGTTAAACGGATTCTTCGCTATCTGCAAGGCACCTCTACTTTCAGATTACGGCTTCGGCGTGACTCTAGCACTCTTCTTCACGCCTACACTGATTTTGCCTATAACGCTATTACAGGGTTTTCAGATGCTGGGCTGGTTGCCCAGATGACCGTCGATCCACCGGAGGGTATGCTATCTACCTAGGTTTAAACCTAGTATCCTGGTCTGCACAGAAACAGAAGACTGTCTCTCGGTCATCAACAGAATCAGAATACAAGGCTCTAGCTAATACAATCGCTGAGCTAACTTGGCTTGAAACACTGTTGCGCGAACTTCAAGTCCCTCTTAAGAAGACCCCTACGCTATGGTGTGATAATCTCGGCGCTACCTATCTTTCTGCCAACCCTGTGTTCCATGCTCGGACTAAGCACGTAGAGGTTGATTTTCACTTTGTTCGAGAAAAGGTTGCAGACAAGCAGCTTTCGGTCCAGTTCATAACCACCGATGATCAGATTGCGGATATCTTCACCAAGCCGCTTCTTTCGCAGCGTTTTATGTTTTTACGATCCAAGCTACAGGTCGTTCCCCGGCCTTAGCTTGCGGGGGAATATTAGACACATATGTATTTCCTTATATCATATGTTTCCTTATTATGTATTTCCATATATTATATGTTTCCTTATATTAGAGGGATTAGAATGCAACTAGTATAGGGTTTAGAGTGTAAATATATCTCTTATATAAACCCTTGTAATCAGTGTTTTATACACAATAATATACAACAATTACTGATTACTAAGTTTAGCTATGCTCAACCAACTACTTTCCATATTTAATAAAAAACCATTTCTTTTTCCACTTCTGATGCAGTAAAATGGCATACCTTGAATCACCGTATCCATGGAAACATAACCTCCCATGCGATCAATAAACTGAGAATTCACTTTTTCTCCCATGTCCGTTCGAACAAACTGCACCCAGGTTATTGAGAACATTAAACAAAAAGAATGTTGACTTTTACAGGTTTTTCGAAATTTTGACTGTTTGCAAACCCTGCAAGTCATCGTGCATGACTTATGAAATATAAAAAAACGATCATAAGGAGTTGGGTCTTACCTCGGGGCACAGCACGTTGACACGAATGCCTTTTCGCTTGTAGAGATTAAGTGATCTTGTAAACATAATCACACCCCCTTTAAAAATAAAGTATAAGAAAACCAAAAGAAAATATATTCGCAAGAAAAACATAAAACACGGTGTACACTTTCCCTTATTAATTCAAGTAGGTTTTTAATTTTTATTTGTGCTATAACATATAAATATTATGATCATCCACAAATAAAGAGAAACAATAGTGAATCAAGATCGTCTGATATTGTTATAGGCAGAATTCTCGTATTTACTGAAAAATAACAAACCTTTGGAGGCCGAATAGATAGGGTCAGTGATCATTGGATATAGTCCTGATGCCGAGCCCAAATTTATGACAACACCAGGCTTTTTTGCAGCTTCCATTATTTTGATCTAAATTATGGTAAAAACCCATTAACACTGACAAAGTGCACCATACATTTGATTAAAAGCGCATTTAGCATGGTAAAAACAAGTGAAGATCAAGCATACCGCTCTGTGGGTGCAATCGATAACTCCTACAAGATTCACATTGATGGCATGCCTCCATGAGTGTGAACCGTCGGTTTGGTCCTTTTGGAACTGCACAGAAGTTGCAATACCGGCACAGTTAATGCAAATATCCAAACTCCCGTACACTTCCAAGTGTTTTTCAAATGCAGCAGCCACTTCTTCTGTTTGTTAAATAAACAGAAATGATTTTCACAAAACCTTAGCAGGAAGAATAAAGATGTTTGATTGGTTTAAGGATGCGACTTACCTTTGTTACTGACATCACATTTTACAAAGATAGCAGATGGGATTTTTAATCCTGAATGAAACTTGAGATTTTCGTTTTGTGAAAGCGATGCGACCTCCTTTCCCCTCTCCTCGGAATAATCAACAACCGTAACAAATATACCCTTTCGGGCAAGAGCTATACAAAGAGCTCTACCTGAATGTGAATCACAGTAAAAACACAAGTAGCAGCTCAAAAACCTCTCATCATCCTTATTGATAACTAGACATCAAAATCAACAAAATTGTCTCCATGTACAAGGACAAAAGATGCATTTAGACTATTGTGTTTGAAAATTCAAAATAAAGACTCACATAGACTCAGATTGAAGATGAAAGTCTTTCTATATTTCTCATTTTGATCCAATCTTTTTCATGAGAATTAGGAGATTTAACCCACATTTCAATTGAACACAAAGATATGTTCATTTCAGGTCTTCTTGTTATCAATTCACACTTAGCTTTAGACAATAAAACCCTTATATCTATCAAGTATAATTACCAAATTGCATCAAAACAATTCTCAGTTCTTAATACACCAAAATTTGATCTATGTTTTTCCCAGTTCAATTGAAATACTCTGTTTTTTCAACTCAAAGTCAACCCAATCGAAGGCTTTTTGATCATCTACACATCAAAGGACCTAACAGTGATATCTTGTAATTAAAAACGATGGCTCGTGAAATCAAACCAGTCAATTGGCGTCAGAATCAGTCAATGAGGTGAGTAAAAATCAAACTAAACCCTACATAATAATATCAAGAACATACCAATTCCGGAGGCACCGCCGGTGACCAACGCCGAGAGGCCTGACTTGAGCTCCATCGTCTGTACACTATGATCTTTCTTTCTTCTTGACCCTTATCTTGAAATCCTCAATTTATCTTTTCTTCTTAACACTTTATAGATACTGTATATATATATTCGGCAAAACTATTATCATCCTTTGTAATTCGGATTTCGGTGTACCCGTCATGGTATATCTTCTGCCGGACGTGGGTCCACCGTCCACTTATTGGTGACGTCGGAAATACTCAACGGCGGGCACACATGGCGTATGGTGACTGGTGAGGGAGAGTTGTGCCAAATTTGACCGGGGAAAACAAAATTGCAATGGAAATGTTGAAAAAATCCATTCAATTTTTTATAGTTTTGTGGATTAAGTCGTTAAATTGTGTTAAAAGTACAAAATTGCAATGGAAATGTTGAAAAAATCCATTCAATTTTTTATAGTTTTGTGGATTAAGTCGTTAAATTGTGTTAAAAGTATACTAGTTTATTACCCGCGTATTACGCGGATATTTTTAATATATATAAAATATAACAAATTTAAAGATAAAGATATAAATATTATTTTTTAAACAAAAGTATATAAGGTGATATTATTATTTATTATGACTAATTAATTTTGTATATTTCTAAATATACATGAAGAGTAATTATTTTCTTATATATTTTTTAAACTTTTATTATATTATCTAATAATTAATAAGTTAGTAGATTATTAAATTTTGTTTGATTTGATTTGATTTAAATTTAAAAGTGGATTATATTATATTTGAATTGATTTAATTAATAAGTTAGTAGAGCATTAGATTTTGTTTGATTTGATTTGATTTGAAATTAAAAGTGGATTATATTAGATTTGGATAGATTTGATTTAAATTTCTTTATTCTTTTTAAAATCTATAACTGCCACGTGTCGATTCATTGTGACGACACGTGGCTTCACCAGAAATGAGTATAGTTAATCTTTTAATAGTATAGATAGATATCTTTGACCAGTTATTAAATTTACTGGTAAAATATTTCTGATAAAACAAAAAGTTTAGATACTTAATTACTATAATATATAAAGATGGTAGTTTTTTCTAAACGTTAATCAAATGAAAAAAATAAGGTCAAATATGCATTTTTGAATAATACAAATAGGGATTTAAAAATAAGCAAAAAGTTTAAAAAGTTAATTGCAAAAAATGAATAAACCTGGAGTGGTGTTTTCAATATTAAGAGGGGTGGTATACCAAAGCCGCTAGTGAGCGGCCTCTTCAAAAATAGCATTTCCTGGCCGGAACACCACCCCTCCACCGATGGCCCCGCTGAATATTCCCCGAATAATGGTAAGAACCCCACTCAACTCTCTCTCTCTCTCTCCATCTCTTCTCTCATTATCTCTCTAAAAAGTAAGAGTTAATTGCATAGATAGTCCTTTAATTATCCCCAAATTGCAGTTATCGTCCTTTATTTGAAAACGTTGCAAATTGGGTGCTTTATGTACCGACAAGTTGCATTTAAGGTCCTTTCTAACAGAATCCGTTAAGTGTCTCTGTTAAGTCAGGGGCAATTTCGTCTTTTTAAGGATAAAGGACATTTTTTGCAATTTTTTCTTATTATTATCATTTTCATTATTATTAATATTATTATTATTAATATTAATATTATTATTATCATCAAAACAAAACCCTTCTTCTTCATATTATCAAAACAAAACCCTAAAATCATTATCTCCATGTCTCCTTCTTCTCCGGCCACAACCACATAATGTCTCTGTATATATTCTACACACACACACACACACACACACCACACACACACACACACACACACACACACACACACACACACATATATATATATATATATATATATATATATATATATAAAGTTTGTGTCTTTTTTGGTAAAGATTTATTGTGAAGAGATGCAATCGAGTAATGATGGTGGGTCTGATCAGCAACAACAACAAATGCAGAAAAAACAGTCACCGGTGACGACGGCGGCGGCGCAGACGATGGGGGTGGGTTTAGGGCAGCAACAGTGGGTGGCGATGTAGTACCCTGCGGCGGCGATGTTAATGCAACACCAACTGATGCCACCTTCGCCGGTTATGAAGGTATTATCGGTGGACTTGATGATGAGGAGGATGGCGTCGGTCCAGTCGTCTTCGCCGCCTCCATTCCTCCGATCCGCCCTCACCCGCATATCTTCGCCGCCTCCATCTTCTCCGGTGAGTAAATCAACTCCAGTCATCTTCGCCGCCTTCATCTCTCTGATCCGCCCTCACCCACATATCCCTACCAAACCTTACTCGCCTCTCCGATGCAAAACCTGCTCCGCCTTCCTCAACCCTTTCTGTCGGGCTTCACCTCCGGCCACCACAGTTGCCTCCGTCTTCAGCCACCACCGATCTCCTCTTTCCTCCTCCCATCTAGATTTGAACCAATTTTTAACTAGATCTGAAAATTCAAAAAAACTTTTCGAAATCAAATCTGAAACCTCACAAAACTTTGAAGCAAAATTGAAGCAAAACGAATGTTTAACACCACAACAAAACTTGAAACTCCAGATTTGAAAAAAATAAAGGGAGGAGTAGGGTTGCTTTGGTGGATGATGCTGATGGAGACGTTGGCTTGGAGTTATGGTTACTGGTTGCAAAATTTGTTCTTGATGGGTTTCTTTTTCCTTTTTTTAATAATAATAATAATAAAGAAAAAAATTGCAAAAAAGATCATTTATCCTTTAAAAGACGAAATTGCCACTGACTTAACAGAGACACTTAACAGATTCTGTTAGAAAGGACCTTAAATGCAACTTTTCGATACATAAAGCACCCAATTTGCAACGTTTTCGAAAAAAGGACGATAACTGCAATTTGGGGATAGTTAAAGGACCATCTATGCAATTAACTCAAAAAGTAATTATGTAATAGCTATTGGGGTAGAAATACTAGAATGGTAGGTATTTCCAAAAAAAATAACATTGGAAATGGCAGAGAGAGAAAAACCGATGTGTCGCTGATGTGTCCAAAATGATAGATTTCGAATGGCTGAGTACACCCTTTACCCTGAACCTTTATTTTTTAATATAGTAATCAATTTTTTATTTTATCATAAATGAAAATCCAACTTTTGTTTTTATCTAAGGTTAACATTGAAAACCTCATCACTTTTTTTTTTTATAATTAAATCCTTAAAAAAAATTTGTTGTTATTTAAGTCTCTAAACTATTGTCTTATTAAAAAATGTATATTTAACTTGTTTGACCGGTTACCAAACAAATAACCTTATTTTTTTTACTTGATTGATATTAGAAAACTCCACCATCTTCCAAATTCTAATGATTAAGTTCTTAAACTTTTTGTTTTATCAGTTGTTTTTTACCCATAATCTGATAGCCGGTTGAAGTTATATACTTTTGAATAACACAACTATAGTTTAGGGACTTAAACAATTGAACATTTTGTTTTGAGACTTAATTGAAAATTTCTGAAAAGTTGATTGAGTTTTTTTCAATATTTATCTTTTATCTATTGATATAATTACTAATTTAATTATCAACAATTCAACGCATTACATGAATATTTTAATTAATTATTATTTATATAATGTGCAAGAATGATCTGTATTGTTATTAATAATGATCTATTAGTTTTCTAAATTTCTAAAATATTATTATTTTTCTATAATTCTTTTAAACTTTACTATTAAACTATAGTTAATTAATTATTAAAATATTAGTTTATGAACTCACATATTACATTATACTTTTAAAAAAAAAAAATTGTTGCATAAAGTGGAAATAAACTTAAAATTGAATGCGGATAATTTAAGTACCATTTAATAGTAAACGCCGTGAACACCAATAAAAAGTTGACACATCAACATTATTTGAATGGAAATTTCGCAAAAACCATCAAACTACAAGGTTTTTTCGATTAAGTTCCTTATTCAATTTTTTTGTCTGACAAGTCCCTTAACCAAATAAAAATCACGAATGTAATGTTTTTTTTTTCAAAAAAAAATTACCGGTAACCTGATGAACGGGTTGCAAATTGCTGACGTGTATTTTATAAATCTATGATATTTCGATTAAGTCTCTCAACTAAATTGTTTTATCTTATAAATCACTCAACTAAGTTATTTTGTCTTATAAATCTCTCAACAAAGATAACTTCAATTAACTTTTACTTATTTCAAATGAATAAAAGTATGATCCATTTCAATTGTTAAACTTCTGACTGTATAAACAACGAGCTCATCGACTTCTAAGTTTTAAATTTTAATTGTTGATAAATAGTGTAGTTATTTTCGTTTGAAAAAATGTAATGAATTGTCGTTTCCAACGTAACAATCAACGAAAATGATTATAACTATTTATTATTATCGGAAGGAATCATTCTTTTTAAAAGTTTGAAAAAAATAAAAAAATAAGAATGATTCGGCTTCTTATATTGAAAAGTTCAAAATTAAAAGATTTCATATAACAATATTAAATAAACAATGATATATTATATAATTGTGATATAAAGATAAATAATTATCCAAAGTAAATATAAAAAATAATTTTAAATCTTAAAAAAAATCATAAATAAATAGTTTTATTATAATTAAAAGATATCAATAACAATAATAACAAAAAAGTTAGCGGGGGACTTAATCGAAAAAAATTTATACTTTGATGGCTTTTACAAAATATGTTTAAGTATGTTAACCTGTTATAGCATGTTGACGGATGAATTTAAAAGGTTTACGCAGTTTGAAGACTTATTAGAAAAAGAAAATGAAACGGAGACTTAATCTAAATTTTTTTATACTTTTATGGTTTTTTACATAATTTTTCCTTATTTAAAATTTATGAATGTTACATATGACTTATTTTCAAAGTTTGAATATAAACAATTTAATGAATTTTTTTGTATATTAAAGTCTGTATATACAATAAACTCACTGAAAGTTTATTTCTATTGGTTCAGATGTCGTATATTTCATTTTATTTTGATTAGTGCTCACGATGTTTAATTATTAAATGGTGCTCAAAATATCCTTAATCACTTTAAATTGTAACATATAAATATTAATTACTATAGAAATATATAATAATCATGTTATTTGTTATAACTTTCATTCCAGTAGACCACGAATTTAAAATTATCAAGCTAATTAAATAGAATTTTACATTATATGTTCTATTTTAAGTTATAAATTGTTAAAATATATGTTGGGCCATATATGTTCAAGTTAATTGTGGGCTTGGTAGTTGTGGGCTTGAGTAATATGTTGGTTTAGTTGCACCATTCAGCTTCTGTTGCACTGGATCAGTTGCACCGTTTCTGTTGCTTTGGCCCATTAAATGGGTTTGACCTGTGGCTATATAATAACGGGAAGTGGTTGTGAACAAGGGCAGAGTTCATATTTCCTTTTCGTTTTCTCCTTCAACATTCCAGAAGTCTCGAGCGTTTGTTGTATGTTGTTTCAGTTTGATAAAGAGTGTGAGATTCATCTGTTGATGAATACTCAGAGTGTTAATGTAGTAAGGTTTGATTTGTAAGTAATAGGGTGGCGTAAAGCCGGTTGTTCTTAGGGTTGTGATTAATAAAGTTCTGGTTGATAATCGCTCGAGTTTGGTTATGCTTTCATGGTATCACAGCTCAGGTTGAGTGATTAGGTTGGTTCTTGTGAATAGTTGGTGGTTTGTTCGCTGCAAGGGTTCCTGTAGAGTTTTGGTCGGTTCTTGAAACCCTAAAGGCGAGTTGTTATTGTTCACTGTGTGCTTCGTTGGTTGCTGAGCGTTCCCCTCGCGGTTGGTTAGGGTTTCGAACTAGGGTTCTGGTGACGCGTTTAATCTGGTTTTCAACGATCTGGGTGTTGTTGTTTCCGGTTGTTGAAGATTGTCCGGTTTAGGGTCTCGTACTGAAACCCTAAATTCGGTTTGGTGGTTATCGTTCTTCCACTGGTTTCCTTGTTGATGGTTAGTTGTTGATATATTCTGAGGAGGACACTCCTCAACCTGCACTCTAGTTGCCAAATCCAACTGAGATAAACAAATCCTGAGGGCGGCGCTGTGACGAAGGAGATACGGCCAGATTTCCAAGGTTGCGACAAACAGAGAGAGATGACTTGTAGGGTTCTTTTTCAATAAGGCTCGGGTTCGGTTGAGGTCCTTCGTTGGTCAAGGTTTGATCTCGAAACTCAGGGTTGTTCTCATTGATTTTCCGCTGTGCTGTGATTTTTGGAATCGTTCTTATCATCTGGCCTGTGCTTGGCGTACGCCCTAGTTTGTATGTGGTTCAAGTCCCTCGCATAAGTGGAGAACTCTGTAAGAATATTCTATCCCTCTCGTTCTGTAGCAAGTACCTGTTCTTGGGAGTTTCCGTATAATCGGTAATAAACTGCCCCTTAGAATCACACTTGGCCTATAGACGAGGTTCTGTGCATCTTTACTTACAATACATGTTTTACATGGTTTATACTTGATTTTTCCGTCTGTGTTGGTGCGTGAGTGTGTGGGATCTCGTTCTGGCTTGACCTGACATTTGAATGTTCGTGGAATCCTGCCGCTAAGGACTTGATCCCTGTGTGAGTATTGATCTGTTATTAACGCGTTCAATTCACTGGTTTCCCTTTTCTCTGGTTTATAGTTTTTTTTTTCTTTTGGCTTATTGAAATCAATTGATATGGAGGGTCAAGAAGACATTGTGTTTAGCAGACACTCTCTTACCTGCTGTTGAATCCAAGAATGGGAATGTGGTTATGCTTCTTGGGTATTGATAATTATTTTTCAGAGATCTGGGTGAACCAATTTGTGGGTTAGTGGTTCTTGTTATTTGATCTCGTTGTTCTTTAATATCCTTGATATTGGTGGTTCTGTTTGGTCCTGATACATAATTGTTATTGCTGCTATTAGTGCTTGATAATTGTGTATGGTTTGATAGAATTATAAGACATCTGACTTAGAAATATATTTCTTTTGTGGGAATCTTAACCTGTAGTTCATGCAAAAATGCTAAATGACTCTTGTGTGCTTTTAAGTGTTCAATCCTGTGATTTGTGTTTGGAGATGATTTGGTGTCTAGAACTTATAGTAAGGGTTGGTTGTTGATTCTGGTCCAAATAGTCACCTGCCTAATTATCACAAAATGTTTTTAATATGGGGGATGTCTAGGTTGAATTTAACTGTGTCTCATCAAAATGGAACTACTGCTTAAGTGATTAAAATTGTAGAATTCACCTTGATTGGGGTGTGTTAACTGCTTCTAAATGTTGTGTGAATTTGTTGTCTGTATATCATCTTGTTAACAATTGTGGATTGTATGTTGGTTTTTTTTATGGTTCAAATTGTTATTTTTTGAACTTAAAGTCAAAAATGACTTTGGAGACTGGTAGTCAGTGTGATGAATGAATTGTATTTTTTCTGGAACCTATAGTTCATGTAAAATGCTAAATGGTCTTTTGAATGTCGGTTATTAAAGTGGTTAAGGTATTTAGAAGTCGTTGTGGTACAGAATTTTAAATTTAAAAAAATGATTAATTTTCTGACCAAGGTATGAAGAGTATGTGTTAGTTGTTTTAAAAATAGTACAGTCTTGGAAAGGGCTATTCATTTTTTCAGAGATATAAATTTTATGAAAATATTTCTTTTATGTCTTCTGGTTGGTTTGTTCTCCCTCTTCTAAAAGGAAGTTAGGGATCCACTGTAAATGTGGTGTTATAAGTTCTTGGTTGTATAACCTGTGGTTTTGAAATATCAAAATCTGTCTGTGTTGAAATAAATTGGTTAAGGGTGATTCCAGTTAAATGTGGTTAATTGTTGCTATGTTCGGCAACTGGTGAAGTGTGGTTCAAGTTAATTTGGTTGTTAAATCAAATGTCTTTGGTAGTACAAAGTTTCAACCGTGTGGTTTTAAACGGTCCCAATGTTGTGGTTTCCGCAAAATTGTCTTTTCCTGGTTTCAGTTTATATAGAAAATGATACGAGGGTGATATTGCATTTACTGGGAATAATGTTAGTGGCCAGTATTTTCTGAGATACTCAATATATGTTAATAGTGTCTATCCGTGTTTATTAAAATAAAGGTGTTATAGTCATTGCTTCATTCGTGCATGTGGACGATGTAGTAATCCTAGGAATAATGTTAGTGAAATTAAAATTTCTTTTTAACAAATTTTGAATTCCAAGTTTCAGATTAATGTATTGGAAACTGAAGTGGGTTGTCAACCGAATACATTGTTTTGTTAAAGTCTACTTGAAAGTCTAATTTTTTATAAATAAAAAAAAAACAAAAAAAACAAAAAAAAATAAATAAAAAAAACTTGCAGGTTGTTCTTACTATGTTTGTTGAAAATAAAGTTAAGCATGAATTGGAAAAGTTGTTAATTACTTGCATAAAAGTGTTAATTCGTTATTGGTTTACCCAAGTAAAAAGGAATCAACAAGGTGTAAATGGTTTATGACATAAAAATATAAATATACTTGAGATGTTGTTTCTAGATGGGTACAAGGCACTTTTTAGTGTTAAAGGGTTTAGTTAACATGAGAGGTTAGTTGAATCGGCAAATAGTAATGGTTGGTGTCTGTTAATGTTTATATGTATTGCTTTGACCTATTTTTATAAAGGTAAAAATTAAAGTTTGGAAACTCGTTAAATTCTTGTATGCGGTTAAATGAGCCCCTAGAAGTGACTAATTGGTTGTTTGTTAAATGTGTGAGTTCTCTGTTGTTGCACTGATAGTATAAGTTGGTGGTGGTGTTATAACTTGGAATAAGGTTGATAAAATTAAAAGGTTTAAACTGGTTAAAGTCTAAGTTTTTTTTAAATAAAAGGTTTAGGAATGTTAAAGGTTTTTTAAGGTATTTGAAATGATTGAATATGAGTAAAGAATTTGTTTATCACAAAGATAAGTTCGGCCAGTATTACCTTCTGAATTTGAGTTACTGATGTTTGTTTCAGCCCCATGTCTCATTGTTCAAGGTGTTTTTGTAAGTGGTAAGGGTTAGGAAAATGATACAGATGTAAAACGTGACTAAATATCAAAGAATAGTTGTAAATTAATTTCCTTAATCTTTTTCCCGCCTGCCATCACTTATAATGTCCATATCTCGGTCAATTTATAAGTTGTCCCAAGAAATCACATTGAAATGAACCTTAAAGGTACTCAAATATGTTAAAAGAGAGGCTGGAAAAGATAGTTTTTCCAAAGTTTATGGAAAATTGATATGTGTTATGTGTGTTTTGTTGGTGTTGACCGGAGCTAAAGCTAAATACAGGACTTTAGTCCTTTGTTATTTTCTGAGATAGTCTGCATATTTGTGTATCTGCTAATTAATCCTGCTGATAATACAGGATATTGTATCACAATAAGTTGTCAAGTTCTTAACGGAAGATCTGTGTGATAAGATGATAGTTTGTTGGTTATGGTTAATGTTGGTAAAGATGTTTCAAGTTTAACAAGTTTGTTGTAGTTATGTTTACTGGTTCATGTTAATTGTGGTTAATTATGTTTTTAATGACTGAAAGTTACTAGTTGGTTTGTTGTTGAAATATACAATAGTAGTTTGTGGTTGTTTATTGTTGCTGTTGGTAATTTGACTAAACATTGCTTCTGTCACAACTGAGGTCTTATAGCTTCTTAAAGTTTTGCACGACTTACAGATATCTGTTGAACTTCCTGTCCGCATTCATTTAGACAGTCGGGCTGCAGTCTTAATTGTGTCCAATCCTGTCTTTCATGACCATACTAAACTCTTTGAATTGACCTTGTATTTTGTAAAGGGAAAAAATCACTGCAGGTATCATCAAAACAATTAAAGTTGACTATTCGGATAATGCAAATGCAGCTGATGTCTTCACCAAAGGTCTCTCTGTTTCATCTCGTAATCGTTTATGTGGTAAACTAAATTTGTTAAATCAATTCCACAATTAACTTGTAGGGGGGTGTTAAAATATATGTTGGGCCATATATGTTCAAGTTAATTGTGGGCTTGGTAGTTGTGGGCTTGAGTAATATGTTGGTTTAGTTGCACCATTCAGCTTCTGTTGCACTGGATCAGTTGCACCGTTTCTGTTGCTTTGGCCCGTTAAATGGGTTTGACCTGTGGCTATATAATAACGGGAAGTGGTTGTGAACAAGGGCAGAGTTCATATTTCCTTTTCGTTTTCTCCTTCAACATTCCAGAAGTCTCGAGCGTTTGTTGTATGTTGTTTCAGTTTGATAAAGAGTGTGAGATTCATCTGTTGATGAATACTCAGAGTGTTAATGTAGTAAGGTTTGATTTGTAAGTAATAGGGTGGCGTAAAGCCGGTTGTTCTTAGGGTTGTGATTAATAAAGTTCTGGTTGATAATCGCTCGAGTTTGGTTATGCTTTCATAAATATTTATTTGTTAGTTTGATCCGACCAATATACTCATTTGAATTTTCAAACCGTACGTGACGAAAATTTGTGCAGCAAGTCCCTTCGGTGGCTAGCTCTGCTGCTCCTAATGGCATCGATATTTTTTAAAATCACCCTTTTACCAAGGTTTGTTTTGTTAGTTCCGAATGTGTTTAGTTGTTGGCTTGTTGCTACTATTAGATGTTAGTTGCTGTACCTATTTTTTTTATTTTTTATTTTTTATTTTTGCTTTTCTCGTTACATATTTGTTGCTTTTCAATTATTTTTTTCTTTTGTTTCCTTTCAAGTTTATTATTTGCTGGTGATATTCCTAAATGCTTAAATCTTTTACATTTATTAACACATTACAATTGAAATAAGTGTTCGTTTTTCATCCAAGATGCCCACAACCTAAAATGACATAAACTACCGTTATTGCTTTCACCTTTTTCACACTTAGCAGGTATGTGTTTTCTATCACTAGACAGACATATGGCCAATATCAAAGTATTGACTAATGCTGAAGTTGACATTATGGAAATAATGTTAACAACACAAAATTAAACCAAAACCACTCACTGATACCAACAAGTTCTTGGATTCAACCAAAATCACTCTAAAAAAACCATACAACAAAAAGGTAAACGAAAACCACTCATCGTCATTAATACATTATGCTAAATCGACAATAAGAACTCTAACTTAATTTGCTATTGTAAAGTCGTATTACTTACCTCAACAAGCAACCAACATTCAATTTTTGCTCAATTTCGTTGATGCTTCCTCCAATCGCACATTCATCATCTTTTGTGATGAACTATTCGTTTTCCCGCAATTTGACTTCATAAACTGATGTTCTCGTTTAACATATGGTTGGATCTTCGATTACATCAGAATATATATATATATATATATATATATATATATATATATATATATATATATATATATATGCCAACTAGGACATTGATTACCGATTACTTGGTAAACAGGTAAGGAAATATTTAAGGTTAAAAGTTTTTAAAGTTCAATCGTTTTTTTAGAAGTAAAATAAGATGGTTACTTTAAATGATAAACTTTGTTATCTTCTTCAGCAATTAGCACTTAATTTTAACCTAACTATTTAATTAATAATCTGGACAAGATTTTAATTATTAAATTAGTAACGATTTGCAATTGAGATACATGAAACTGTTGATTAAATTCTAATGGGCTTCACGTAAGTTTCAGTCCAGTTACCCAGCTACTCTAAATTAATAGCCCAGTAAAATTGAAATGAACTGACCCTTTTGATTCCAGCCTGGAGTATTTTCTTTAAAGTTTTATGGGTTTGGTAAGTCAATATATATATATTTTTATTTTAATGTTCACATTATTTTATTCTTATTAAATATAAAATTTGTTATCGTTAATCTATTATTTAGGTTAAAAATGAAAGCACTTTTTAATTTAAGTTATGTTATGTTAAAAAAACCATCATTTTTTTAAACATTTTTTCATT
Organism: Centrapalus pauciflorus; assembly: GCA_020465985.1. Classification (NCBI taxonomy): domain Eukaryota; kingdom Viridiplantae; phylum Streptophyta; class Magnoliopsida; order Asterales; family Asteraceae; genus Centrapalus; species Centrapalus pauciflorus. The sequence continues at coordinate 573,970 of JAANYP010000455.1, read as the reverse complement.
TTGGTAACTGAGGTGATCTTTATCATACTAAGAGGCTGTTTGATTACATTTTCCATTAAGTGTTGTCTGGATTTAGAGAGTAGTCTGGATTAAGTAATGTTGACTAGAGAAATTTTATTGGAAAAGATAAAAGGGGGTAATATTGACAAATAAATGGTCTGAATGGGGAACACATAAGGTATCTTGGCTTATTAATTAGGCTGACCGAATTTGAGTTCTGATTTTAATAAGTTATTATCAAACAAAGCTTAGTTCAAATGGACTGACTGGATTTTTTAGATTAAGCCTAATAAGTTGTTATCAAACAGCAAATCATTTATAGGATCTTATTAAATGATTAAACCATTTCAATATTATGGTTTTTTAATAGAAAAAAAAAAGTCTTACTAACCAAACTGCTAAAAAGATAAAAAAATACATAAATCAGCACCAATTTTCTTCCATTGAAACACAAATCTAACATAAATTTTCTTCCTATATCTTTAAACGATCATTAACAAATAAGTGTTTTTCATTATTTTATAATACAAAATTTCATGTTGTTTGGTACTATCTAAATCGTTGCAGTGTCAAAAAATTGAAAATCGGACATAATTAACTTTTAGTAAAATTCAAGTCATCATACTATTTTCACCAACATTTCTACATAAGATAATGTCATAAATTACCAATAAACATTTAATTATTTTTGAATACTAATTATTTTTTGGTCTGTTTTAACCATGAAACTTTCATGTAACATGCTAATTTGGTACATTCAACTATTGCTGATATATTTATTGCTTACCTGATACTTTTTTGTTGATGTAATGATAACATATTTTATAGTTATAATTATTATATTGTGTTGTTATTAACAATATGTGGTGAGTTCATAGACCGTTTCTTACAACAATCTCTGATAACCTCATGTCGTCTTTCTACAAGTATAATTACTAATTAGAGGGTGTTTGGTTTTGCGTTATAAACATGATTATTAGCTTATTACGTTACAATAACGCAAATAATTGATTTAAAGTGTTTGGATTACATACGTTAATAAGTGATTATTTGCGTTTAGCGTTTGTCCTACCACACTTTTTCATAAGTTAAAAATTGTAGCTTATTTGCTTAATAAGTGATTATTTGGTTATTTTACAAGTAAAAACGCAAATCCAAACACTTTAAAAACTGATTATTTGATAATTATGATATCAAACAGCAGAAGCTAAACCAAACACTACATTTCCTGCAGCACTTTTTGTTACAGCAATTATCTGATTATTATTTTCCAAAACGCTACAGCACTTTTTCAAACGCAAATCCAAACACCCTCTTAGTCCATCATAAAACATTTAAATTATTAAAAAGATAAAAACGAAGTTTAACAATTAAGACAGATGAATCTTAAATATTCATAGATCCTATAATATATCACTTTATATATTGAACAACCTTATACATACATACAATACATACATACATATATAGTGACACTAGATCTTCAAAAATAATTAATTTGAGATGGAAGCGATATATTGCATCCACATAGATCGTAAAATCTTTGAATAATATGTTTAGTGTATATATACATTTCAAACGTGTTATTATAAATATTTATGTTTTTATAAATTATAATTTTCTCTAACTTGTAATATTATGGTTGGTTGTGAAAAACAACAATAATAGTTTCATTTTGCTATTAACAACCACCTTCTAGTTTTTTCATGTTCAAAACTATTATTTTCTTGTAAACTATAACATAGTTTTGTAAAATTGTATGATTTGTAACAACTAAAAAAATACTTTTATTTATTCATGAATCAAACTTGTTAAGTTTTACGTATCAAACATGACATTAAATTCTTTCATCAATTATAACATCTAATTCTGTTTAGAATTTGTTTGCTTGTATTCTTACGTTATTACTTAATTAACAACTTATACAATTTTTGTTAAAAAAATTAATTTATGTGTTCTTTATGGTTTTAAGCTTAGATTTTTAATTTTTATAAAGTAATGGTAATTATTTCTATTTTTATCAACTACAATATAAAACTGTCGATCACTTTGGATTATTTATAACAACTAAAAAATATTTATAATTCATATCATTAAATTTATAATTTTTCATCATTCTTACTATTGAGTCTTTTTCTTATCAATTATAAAATCCAATAAATTTTAGTAATTTCTTTTGTTTACATATTTATGTTATGTTCAATACTAAATTTGAAATTTATACAATTTTTTTTTTAAAATTTAATTCATGTTCTTTTATGTTTCTGAATTTTGGTTTTTATTTTTTTTACGAGTAATTATAAATTCATGAGTTTGGTTACTAATGATTGTAAAGTTTGTTAAAAATAAAATATAGCAGTTGTAATATATATAAGACTAGTTTGTTATCCTGTGTATTACACAGGCTATAAAAATTCAATTTTTTAAACATGTATATAAACTTAAAATTTTATTATAAATATAAAAAAAAAGTAAAATACTAATGATAAACTACTATAAATGAGTTCTTAAAATAGTATGAAATAATAAAGTATATAATTCTCTATTCAAAAAACTCAGTAAAATATAACTTATTAAAACACATAAATATTTATGGAAAAAAAGCAGGAAATCGAAAAAGTGAGTGAAGAAGGGAAAGACACGTTACATGAATTATATTTTCAATTAGTATCAATATTATCGGTTAATAGATATTTATTAGAATATAGTTATGATTTTAAATAAATGATTTATCAACAAATAAAAAATGAATAAAAATTGAAGGTCTTATTAATATATAGTCTTAATTTTAATATAGTGAGTTTTATTTATTAAGATACAGTTGGTTCGTTAATATTTAAATTAAAAAATTGAAGAGAAATAAATTTAAGTTGGTCAATTAATTACAATAAAGTAAATAAGGAAATTTAGGAGGAAATATGAAAAAAATTAAGGCTTAATATTATGACATGTGTCAAAAACTGATCTTCTTTATTATACATAATAATAATAATAATAATAATAATAATAATAGTAATAATAATAATAATAATAATAAAGATTGAAGTGATTAATTTAAAGAAATAAATTAGGAAAGAAAGATAAAATGTCATTTATATACATTAATTTAAATTAATTAAATTTATTATTGAATGGTTCTAAATTAGGAAAAAGAGCGGGAAAATGAAAAAGTAATTCGTTGATAGGATGACACGTGTCAGCGAGATGTTCTCGTTTATTATAATACTAGTTTATAAACCCATATATAACATGGGTATACATTTAAAAATTTAATTTCATTAATCTTGTAGGATAATTTTTAAATATATTTTATCAAATTTATAATATCTATTTATATAATATAATACAATAAAATATAAATATAAATATATAAAAAGAAAAGTTATCATTCAAATTCAAATTTGAGTTTTATATTAGATAAGATTTAGATTTGATTAGATATTATTTAAATTATTTATTATAGATAGATTGGAAAAAATAAATTTTAGAAGTATATTAATAGGAAACTGTTAGGTACACGTGGCAATCCCATGTTAAGTCAATTGGCGCTCTATCTAGATGTCATGTAGCATCTAGTTACTCATATAATAAAATAGATAGATATATAGATTTGATTAATTTTGTTATATATAGAGAGAGAGATGGATCATTTATTCAATGGTATTTTCTTGTAATATGAGGAATGGTAGCTTCCTATTAACTTCCCAAACATGCATTGAAAGCAACAATCAAAATCTTCAAGGATCAATTTTTTAGTTTTTAATAGTATTGAGATTGAGATCTGAACAGGATCCAACCTTTCTTTCCCATTAAAAAACCTTCTTACATGTGAATTACAACCTGCAGATTTATTAATTTCATAAATATAAATATATACATACACATACACACAGATATATGAGATTATATAAAATATCAAATATTGATAAAATACGTGAGAAATACTAAACCGAAAGACGTATATGTTAAATTAGATAGTTATTAATCAAAGGGCTTTTAGTCCAGCGGTACCAGGTGTTAAGTGGATCCCTAAGCAGGTTGGGAGTACGTTCGAGTCCGATAAATTTTAAGTTAATTTAAATGGATATTTGAATTCTGCTTTTAAAAAAAAAATTAAATAGTTATTTGTTGTTTATGATTCAACAATTAATAAGCATTAAATTAAAAATAAAATAACCAAAATGTCCTTAAAACAAATGGTAACTATTTTAACATATACATTATTTGATTTAGCATTTCTTACATTTTGTTTGTTTATTTCTTAATGAAATCGATCATTAAGAAGTCATTCAAAAGTAAAATGATCTCTTAATGATTCCGTTAAGAGGTAAACAAACATGAACTTAGATTTCTTATTGGGTCTGAATTATATATATTTGTGTGTGTATACAATATGTTGAAAAGACAAAAAAAAAAACACAAAATGTAATCATTTCTAACGAAATATAGAATAACTTGCCGATCAAATTCTGTACAAAGACTTAAGGTGTTTGATAATATCTTAACTAAATAAATCATATAATAAAGTCCAACTAGCTATTTGTACAGAATAAAGAGGCAAATGAATACACACAAATTTGAAATCTAGCTATATAACCAAATTTCAAACCCTAAAAATTCTTCAAAATAGTCTCATAAACTTGAACTGCAAATGAATTGACGATCCACCCTTTCTAATTGTTAATTGGCTGCCACACGTACCAATCGCATCGATCATTTCCTGCAAAATCATATCGAACATGTTTTATTCATATATACCGGATATTGCTATAATAACAACCAAATGTACATGGACAATATGATAGATCTAAGATCTTGGCCACGGATCCGATCAAATAAGGATTTGTATCTTAGCCAAGATCGAGTCGACACAATGTGACTTTATTTTCTTGAAAATCACCTCATACATAAAGATTTCTGAACTTGATCAATTATCCAATTATGTATATACCCTTTACAAAAAGAACCATTTTTTTAAAAGTATTTATAGCAACTAACCTGTGAGATTGGTTTACTTCATCAATGGTTTCCAAACCACCATGACTATTCTTTTGATCACCTTTCTTTGAAGTCAAATTTAGACTTTGACTTTGATTTCTTCCAAACCTCCACCACCCTGAAGTAGTACTACTCTTTGGGAAGAAAATGGCATCATCCTCATCATCATTAGCAGCAAGAAGCTCATCTCTAAGTGTCACCACCTTCTCCTTCAATGGCAGAACCTTGGCTTTGAAGAAGAGTTCATCAGCCGAATTCGAAGCGAAACAAGGCACTGAAAACTCGAAATCCGAAGACACAGGAGCTTCTCTGTAACTATTGTGCTTCATATTTGCTTGTTGGGTATCACCAAAATCATTTGAAAAGGAGATTCTTGGCCCCAAAAACCCTCCTTGTTGTGATTCATTATTGAGTTGCATGTTTAAGCATGCCATTTTTTTTTTTTTTTTGAAAAAAACAAACAAATGAACAGTGTACGTGGTTCTTGGTTCCTCCCAACTCTTTAAGTAGCTGGAACTAAGCACTCACATGTTTGTGCTACTATTTATACCGAAAGATGCTTCTTTTTTACTTCAATTTTTTACTAAAAAAATTGATTTAATTAAAGATAAGATATATATATACACACACACTTGAAAAGTAGACCATGAATTACGTCTAGATTAAGTAATTAGGTATATTTAATTATTTATTAAACAGGATCAATTTGTTCATATATATACGTACTCAAAACATGCATGCCTTGTACTTTGTACATTAACAATTTGTATTTAACGTGTGTACACAAATTTGAGAGGTATATATCAAATTTTCACTAATAAGGTAAATGATCGATTTTATTGTAAAAAACCAGTTCACTCAATGTGTACGTACGTGCATGTATATACCCATACTACAAATGCCTACATAGACACACTATATATGCATGTTCGTATGTGCATCTATTACAAAGGAATCCTACTATACGTTGATTCTTCCGGCCTTTTGATATCAAAAAGATTAGTAGTATTGATACTAAATCGATCCAATTCTAGTTAATTTTAAGTTCTAATGCGTTGTTTGTTTCTTAAAAGATTAAATGTCTAAAGTCTTTTTTATGTCTGCAGTTAGAACAAACTGTCCTTCCATATGAAGATTATAAGTGCTCTAAAAGAGGTTATTGCAAAAAACAAAGAAATGTCAGTACTTTTGTTTTATTATATATTGCCACATTTATTGAATCCGGTTTTTGGGGTTGTATTTTTCCAAATATTTCTCTAAAGTTATCAATACCTTTTAAATGTTTATGTGCTCTTTCTCAATCATTTTTGGATAAATTAATCAAAACTTATCCGTAATACCACAAGCTCTTTGGCACCATGCCACCATATATATGAATGTTGAAGTATATTTGTTTCAATAATTGTCAACAGATCGAATATTGATAAAATTAAACTTTTTGTTATATTTCATCCACGTTTGGTGTTCTACTTTTGTTTATATGATAATCATTGCTAGGAAATATCAGATAACTTGGTACAATAAAAATGAAGTCGTAGGACTTATAGTTATATTTTAATGTGGTACAACCATTAATTACATAATCTTAATTAAAAACTAAAATGTACAATTATTTATTACATAATGTACAAATCTCAATACATAAAACATTAAGAATTGCTTTCAACATTAGAGTATTAGACTACTTAACTAGTTTTATTACCCGTATATTACACGAGATACTTATATAATTGGATTTAAACTTCGGTAGTTGGAGATTAAAAACTTCGATAAAAAGCTAAAAGTACGAGAACACGGTTATAAAAAGAGGCCAAAGAGATTGAATGATAATTAAGAAGCGATCGATATTGTCTTCAAAACAGAAACCCCAGTGAGTCAATGGTCAAACTCAAGGAACCTTAAAGATTTTGAGATTATTTTGCAGGGAGAGGGCATAAAACCTAAAAGTTAAACAAAAATAGTGATTTTAATTTATAGAAGTGAAAGTGAAAGTGGGAGTGGGAGTGGGAGTGGGTGAGCTGGAGATGCCACCTCTGTTTGACCATGCAATTAGTGATTCAATGGTCAAACCTAACCATATATCACTATCCCTAACTTGTCATTTTCTCATCAATAATTCATCTCAACTGAACACCATAATAACACCCTTTATATGCATTTCTACTCCAACTATCCAATGCTAAATTATATCCTCTCTCTCTCTCTCTCTCTCTCTCTCTCTCTCTCTCTCTCTCTCTCTCTCTCTCACATACATGTATATAACAGCGGAAGGGTTCAAGAGAGGATCACAATGTATTGAAAAACCTTAGAGAACCATAATGCATTGTAAAAAAAAAAATACATATTGCATCCAGGGGCGGATCCAGAATTTTGTATTATCGGTGTCACTTTTTTGGAGTAAGTTTAATATTTAAAATTTTGAAATATTTTCTAAGATGGATCGGGTCATCGAACGGGTTGCCAACACAAAATTAACAAATAAACAAGATTTTTCTAAATTAAAATAAATTTAACAAATAAACACTTAACATTTAATTTTCCAATTAACCTAAAATATAGGATAAATAAATATTTCAGTAAATTAAACATCTATACTGTATATTTTAACAAATTAAACATCTACACACTTAACAAATAAACACTTAAAATGAGAACAAAATTTTATACCTAGATAGAGAGAGAGACCGACAGGCTAGATAGAGAGAGACCGACTGAAGGCCAGAACTCCAGAAGCGCGGTCATCTCTCGTTCGTCGTCGGTTGCGTCGGCTGCATCGTCATCAGTCGTCGTCGAGACATAGAACTCTGAAACGCTAAGGCTGAAGCAGTGAAGACGTGAAACGTGGCTGAAGTCAATGAACTTATGAAAGCGATTAAGAGTTTTTCTAAGGTTTGGACTGTATTTTTTGTGAGCTTTTTATAAAATCTTTTGAGCTGATTATTTATTTTTGTTTTTATTTTTTGTTGGGCCTTATTTTTCTTTTAATTTTTTTTTATGATAAGAACTCAGTAATATTTCAATAAATTTGAGTAATAAAAACAAGTATGAATTAGATTTGTTTATAATGATTTTATAAATTTTCCGTAGGTGTCACTAAAAAAAATCATAGGTGTCACTTGAGTTTTTGATACATACGTACATCAGTATTTTGAAAATTTATCGGTGTCGAGTGAGACCCGTAAATTTATGCTAGGTCCGCCCCTGATTGCATCACACGAGAGAATTTTACACCACACGATAGATTATGTATCAAATGAAAAAATTATGCATCACACACGGGGGATATTTGTGCATAATGACCACCTCATGTGACGTATAATCCATCGTGTGATTATATAGGTTAAATAAAATGACACGGGAGATCTGCATCATATGCATTGTGATTATCCAAAGTTCTCCGATCAAAGTAATGAATTATTATTTTATTTGATCCAGAATTTATGATTCATTATTTATATATCCAGAAAATGATGAATCAATATGTAAAAAAATAAATTACTGTGTTTCTCAAACTTTTCAAGATATATTAAACTTATTATTTGATCCTAAATCTATATCTCTGTATATATAGATTGTGTGCATGTTTATGAATAAATTTATATAAAAGTACTAAATTTACCATATATACATGACAAGTGTTATAAATCAAGCATGTTACATAATGTGTATATTCTCATTTATAATATGCATATAAAATTATGCATGATCGAGATGTCGTCAACTCGTCAAAAATAAACTCCAAATAACCTAAGTAATTAGGGTAAGAGGGATCGAATCCACGAGGAACATGTGGTTATAGTTGCAGCGAAAACAGAAATCTAAATACTTTACTTGAGCAATAATGAAACTTAACAATGAACATTAATAAATAAGTGCAAACTTAAACAAGAATCAATAACTAGAAAGACTTTGGAACACAATAACACCAAACACTTAGGTTGTGAATATATGAATGGATGGATTACTTCTGGGTTTTATCACATAGAAAAGTAATTATATTCTATCTTTCATTAGGTTATACTCAAGATCACATAGACATGACCTATTTGCAATATTATTAATATATCTTGGGCACGAATTATGTTTTCATCATCACTCGTCTTAACTCATATTCTAGTTTGAGCTCGGCACGAACGATATGATTGCAAAAACTCGTCTTACGATAATCAACAATAAAAGCATGAACACAAAAACACAATCATATGATTAACTAATGAAAACCACATGGAATGTATCAATGTTATATAACAAAACTACTTGACAAAATATAAAAACTTCACTCTGGATTATCCCCAGAAGTAACCGTGATGAGATTAGCCCTCCATAGCCTTCAAAGATTGCATCTTGATTAGTGAATACATCTTCAAGGCGTTGGATTGCCGAATGGTTGAAGCGGAATTGATCTTGACGTTGATTCGGTGTTAAACGGAGTTTCGGCGGGTGATAGAGGTGAAAGAGGGGCTTTGGATGTGTGTGTGATGTCTTTTGGACGTTCTATGGCATCCCTATTTATAGATAATTCCAAATCCCAACGGAATATATTGATGTTTATCCATTATTTTTGAAAGATTCCGTCCGGACAGACTGATGGGGCTTTGGGCGGATTAGTCCGCTGAAGCTCTGACATTCTTCTGAAACTTTCTGCTCTCGGACAGATTGATCGCCTTTTACTCAGTTTGATCCGCTGCTCCTTTTCAAGTCTTTTCACTCCAAACAACACCAATTTTAACTATTTGCTTCAATCACCTAATTCAAACAAAATACTTATGAAAGTAGCATATATTCTATCAAAAGAGATGCATTTACATGTAAATTAAGCATGATTACATTAATGTAAAATGCATCGATCAATGCATTGTACATATATCTATACTATATAAAATAAGAAAACCACTTGGAGTTTCTGGACCATTGGATGAAAAGAAATCAATGGTCCAGACTCCAGATTAATGACAACTCATAATTATTTATGAAATGTCTATTATACCCTTAATTAAAATCAATAATTATACCTATGCCATTTTTTAATTCATTTTCCAAATTTACTACCTTAACTTAATTACATTAAATTTTGATTTCAATAATGAATAAATATTAAATTAATATTTACCTAAAATAAATATGTGTCATAATTATCCTTAATGACCATAGTTAAATTCAAATGTAAAAATTTGGATTTAAATTTAGAAGTGTAGTAAATAAAGTTAAAAATTTTTGTTAATTATTTTGCTAACAAGATTTAAATTTTAATTAAAAAAACTTCAGTTGTGAATATGATAAATTTTGATTGTTGATTTTCAGATATTCCATTTTTATATTTTATCATATTCAAAATATATACACATTCACATAATTGAAGTTTTTTGTTTCTCACATTAATATTTCATATTTGAAGTTAATAAAAATTAAAAGAAACATTTTTTGCAAACACATATTATTTGTTTTTAATAATACAGTATAATAATATTTTTTTTATTTAATATCAAACAACTAAATATTTTGTATCTTTAATTTAACTAGCTTTCAATTTTTTTTATTTTAATTATATATAAATTTATTAAAATATAAAAAATATGTATTTTTCTAAATCAACTCATGTAATACATGGGTTGATTAACCTATATATTATAATAAAACAAAACAATTCATGTCATATGTCACTTCTACAATATAAGAAAATTTTATTTTTCCACCTCTTATTCCAAATTTAACACCTTAACTTAATTGCATTAAATTTTGACTTTATTTTTTTCATTATTAATTAGTAACAAATTAGATTTTGTAACATTCGAAATTAATATTTACCTAAAATAAATATCTATCATTATTATCCATAATAATCATAATTAGATCCAAATGTAAAAATTTGAATTAGTTGTGGAAATTATCATTATTATGTATAATAAAGGAAAACATCAAATGTCACGTGTCACCTCTACGTTTACCAAAAAGATAATTACAACTTGTAAAAAATAAAAGATAAATACAATTTAATATTTTTAAAAAAGATAAATATACTCTATTTTTTAATCTGTAAATAATAAAAAATAAAAAAAATTATTATTTTTGTATGTTTTTATTTTACTCATATACATTTTATAAAAATAAATTTAGTTAAAAATATCCACGTAATACGTGGATTATAAACTAGTATCATTTTATAAAACCGTGTATAAATTCCAGATACTCACAGTTATCATATTTAATAATTCTTATATAACACCATTAGAAAAGTTATGATTACCAACAACTCAAAGTCATTGCTAAAAACATTTTGTTGATATATTGTGTTAACAATAAAGTTAGTAATGAAAGGCAGGTCGTTGGTATTATTATCCATCTAGGTAATTAATTAATTACTTTACTAGTTTTTACTAAATCTTAGAAACATTCAAGTTATTTTAATTTTGACTATTTACCAATGCTCAAAATTCGTTGCTAATGATACATTTTAAAAATGAAGCTTAACAAATCGTTATTGTTTAGACAAGTATAATTTTACGTAAGCGATATGTGTTCATAATGTACCTTTGTAAATTATGGTTACATACATACATGAATATTATGTTAATCTGTTATATTTATACATAAAGGAATCGAACACTAGCGACAGACTGATCAGACTCTAGGATTTCTAAAATGGTTGTAGCAGCGTCATTGTAAAACCTCCTCTAATCACAAACCCTTTGATATGTTTTTTAGCTGAAGCTACGATCCATATAAACGATTAAATGTTGTTGGACTTCAAACATTACATTATCCATATGGGTATACACCAATTCTACACCTCGTGTTCATATACCTTTGTTTGATTGGTTGTATCATCACATACTAAAATTCGAATATCATTCTTTTATTTGTTTGGATTTCATTTTTTAACATGATTTTCAAGTAATTATTGAATTGTTTAAATGAATATGTGTACAACAAACTTAATATTGTATTCGTTAACCTGTTACATTTTTTTAGATCTGAATAACTGATATCTTCTGTCTATATGGTTTTTCAAGATTTATATAAAACTGTCAAAATCCATATAATGCATCAAATAATTGATCGGTATTTTGAAATTCAATATTATATAAGTGGATGTTACGAATTTCTGAAAGTGGTCCTAAATAAAATTTATATGTAAACATAAAACATGTAGAGATGTGTCATGTATATATTATATAGAGGGGGTTCAATGGAGAACCTCCATGCATCGAAAAACATCGAAAACCTCCATGCAGTCATGCACTACCACAAATGCATCAAAATCCCGCGTGATGCATCATTATTTCCACGTGATGCATCAAATTCTCGCGTGATGCATCGACTTCTCGTGTGATGCATTACGATTTTCTTGCGATGCATTGTGGTTCTCCAAGATTTTTCGATGCATATAGGTACTCCATTGAACCCACCACTATATATATATATATATATATATATATATATATATATATATATATATATATATATATATATAGGGTTGGGATCACATAAGAACCCTTTAATTCCGTGAGAATGCGAGAACCCTCCAAAATGCACAAATGTATACATCAAATGCACAAATTAAAAAAAAATTAAATTTATAACTTAAAATCATTATTGGTTTTCAATATTAATAAATATTATAATCTAACATTAAAATTATCTTTAAAATTTAAATTCATCAAGTTTTACACTAAATGCACAAATTTGAACATTAAATGCACAAATTTTGTCAAATGCATGAATTCGTATATAAAGTGGACAAATTTATCATTATATGCGTAAATTTTTGTATCAAATGCATAAATTTATCAAATGTATAAATTTTAACATTAAATGCATAATACATGAAATGCACAAATTTTAGAGTGGTTCTCACGTTCTCACGGTATTGAGGGTTCTTACCGGAACCCAACCCTATATATATATATATATATATGATATATGTGTAGGGGTGAGTTCAATGGAAAACCACTATGCACATGAAAACTACGAAAACCTACGCATACCGTCCGAATTGGTGCATTTCATGAAACGCGATGGCATGATCGTAAATAAAGTGATGCATCACGCGAGATTTTGATGCATCACGCGGGAAATTTGATGCATTTGTGGTGGTGCAGTGCGGTTTTCACAAGTTTTCAGGTGCATTGTGGTTTTCCATTGAACCCCCACTATATATATATATATATATATATATATATATATATATATATATATATATATATATATATATATATATATATATATATATATATATTTACACATACTTGATACCATAATGACAGAAAGCCATTAACCAACACGTTTTCATTCAAACTTTGTTGCCAGAAAATGTTTGACTCAAGTACGATCAATCATTATGTTCTATTGCATCAAGTAAATGAAACATTTTTATTTCTAGTCCAAATATTAAATGGTTACCAAGCATAAATACACATGCAAAAAGAACCCCAAATAAATAAATAAAATAACGACCTCTTCACATGTTCGGTTTTTTTACCTTTTTACTAACATCTTACTTTTTACTGTAAATCTATATGATTTAAATAAATTACCCCAAGGCCCAAACATGTAAACTATCATTTTTAATCTTCTTATAACAATAACTAGTGATTAAAGTTTGGATTTTTTTAGATTACCGGCTACAATTATTAGTTGGCGTTTGGCTCACGAAATAGGTATTGGAGGAATTAGAATTTGCTTAGAGATTATTTGGAAACTAGTTTATGACCCACGTAATACGTGGATATTTTTAATAAATATTATTTAAAATAATGTAAGAATACTATTATTATTCACCAATGATTGTTTTTAAAAGTTTATTTTTAGTTTAATATATTTTAATTTATATAAATTGAAATTTTAGTTTATATATAATATAATGCTTATATATTTTACTACAAATTAATATTTATAGACTAAAAATAATAGAGTTATTTATCTTAAATAAAAACAATTGTATTTATATTAGATTAAAAATAACATAATATATTTATCTTTTTAAAAGTGATAAATTGTATGTTTCTTTTATTTTTTATAATAATAAGTTGTATTAATTTTTTATGATGATATGTGGAAGTTTATTAACTCATATGTTACATGAGCATTTAAAAAACCTAATTATTTTTTGAGAATTTAAACTTATAAACAAATACACAATTGTTATATGCATGTGATAGAAACATATATTTATTTTATTAAAAGTTCAATTCAACTAAAACATTTATAATGTTTATCAACTATACCATTTTGTATAAAATCAATGTAGGATGTCATAAAAACGTTATCCATAAACTTTTAACAAAACTTAATTTTATTTTTTTAATTATAGGCATGTGAGATTAATTCAATATAAAAAATAAAAAAAAATGTGTGCTCGATTTAAATTTAAACGTATTAACATTAAACTCATCCAAACATAAAATTTAAAAGAAAATAGTTTATCTAATTATTAATACAATAAGATCAATTATTTTTTCTAAATAAGAAAAACTCAAACAGGTAATCTAAATCCAGTTTATAAAAAAGTAACAAAAACTACTTTTGTAAGAAGTAATAATAATCGAAAATTTTAAGAATAAAAATAGATTCTAAATTTTATAAATTAGTTTAAATTTTAAAAGTCAATATTTATGAATGAAAACATAAGAAATATAAGAAGGAAAAATTGTATCGAATTTGTCAACATTTTATAATTAATATGATTTAACTAAAAAAATTTACGTTATATTAATAAAAAAAATATCTCTTTTAAGATATTAATCATACAAAATAAATACAATTATAATATGCATGTATCAAATTTAAAGACATTATATATGTTTTAGTTATTAGTAACATATTGGTTTAATTGCTTTTAATATAATAAATTGAAGTAATTAATGTAAAGAAATAAATTAGGAAAGAAAATAAAATGTTATTTATACATTTTTTTAATTAATTAAATTTATTATTAAATAGTTCTAAATTAGGAAAAAGAGCGGGAAAATTAAAAAGTAATATGCTAAGAAGATGACACGTGGCAATGAATAAAAAGAGCGGGAAAATTAAGAAGTATATGATTTAAATAAATTACCCCAAGGCCCTAACATGTAAACTATCATTTTTAATCTGCTTATAACAATAACTAGTGATTAAAGTTTGGATTTTTTTAGATTACCGGCTTCAATTATTAGTTGGCGTTTGGCTCACGAAATAGGTATTGGAGGAATTAGAATTTGCTTAGAGATTATTTGGAAATTTGGATTGCAAAAGTAGTGAATAAAAATGTGTTTAAATTCTATCAAAATCAAACATGCTTGAAGGAATTTATCAATCTTAATTATTTGTAAATGAACGTAGATTCCTAATATTTCACATAACACCTACCCTTAGCTAACTTTAAAAATCATTCGTATCTTAACTAACTAACTACTATGTATAATAAATTAAATTTTAATTTCTTCAACTTTCATTCTATGAATCAAACACCCCTTAATTTATTTGCTTTGCATGGGAAAAATAAATGAACAACATTCAATAGGGCATTTGGTTCGTGGATATTTTTTTAATGGAATTTGCATATTATCAAAGCATTTGTATTTTTTGGCATTTTCATTTGTATTTCAATCAATGTTTGATTCGTATTTTGTGTGTGGGATTTCCAGTATGGACCGAGCGGTCCCCAGCTCCATCCCACTCCAAGGCTTTTTTTCCAGCAAGGATTGACTATCGAGCGCTTCCCAACTCTCTCCTCGTGCCAAGACGGGGAAAATGCAGGAGAAGGCCTAGGATTTCAAGTTACAAAGGGAGAAGGAACTGAAAAAATCCCAGGATTCAAAATCTTTATTGTAATTCGCGAATAAAATGCGAGACTTAAAATACAAATTTCAATAGATCCTATGAAATTTGTAAAGTAAACACTCTAAAAGGTTTTAATTTTATGAAAAAGTTAAGGATTCACATTGGTGTCACATGGTTAGTGTTTGATTGGAATATATATTGTTGAATGAAAAGTGGACAGATGGCTAATTGTTCGGAAACCCAGGTCGTAGGCCAGTAGCAGTGCCAATGTATCAACCAAGCTCCGGTCTCCCATCCGGTCTACAACCTTTGTTTTATTGGCCAAATCCGGTTTTTAAGACCATTTTATTTATTAATTAAATATAAAATATTGTAACAAGGCATGGATTCTTGTATAATGTATAAGAACCTAATTTTGTTATAGGGTGTTTGAACCTGCGATTGTAAAAGTGCTGTAGCGTTCTAAAAAATAATAATTAGATAATAGTTGTAACAAAAAAGTGTTGCATGAAATGTAGTGTTTGATTTAGGTTCTGCTGTTTGCTATCATAATTATCAAATAATCAGTTTTTAAATTGTTTGGATTTACGTTTTAACTTGTAAAATGACCAAATAATAACTTGTTAAGCAATAAGTTATATATTTTAACTTACGAAAAAATGTGGTAGTATTAACTCTAAACGTAAATAATCATTTACTAACGTATGCAATCCAAACACTTTAAACCAATTATTAGTGTTATTATAACGTAATAAGCTAATAATCTCGTTCATAACGTAAAACCAAACACCCTCTTAAAATGGTTAATATGCGGGTCTACTAGCTTTGTTTTAATTCACCTAGTGCATCTTATCTCTATTCGTTAAAACAGTTTAACTTGTTTACAACAATTTATTAACACAAATAATTTGAATTCAATTTTTACAAACTGAACAACGTTAATTTTTTTCAATACATATACAATTAGTTTTTATAGACATTTTATACTAATGATCTTTCATTTACTTTGGCAATCGATAAGAGTCAATAAACTGGAATGCGATTTACACATTTCCCTTATATAGTACAAATATATTAATAACGTAATATATCATCTATTATCATCAATTCAATACTGTATTAAAATCATAATTATATTTTTAAAACATTAGTTTTATATTTATTTTATATTTATGTTTTTAATGAACGACCTGAATCCTTTAATCTTATTAAATTAAAAAAATTAAACGAATATATTATGTTCAAGTTCATTCGTCTATTACATTAAGTTAGAGTTTTGTTTACATGGAAAAATAACTATGTTTATAAGTTTGATATCAAATAATGAACTGAAAAATATTGTTTGGTATTGTAATCGGATTGAATATAATCACAAAACTACTATTTCATTTGTTATTTTGGATATAGAAATGTATTTCCTATACTCAAGAGTCAAGATCAATGGGGGATTTAACGGATTTCTAAATCTAAATGAATTTTAATTTTAAAACCGATATTCCCAAATCAATTACATAAAAATTTCAGTTACCATCATTTTCCAATTTCATACCTTTAAAATTAAACACTTTCTAAATAAATCTTTCTATTACTAGCTTATTGAACATTTGATTTTGATTATAATTCTAATACTTTGTTGTTAAAACTTGCAAATAAATTTATTTTAATGAGACCAAGAGATAAGAACAACTTAATATAAGTTAACTATTATTGTGCATTGCACGTTCCTATCCATATTTGGTCAAAAGTAGCCTTTTTTTTTAATATTGAAGCATATGCAACCCATGTTTAAATAAGATTTCTTAATTTTAAACTTAATTTAGAAGAGAATTATATATCTCAGGATCTAAACCCGCAATATATCATATATGGGAATTAAATATATCATTAATTGAGTATTTTTAATAGATTTAAATTACGCAATCTAAAATAAAAATTTTCTTTCGATAATTTTGGAGTCGTCTTCTTGTTATGGGTTTGAGTATTATTCTCTTTCTAGTTTTAACGAATTTTTCATCTTTATCTACTCTTATAAACAAAAGGTAGTGTCAGTCATAATATATGTAAATTAGTTTATACGCGGATATTTTTAGTATATATAAAATATAATAAACTAAAAGGTAAAAATATAAATATTATTTATTAAACAAAAATATATAATAATGATATTATTATTTATTATGACTTATTAATTTTGTATAATTCTACACACACATGAATAGTAATTATTTTTTTAATATTTAAACTTTTATTATATTATATTATATTAATAAGTTATAGAGTATTAGATTTTGTTGGATTTGATTTGATTTGTATTTAAAAGTTGGTTATATTAGACATGGATAGATATAATCAAAAGTTATTTATTATTTTTTATAATTATAAATGTCACGTGTCAATTCATGGTGATGACAGGTGGCTTAATGAGAGTAGAGTATATTTACTCTTTTATTAGTATAGATAGAGATAGATATGTATGTCTAAGCATTTCCAACAATTAAAATAAATTCTTTATAAATTCATTTAAGGTCATGTCTGTCTCTTAATTAAATCATTAAGAGATCATTTTACCTTGATTTCTTAATGATTTCATTAAGAAGTAAACAAAAATCCTTAAGTTTAACAAAGAGTACGGAGGAGGGACTTTTTTTTTTCTTTTTTGACAAAAACGGTTTAAAATTAGGCCTGGTTTTATGTTGGGGCATAATGGGCCTGGCACAAGGCCTCAATATCATTAGGGCCTTAAAAAAAACCATTGTGTATGTATTATGTATATATACTGTGAGCCCAAAAAATACCCTTTGTTTATCAAATATTAAGCCCATATAGGAGCTTTATTGTAAACCTGACAATTCGTGTATTCGTGTCGTTTTCATGTGTCAGACCCGAATTTGATACGACATGAATACACGAAGGGCAATAAGTTTTATCTCAAATTTTAAGATGTATTCGTGTCGTGTATTCGTGTCGTGTCGTGTCTCTCACAAACTCGTGTATTCGTGTCTCCAATTGCCATGTCTACTTTATTGTGAGCTGGCTGAAAAAGAAAACCTACACACACTACATTGCGACACATGCTGAAATGTTGAAGAATCAACGATTGAGTTCAATGAGGTCAAGGAAAAGAGCGATTGAGCAACGTTTGACTTTCACAAGGAGACTAACACCAAAGACTTTTTCGTATAAGTTTAATGTTCAAACTTAGATATAAGATTCACATAAGTAGATAATCAAATCGAAATTGATTTCTAACATCCTCCTACGATCAAACAAAAACAAAAAAGTTCAATTTTGATTTTTGATTTCTCGGTTCTTAGTAGAACTTTTCATTTTTTACTGGAAATTGCATTTTTCGATTTTTAGAAGTAGTAGTAGCAGGTTTGTTGTTTTATATTAATTAATGGATACCATTTTATTTTACTAGAATATTGGTGGTGATTATTGATTAATTGATTAAGGATTGAAAATTTTGAATGCAACTTTACTATCTGGCAATTTCTACTATTCTTGGACAAAATACGGTTGGTATAATTAAATAAAAAGTTGAACGATTCTGATACTTCAAGATATGAAAACCCTCTTTGAAGATGTCATAGATTTCTTGAGATGGACTCCTAACATCATACATAGCCAAAAACATATAATAGTTAAAACATGTTGAAATAAAACTTAAAAACATCATATCCTAAGCATCAACACTAAACCACCTTTGTGTTATGATCCTTTTGTCACTCTACATTGCAAAGAGATCTCGTGGTTCTTGGTTTATGAAAACGCGTCATTACTTACTTTGGGACTCCATTATCCCGATTAGGGTCAAACCTAAATCGTTGTTTGAGAGTTATCTCCACAATCCTCTCGAGATCTAGCAGCCATATATACGTTTACGTATAAAATAATGGTACAAGAAATGGTTGTAAAGTAGATTTTTGGCATGTTTGTTTCCCTCTTAATGGAATCATTAAGAGGTCATTTTACATTTAAATGACTTCTTAATGATTCCATTAAGAAGAAAACAAACACCCACTTTCTTTTGTTTTCTATCACAACTTCTGAAATTAGACCTCATACTAAACTTCTTACAAAGTAACATAATAGTATGCTCTTGGCATGTATACCCTCGGCGTATGTGATTCAGAGTATAATCACGTGTATCATAACATGTATTCCTCTCTACCGATCTTCCCATAACAATCATCCCCATCGATCATCTGAATCATGTCTCCTTTGCAACTTAAGTTTGCCAACAAGCTTACGCTTTTAAGTTCTGGAGAGAAACATTACGAATCAATAAAACACATGTAGTTTTATTCAAACAACATCCTATGTTACAAAACAAAGTTTTCTTACTGTAAAAGTATGTTTTTTTCTATCGGTTAGGCTTTGGGGAAGTTGTCCACTCAATTTGTTCTTATTTAGAAATCTGTTACATAAAAATAAACTATGCGTTAATAACGAAGATGCATGTTCAGTCTTGAAACATTTAAGTTATAACAGAACAACTTACATCTCACGAATGTTTGGAAGCATGGCTAAGGAATCTGGGATCGGGCCATTGAATTCGTTTTCATCTAGATGCCTTTTCCACACGTTTAGAAAACGGTGGGATTTAGAAATGTAAAGAATCAGATGTAAAATTTAAGAAAACATTAATGTAGAACTTACAGAATTTCCAAGGTCTTCAATGGACTCAAATCAGGGATTGGACCTGTAAGCTTGTTCATGCTTAACCGGCTGCATATGTAAATTTTATGCGGTGTTTACAAAGATCGATTGTTTATATGGAAAAATCAAGAAAATTTTGATGAAAAAGATTAGCTACTTACAGTTCTTTTAGAGCGGTCAATCTCACGATCTCTTTTGATAAAGTCCCTGTTAGTGAGAGCCCAATTAGGTTCCTAAAAACACAGTGAAAAGTATGACATTTAATCCATAAAACATATAACCAATAGTTGAGCCAAAAAGATCTTTAATATTGTTTCAAGACTTAGACTTTGGATGGTTCTTGCAGGTTTTTTGCATCCATTTTGGGTTTCTTTCAGAAAGTTCAAAACACAAATACTCTACCAAGAATGAGTCTTTAATCATAACTATTCAGGTTCATTCAAAAACCATTGGTCCATTTTTGTTATTCAATGTGATTTACAAAAATCAAAACTGCGATTGATCGTTTGTTCACAACCTCATGTATACGACGTAAACTTATGGTCTGTTTCATCACTTACAAACTGATAACTCGAACTTGGGACCCCTCGGAACAACTGATTCCAAACCACGGATGTTGTTTAGGCAAACACGGATCACCATTCCAATCATCTGGTGGGTTCTTTAAGCTTTGCTTCAATATTTGCAATGCCATCACTACAATGAAACAAAACTCATAAATGAAATGTGTATTTTTGAATACAATTTCACAAACATTTTACTTATTTTGCAAATTAAGAGAATCTAGAATGGTAGAATCACCATGGTACCATCTCTAAAAAGAGTATTTCCACCGAGAGGTAGAATTTGATAAATCTCCCCGGCGTTAATCAAAGGGCCGACCGGCATATCTTTCCTTGGAGTCAGGGTAATCTCCGTGACCCCGGAGAGCGGCCATTCTGTGCCATAAACACTTACGCCTTTCGTGGTAACATTCAGATCCTGATAAAAAGTTTCGCCATCGATGACGATGGTGAATATCCTCCAACTATAAGGGCTTGTACTACGATTGTCTTGAAAGTACAAAGCGACGTAGTACCGGTTGCTCGGCAGAGAAAACGGCGGCCACCGTATCGTCAGGTTTTTGCCTCTGCTAGTCGTTGATCCCGAGAAAAATACCTTCTCCGGTGGCCTGTTCCAAAATCCGGACGTTGTTACGTTCGTGTGGGCTTGTACGGTAGGGTTTCCATCGATGAATGGTTGCCAGTATCGATTGAATGTATCCTCTGGAAAACTAGGTCATACGTTCACGCATTCCTCCGTCAGAAATTAATCGATCTAGGGTTTTATTTAATCAAAAAATTCGACAGGTTTGATCAATCTGTTTCATACCGTACAAAATCACCATCGGAAGCAAAGTTAGTCCTAGCAACTGTAATCAATCCATATTTTCCAAAATCCGTGGAGTTATACAAAGAAGGGTCGAGATTCATCAATTCTAACAACGAAATAAAGGGACTCGCCGGAGCTTTGGTGTGTTCATTGGATGCAAAACATACGCTGAGCGTTTTAGCATTAGCAGTGACGATGATCTCATAATACGAGCTGAGGCCATTTTTATAATCCTCGGTCGTATTAACAATGCTCCACTTGGTACCATCGATAATCTGATCAAAAATGGGTGGGTCAATGCCGCCATCGAATCCACCGTAGAAGTAGGTGGTACGGATGAGGAATTTGCCGCCCTTGGTGACCGGGAACTCATAGCAATGTTTCCCTCGGCCGTAAGGGAAGTAGCGGAGGGTGGTGAGCACCGGTAGAATATCGGTTCGGTTTAAGGTAGTTAGGTTTCCGGCAATGGCGTAGCCTTCGTCCCTTAAATATGTGATGCCGTCCTGTTGAAGGTCGATTTTGGAACCGCAATTGATGAGGTAACCACGAGGGAAAGGGGAAGGGGAAGGTTGACCGGCGGCCAGCAAGAAGAAGTTAATGTTAAAAAGCCATCGGAGGAAGATGATGGGTATGAACATGGTGGAAACAACTTAGACAGGCATCAATTTGATTTATTTTTTTTTTCGAACTTTTCCTTTTTCTTGGTGGCAAACCGCAGGACAGAGAGGGAGAAATATCGGTGGCAAATTTGCCAGAAAATTTGGAGGAGTGGTTAACCATTGACACGTGTCTTTTACAAGATTGGAATGTATCTATTCTTTTGAAAACATAATTTAGGTTTCGTTTATTTAAAGAAACAAGTTATAGTTTTTAGAAAAAGAAAATAATAAATTCTATAAAAAAATAAAAACTTGTTTAGATGATAAAGTTTTAGCTTTAAGAAAAATAAGATAGGTGATTATAAAATAAGAAAAAGAAATAATTACAAAAATAGCCATTTTTCAAATGTTTATTCACTTTTTAGCCACTTTATATACATTTTACCAAAATAGCCACACTTTACGTGATAGCCACAATTTACGTGATTTGTACTTTTTTTTTATTTTTTAATGCATTACGTTACAAAAGGTGTTTGGTCACGTAAATTGTTGTACTTTACGTGACCACTGATTTGTACTTTTTTCATTTTTTAATGCATTACGTTACAAAAGGTGTTTGGTCACGTAATTTGTTGTACTTTACGTGACCACTGATTTGTACTTTTTTCATTTTTTTAATGCATTACGTTACAAAAGGTGTTTGGTCACGTAAATTGTTGTACTTTACGTGACCATTTTTGCTCCTTCCCCATGAATGTTTGGTGGGATGTCTTGTCACACTTTAAAATATTTTTTAAAACAATCATTACCATTTTATGGGGAAGGAGCAAATTTTTAAAATTGGTCATGTAAAGTACAACAATTTACGTGACCAAACACCTTTTGTAACGTAATGCATTAAAAAATGAAAAAAAAAGTACAAATCACGTAAATTGTGGCTATCACGTAAATGCGGTAACGTAAAGTGTGGCTATTTTGGTAAAATGTATATAAAATGGCTAAAAAGTGAATAAATATGTGAGATGTGGCTATTTTTGTAATTATCCCTAAGAAAAATACCACAGATAACGGAAAAGTAAAAGAGAAAAAATTAGTATTATAAACAAATATAGGGTACATAATTGTAACATCCGTCTTTTAAACCTGGTATGTGGAATTATTTTAGTGGATAAATATTTTATTAATATTAGGTTGGTCCAATTATATCCGTTTCATGGATTGATACTAGGGGTGTTCAAAAATATCCGAATCCGAGCATCCGAAAAAAAAATCCAAAAATCCGATCCGAAACTATCCAAAATTTCGGATATCCGGATTTTCGGATATCCGAAATTTCGGATTCGGATTCGGATAGTAAAATTCCAGATTTTCGGATATTCGGATAATCCGATATCCGAAAATCCAAAAAAATAATTTTTTTTTAAAATTTTTTTATATTTTAGTATTGATTCTTTACATAATGTTGAGTGTTTATTATTATTCTAATGTATATTTTTGAGTTTTATCTTAGTATTATAGATTTATTAACTAATATTTTTATGAATTTTAGTTTTTTTATATTTTTTAGTCGTTTTGAGTAAAATAATTCCGGATACATTTAGTTTGTAATATATTTATTTTTAATATCTATTTGGATATATATGAATTTGTATTTTAGATATTTAAATATTTGATTTAATTTTTAAAAAAAATATGTATTTCGGATATTTTTTCGGATATTCAGATAATCCGATATCCGAATCCGAAATTTCGGATTCGGATAGCAAAATTTACTATCCGAAATTTCGGATATCCGAAAATTCGGATATCCGGTTATGAACACCCCTAATTGATACGTGCCGGGATCGTGATTACGTGTCTCCGGGTTATAATCTTAGCGGATGAATTATATATTTGGGTCACGATATTAAATGGGTTAAATGAGTATTAATTGAAAATGTGATATCGGGTTCGGATTAATGGGTTCGGGACCGGCCAAAATAGAAGACGTATATACGTGTGCCTCCCCTTCATTCTTCTTTCACTCCTAAAGCCCTAGAAAGTGTATGTGTGTGAGCTCCAGCAGAAAATAAGTTCCTAAAATCCAGGTTTAATTGCTGAGGTTTGGATTTAACTTCATCATCTCCTTCCTTCTTGGTGTTCTTGAGGATATTGAGTTAAGCAAGCTTGAATTGAGGGTTTAATTTGTGTCATATGTTGAGTTCTTGTGGGGAATGATTGTTTGGGGTGATAGGGGAAGCTTATATGTTGATTTATGTGGTTATTTGGAGTTGGAAACGAGTTGGGAGGGGTTGAAACACTCCTGGACTGAACCTGAAAATTGCAGGTCAGGGATGAAGACAGCCGCGTTGTCGCGGCGCGACCTGCAAGGGGCTCGCGGCACGAGCAGGGCCCTGCGTGGGAATTTTAGCTTGGGTCTCATAAGGGGGGTTTTGGGTCGAATTCAAGTCGGGTTCCTTCGGGATTGCTTTTTGTCGGGTTTTCTCTAAGTTTCAGGATTCAATTGGGATTCCCGGTCTGGCTTTGTTTGGGTTTCGGGTTTCGATTGGGATTGATTGTCGGGTCCGGGTCGGTTACAGGTTTACTGTGATTTTGTTATATGTGTCGGTTGGGATTGAGATTAATGGTTGGGTTCCGTGTGTTACAGGGACGAACGGACAACGAACCGGATTTGATCAAGGAGGCCAAAATTCCGGGAACCAGTCAGGTGAACACTCGAGTTCTTTTCCAAACGCACGCTTTCTTTCGAGTATTTAGAGGTGTCGCTATTATTGTGCGTGTTATATATATATATATATATATATATATATATATATATATATATATATATATATATATATATATATATATATATATATATATATATATATATATATATATATATATATATGTATATATATATGTATATATATATATATATATGAGACAGGGACTTGAACCTCAGGTATATTTCTATTCTTTTATGTGTTATGTATGAGATATGAGATCTATTCCAGGGGTCCGTGATGAGTTCCATACGTACAATGAGTCGCGATAATGGGTCGCGCGGGTCAACTGTCCCTAACAGTCCTTGGGGCGTGTATATATGGCAGGGCCTGTAGCCGGGTCGCTCCCGTGCTACATGGTTATTGCTAGTCACTGCTGTGTGCGGAGTATTAGCCAGGGAAGGGTCCCCACAAGGATGGTGCTAGTGTTCAGATCTCATACTTGTGTTATCTTACCTGAGATGCGTGTTGGGCAACAGGGACAGGGACTGTGTGTGCTATGTGCTATGTGTTTATGAGCAGTGTCTAACCCTCGCGTGCTCACGAGCTTTATAGCTCACGTCTTCGAGTCTAACATGTTCAGGGAATCAGAAGGGGTCTCAGCAGCAGCCGGCGAGATAGATCCGGGGTTGACTTGAAGACTTTGATACTTGTTTTTGTATAACGCTAAGACTGCTTGTGATAGCGGTTTTGGGATATTGTATTAGTATGTTATCTAACGATCAGGGATGTTATGTTAGTTTAATCTGAGATTGTGAATGTATTGAATTGCGTTTAACTTTGTGTATTTTAAATTATCCATGATCTGCATTATCCTATGACATGTGTATCATAGATTGCCTGTGATATTGCCACTCATAATATTATGTTGACGTGACATTTCTGGAATCGGGAGAGGTGTTACAATTATGAACATACAAGGGTGTTTGGTTTTGCGTTAGGATATCGATTATTAGATTATTATGTTACAATAACGTAAATAATTAGTTTATAGTGTTTGGATTGCATTCATTAATAAGTGATTATTTGTGTTTAGATTTAAACTTACCATACTTTTTCATAAGTTCAAAAAATATAACTTATTTGCTTAATAATTGATTATTTAATCATTTTACAAGTTAAAACGACAATCGACACATTTTAAAAACTGATTATATGATAATTGTGATAACAAATATTAGAAGTTAAACCAATAACTAAATTTTCGACATCATTTTTTGTTATCGACATAACAAAGAAAAAAAAATACTGATGTAACAAAGCTTCAATCAACTTATTTTTTAATGTTAACTGTTTAATATAAATATCAGGATTTTCAAAAGTTTGTTAGCTAATTAAAACATGTGACTAAATATAAATTTATAGTTGATTATATTTAATTATTTATTAAGTCTTTATACCTTATGGTTTTTGTATATTATTTTATATTATGACCTTAGTTTTAAATATTCAAATATTTTTTTAATGTTCGTATGAGAAAAATAATAATATCACTATATAGCGATTCATGTAAGTAATTACATTTGTTTATCAGATTTGTTAATTTCAATTGATTGATCATAATACTATGATAAATATATTTTCCAGTAATTGTTTAAAAATATATCATTTTAATTTTGACGAATAAAACATGTTCAATTAACTATTTTGTTTTGTACGGTGTTGGTCCTATCATTTTTTAAGCTCGGGGCATATACTTAAAAAAGGTCCTCTATATATATAAACAAAATTCGTATTAAAAAATACAATTAGATAATATTGAGGAAAAAACGCTATAATTTATTCGTATGATTATAAGGTGGGCAAATATTGCATACAATATTAAATTATATTTTATTAGTAGATTGAGAAATAAAATTTTAAATTTTAAATGATTCATAATATAAATAGTAAACATATGTGTCAAAAATAAATAACATCACAAGAAATAAATACACATCTCATCAGTATTCTTAATAGTCGTATAATAAATAACATAAACCACGTGAAAAACAAAAATAAAAAAAAATAAAACTCGTTGAAAAACAAAAGTATAAATATTGAATTTTATGGATTGTATTTTGATATAAATTAAAGGGTTAAGGTCTCACAATAGCAACCTACTTTTGAAAATGTATCGATATGGTACGTCTACTTTTTAAATTGTTTATATGGTACGTGTACTTCAATTTTCAGTATCGATATGGTCATTCTACATAATAGAGCCCGGTTTTTAGATACAAAACAGGGTTCTAACGGTATAAAAAATAGGGGTCTATTACAAATATGGTCATATCGGTATGAAAAATTGAAGTACATGTACCATATCGACATTTAAAAAAGTAGACGTACCATATTGATAAATTTTCAAAAGTAGGTTACTATTGTATGGTTTTACCCTTAAATTAAATAGATGATATTTGTAGATGAAAATCAAAGTGGAAGTGATGAGATATAAAATAAAAAAAGAACACATCCCACACCATTGGGATTCCCAGATAAGATGACTGTCTGCTGAACCAACACATTATTATGTCTTTTATTGTGCAAAAAACATATAATCTAATACTGAACAACTGAGTTATATTAACAACTGAGTTATATTAACATATAAACTTTTTGAACCCCTTATAGTGAATTGGGTCATTGGCGGTGGCCCTGGTTTTGTATTATTACAACCCTGAAAGTATTTATATCTTTAAAAGCAAGTGAGTTTTTATTATTTATCAAAAAGTATTTAGGAAAATAATAATAACTAACATAGAAATTATAATAATTATGGAACGATAAGAACATAATAAAAATATAAATTAGTGTCAATAATAACATTAAAAAAAATTAATAATAATAATAATAGCAATGCTAATTTTCTTAAATTCTATAAGGAATATTACTTAAAATAAGTAAAGTATCAACTCTAAATAAAATAAGTAATAAATATTTAATTAACAAGTTAGACTTTTTTTTCATACATGTATTTTAACAATCAAACAAAATATTTTTAAAACTTTAATTATTAAAATATAATGTTTATTTTTTTAAATTATATATCCTTGAACAGAGTCAGGTTCAAAAAAGTACCTCTCGAAATCAAGTGCATCTGAAGGTACCAACCTTAAAAAAAAAAATTTTTAAATTTTTTTCTCATAACCATGTTTAATTTAATGTTACACGCATGATATATGAATTTCACATTCATTCACACTTTCTGTGTCCTTAAAATTATGTGAATGCTCAATGCATATTTATGTGAATGGTCATCCATGTGAATGGTGTGAATGACCATTCACATGATTGTTTTTACCATTCATAGGATTTATGATGTTGCTCCATTTGGAAAAAAAAAAATCTTATAATGTTGTCTTATACATGTTTATTAAAAAAAATACATGTGAACGATCATTCACATTAGGGTACGCTGGGTACGTTGAAATCTCATAGGTACGCTGATAAATCTGATTCTCCTTGGACAATTATCAAAATAACCCGTAAAATTGCTTAATTTAACAAAATTGGCATCAACATATAGTTTTATATACTATTTTTTTACAATGTCTATTCAATTCTTTTTTATATATACATAATAATACATATGAATGAAATCCTTTGTGAACAATTTATTAGTTGTGAACATTGTGAACAAATACAAAAAGTGTGTATAAGGGATCATAATTTATAAATTGTATATAAATTAAACATATCAAAAGAAGGCAATACCAATTGGCATTCTAATTAGTGATAAGTTATTATCTATTTACTTTTTTTAGAATAAATAGAACATATAACTAAATATAATTTTCACTCCCTCAACGAAAGAAGGTTGAAGTTTGGTTGATAGCTTTTTCAGATTGAAGAAGTACATGGTAAATGTGTATTGAAACCGAAAGAAGTCAACAAGCTAAAAGAGAAAGCAAGAAATAAAATTGATGGACTTGTGATAAAGCCCAAAACCACCACAAACACCACATTGTGTTTTAATATCATACAAAAATAGGTAAGAAAGATATCAAAAATAAGCAAAAAGAGATTTATAGAATGGAAAAACGTGATATCAAAATGGAGTAGAGAGAGAGCTGGCAGTGGTTCGGACGTGGCAATGGTAGCGGTTAGGGTTCTAAGGTCATAGATAAAGGCTAGGGTGACGAACGAGTTAAACAACAATGAGAATGATGAGGACGTCTGAGATGAAGACGTGAGGAACCCATCTCAAATTGATACTAAGCTTTCAAAATCTCTTTCCTGTGTTTTGACGGTTGAGATGATCACTTCTTTATTTACTGTCTTCTGATAAATATGTTTAAAACTATGCAATTATGGTAAATAAAAAAACGTAATTGTTTGATTAAAACCTTCAAATAATGGTACTCTAAAAAATAATTATCAAAACATAATGTTTTCAAAAGTTCTAGTAACATCACCTTCATTCCTCTTTTTAATTTAATTTTTATCATAAATGATAAATGATTTATTTTCTGTCTGTTATATTCTGTTTTTACAAAAATAACAAAAACTATAAATATCCATATCATTAAATCTTCATTATATATACTAATATAAAAACTAATAAACACTATATAAGCATTAATGGTTAACATTGAAATAGTTTTATTCATATAAGATGCCCAGAGTATAATAAGACAACAAAAATATAATAAAGAGTTGATATTTTTTTAATACCAAAAGGGGTCTACATGATTCGTATAGAATTTACATATGTAATGGCAAAAACAACCAAATTTCATTGCACAATGACCACCCCTGCAACCACAACACGCAAACAACATAAGAAATTGTCAACCAAAGGAAGGTAGTACACACTGTGTTATCAAAGTTTCATCTTTCTAATACTCAGAGTTTATCAGTTGGTGACTTTACTCTTCTGAGTCCACATTTACAAGTATCTAAGTTATGAGCATATCACAACCACATTTTGGATTACTTCATCCAAGTTTCTTGTTAGATGTAAGCAACTTTTAGTGATACTATCACACCACAAAATCTTAGACATGATTCGGTGTCGTGTGTAGCAACGTCTGCTAAGCAGGCTCGACCCATAGCAGATTCAATGTGGGCCTTCGCACAGGGCCCCCAATCTTCTAGGGTCTCAAAAAAAATCTGCTATGTATATTTAGTTTAGATTTAGAAGCCCAAATTCTCAATCAGTTTAGATTTACTAATTTAGGGCCTCAAAACAACGCTCGGCCTCTCACGTTCAGCAAAGGAAAACGCACAACAATGGAAGCGTTGTTTAGCAGCCAGCAGAGGAAACGAATCGACATCAGTCCATCACTCGAACCTAGCGGCGCTTTAGGAGAGGAACCTAGCCGCGCCTGGCGACGATCAGCAGAGGGCCCCACGCCCCCATGGCAGCGGCGCTTTGGTTTCATGGAGCAGGCGGCAGACGATGGCAACGGTACACCTAGCCTACACCGGTGAGTTTTATTGTTATATTGTTCTGAATTCCGAGTTAGAACTTCTAACTTTCGTCTTTCCACTCTGAATTCCGAGTTTGAAAAAGCTTCTGATTTTCTGATTTACAGATTGGTATCATTGTATCAACTGTCAAACGAATTTGGCAAATCAAACAAATTTGGTGTCAAAGTGTCAAAGGAATTTCAGCCTTTCACGGATTCATCCGAGTTCCGACTTAAAGGAATAAATGTCAGTTTATTTGTATCTTTTCTTCATACTGCAGGTTTCAAGTTTCATTGTACAGACTATTTGACTATTTTCTATTTGGCTAATTTCCGTCCTTTCTTCATACTGCAAATCAAACAAATTTGGTTTATTTGGCTATTTTCTATTTGTACAGACTATTTTTTGATTTGGGTAAAATTTTAATTTGAATGTCATTATTCAAGAAATAATTATAGACAATGTAACAACACTAAAGACAAGTATACGTTATCATTAATTTTGTATACATGTTTTGAAATTTTTATAATCAAAAGGTCTCTTTGTAAATTTTGCACAGGGCCATGAAATCCATGGCACGGCCCTGCTGCTAAGTTCTAGACATGTTTTGTGTTAAGCATTAAGCCACTTTTGGATAGTCAATCTCTCATATGTTTGCAAGATGACAAAAAAGACTTACCATTGAACACTTGATGGACATCATAATTCATCATACATTTTGTGAAACCAATAACCATCATAAGCAACATTTCTTTCATATAAACTAAAGTAGGAGAAAAAGGCAAGTTGAGGAATAATTTACAAAGAACTTGCAATCAGGATCATAAAATAGCAAAAACGACATCAAACAACAACATTAAAAGAAGCAGAAACAACAATTAAGGTAAAAAGAATAAAATGACTTTTTTTTTTTTTTTTTTTTTTTTTTTTTTTTTTTTTTTTTTTTTTTTGTAAAAACTAGTGAAAGAAACACTTAGTGAATAAGATGTTTTTGGTTATATTACTAAGTTAATAGGTGTTACAAATGAAGGGATGATGACCTCTTATACTCGTGGTCTCCCCATATAAGTTTCTAGAGTATATATTTCTAAAATTAGTGGATGTTCTCTAGGATTGCTTTAAACTATATCTAAATACTTTTTTGGAATGTTTTACTCTAGAAGATTTTTAAAGAATTTCTAGAGTATTCTATATACTTAGACATGTAATATATTTGATGAAAGTATTCTAGAATCTTCCATAAACTTATGATGTTAATACGTTTAGAGAAAATTTTAGACTGTGTGAATCTCTTCGTTCTTCCTGAATAGAATATTCTAAAAATCGCCCCCATCTTCAAAATATTCTCAATTTGTGACATTGAGCTTATTTTTTTTGGCTTTTGTGTGTATCCAGTTTTATATTTGTGTGTGTTAAATATCAAGTATTTTTTTTTTTCTTGAAATGATGTAATCCTAAATCTATGTATGAACAAATTAAAATAGAATAAAATCTTGAAAATTGAGTACTTATTTTTGAGTTTTTCTATATTCAAAGTGTAATTCAAAATTGATTAAAAAAATTATTTCATAGTAGTAAAATATTATAACGATTAATGTTGGTTTTGGTATTTTAATTACTAAATCCATATAGTTAAGATCAATTTGATTTGAAAACTTGTAATTTACTTTTATTAATGTAAAGAAATGTCCCTTTTTAAATAATTGTTTGTTAAGTGTACCCATATAATATATTGATGAATAAACCAGTAACTATATATAACAGTGAACACAAGGCAAACTAAATACAAACACAAGTCAATTTCATCAAGCAAACATCTTCAAATGCACAAACAATGCCTACTTTACTACTTTTTTCTTTGCAAAGTCGATATCCAAAGCTAAAAAAAAACAAGCAACTTTACATCTCTCAGAATTTATTATAGACGTAATCGTTAATTGGAAGAAATCCTATCGCCGTTTCCCTTTTCCTTTCCCATCGGACATGCTGAATGAGGTAACTTTCATGGGAGTTGCCACCACCAACGGAGCTTCTGGGGAATCGCTAACTGCGTATTTATCATGCATGAACCGACTTTCTATGATGGATTCATCCTTCGTCATTAGCTTATAGCAATAACAGCTCTTGAGGCCTTGCTGATTCCTGTAGCATTCATGTGCACTGTTCTTCACCTGCTGGAAATCCCAAATAACACTGAACTTGCCTACTGTTGCTACCAGATGTCGCTCTTGCTTCCCACTTTCCGTCACCTGAAACATGATTGTCAATCGTCATTCACAGATGCTCGATCAAGAAAAAATCAAACCACAGTTCGTAGTTCGTAGTCATGTTATAGGAATAAAATCTTTTTGATGCTCTAGCAGCCTTGCATTCAATTTTATGTTCATGTTATCAATTATTCTGTGCAAGTTCTGTAATTGGGCAAATGGATTTAGTTGAGGTATGCATATTTGAGTTGCTTTACAAAGGACAAATGTAAATCAATCATCAATACTCTCACCATCAAAGTCACCATGATTGTTGAGTGAATATGTGAACTTCAAGATGATACTGAAATACTTTGATGGCTCTATAATCATAACAATTGAAAATTTAAATTTAAAGACAAGAACAGGAGGAAGCTTAATTACCCATGAAAATCGGCCGCTGTGGAATTTATTGTGCTTCCCAGCTGTGTGTGAATCCACAGGAGTTAGCTTTAATAATCTTGGAGCCGGGATTTTATTGCCCATTCTACCACTAAACCCTGTCTTTGTCTTCCCATCCTTATCGGTGAACAGAGTGCAGATTAAAATCAGGTAAGTATCTGTGGTGCCCAATATCCATTTCCCATCATAAGTAACATCAACATGTGTGATTGGCGAACCAAGCCCTGGGAAAGCGGTCTTAGCCTGCCTCATAGAAGTTGTCGAGTACAACCGGATCTTCCCATCTAGGGAGCCAACAACGATTGAACCATCGCCTGTTGTGGCAAAGCACTGGAAATTCGTACCCCTAGAGAACTGATGCCCTTGGGTCCAATGTAAAACCGGAGATTTAGAATGTGCGATATTCTGGACCATTCCTCTTCTATCTCTCATATCCCACTGAGACAATCTATTATCATCCAAACCCAAGAAAGTCGATTCAGAAGGATCCAATTGTGATCCTTTTGTATCGTTTGTTATATCCCTCATCGTAATATCAGTTCCATCCTTTTCAAATTTCCATTCAGTGACAATCTTCCCTGTTTCTATATCCAGTTGGTTTACACCAGTTGAATGAGGCTTTCCCTCTTTTGCAGGACTCATAAGCAACATATTCGTCTCACCCCTCATCAATAGAGCCTTCTGTGGGGTTAGGTTCGAATGTCCCATACTACTCGAACCACCAACCCTCTTGCCCCCATTATCAAACTTAACATAAACCCCTTTGCCATGAATCCCATGGCTAAAATTCTTCACAACCTGCACACCTGAATCATTCACCAAGAAACTATTATCCAGTGCCCCTAATGCCAAACTCTGTATCCCACCATCAGTGGCTGCCTCCTCGAACTCCTCCAACAAATCATTAACAGCCCTCACCGAAGTCATCTTAGCCGGACTCCTCCATAACTCATCATCATCCTTCTCCCACATAGTATCATCAGCAACCTCCGGTTTCACCCATCCGATAAAATCCTTTCCGTAAACCTTCACCTTATTCTCATCAGTAGCCTTCAAACCATACACATTCTCAAACAAGCAGTTCTGAAACATAGTCACAAACTCACGATAATCCTCATCTCGCATAAACTTCAACGCCCACACACCAGAATCAACAAAATCAACACGACGCTGATCTCCAAACATTTTCAATTGCATATCAGTTGAAACCCTAGCTCTAATCTTAGACCCTACTTTCAAAATCCAAAAACCACGAGTACTCTCATCATCCTCATCAAATTCATCATCATCAGCATCTTCAATTTTCCCAACCTTAACAAGCTTATAATCAGTAAGTTTTTCAGAAACGATCCACTTAGCTTTAGGAGTATTGCCACCGATATGGAGGTACAGCTTCACCGCGTTCTTCAAATTAGGGTTTTGCAGTGAAGAGTATTTCAGCTTAAGTGCTTTAAGCTTGGAATCGAGATCATCGACGGATTTGATCGGAGTTGTTTTATGTTCCTCTTCCGCATCTTCATATCTGTCATCATCTTCTTCTTCTGATCGTTCGTCTTCCTCCTCATAATCGTCCGAATCGAGATCTAGGCCTTCACGACTATGAGAGCCACCCATGGCTACTGATTAAGATGATCGGAGATTGTTTTCCGGTTAACCGAAAATTGATCGTTTAGGATATCAAAATTCAAAAAAATTGGGCGTGGAAAGTGGATACATTGGTTTGATTTGATTTGATTGGGATTTTTATAGTTATGAAATTGAGGGAAAATGTCGCATAGAAGTTAGCGAGGCGTTGGGTTCTATATGCAGAGTAGGAATCCGAGTTGCTTTAATCTGACGCGTACACGTGTTTGCGCTTTGCTTCCTAGCAAAGAAAAGCGTAGTCGACATTGCTTCGGTGTCTTGTACGGTACAATACTTCTTTACTCGGGTCTCGGGTCAAAAGGACCCGATGCAATTAATCGCGACACCAATCA
The DNA here is from genome assembly GCA_020465985.1 of Centrapalus pauciflorus. Classification (NCBI taxonomy): domain Eukaryota; kingdom Viridiplantae; phylum Streptophyta; class Magnoliopsida; order Asterales; family Asteraceae; genus Centrapalus; species Centrapalus pauciflorus. The sequence continues at coordinate 538,796 of JAANYP010000455.1, read as the reverse complement.
ATTGACTGATATTCTTAAATTTTTATTTGGCTACATTACAAAGGGATGATCGTAAAAAACTAGTCACTTGATATAAACCAAACACAGGTGGCAATTTTAACTTAATCTTCCAAACAGTTAAATTGACTCATTATAAAAAATTATTTTAGGATATAATTTCTCTTTTAAAATGAAAATTTATAAAATGATGCATTAAAATTTTTCATTAAAAAAATTTTAAATTTATGTAAAATTTATAAGTTTTGGTCGTCAACCCGTTTAACATGTTTGCTTAAATAGACCGAAATTGTCACCCATGATACCAAAATAGCTTTTTTCTTATAAAATAGCCACAATTTCACGACCATCACAAGGTAGCAATCATTTTTTTAATGCATCGTATAGTAGTCGGATACTCCTCTAGTGTTCCCCAAATGTCATATAGTGCAACGTTAGCACGTTCCCTTCCCATTTAGCGACTAGCATACTAAATATTACTAATATGTCTAAATTGATAGATTCCTTGTTTTTTTTATTTTTTTCCTATGTTAGTGCAGTGTGAACTTATACGTGCCGCCAAACATGTCTAAATACCAATTAATCAGTATGTTTTACCTCTCACTGGGATATTTTGGCATCAACCATTAAGGGTTATCGGTAATACAATATTTTTTTTTAAATAAAATATCATCATGACATTATCAAGTCCTAATAAAATCATTAAAAATTTGAAAGAAAATACAAAATCACAAATGTCCGATTACTTTGAAACTCCTAGAGAGAGCGATTAAAGACATGTAGAGACGAACAAACAAAAATAGGTTAAGATGAAGATAGAGCAAATGACATCATGCAAACATATGTTTGATATATCTTCGTTTATTTTTTGTATGTAATATGTCCGATAGTCATATTAATTAAATTATATCAATATGGAATCAAAGATCGTGTTTTATTTGAAACCTACATGTTTGATCATCTGACTCAATCCCAGCAAAACACAAATAACAAAAAAAAAAAAAAAAAAAAAAAAAAAAAAAAAAACAAACAAGGACACTACTTTACATACGGACACATGCAAGAACAAAAAACCAAAAATGTTACATGTTTAAAGACAAATGATGAATGAAGATCTTTCAAGGAGTGTGTTTTACAATGGTTTGGACTTTTTGAAGGTGGTGAAATCGTATAGCGCTCGCTACGAAGGAAGATAGGACAAAGGTTAACAAGAAGATGTTTTCTCGAGCATTCAAAAATTATCATTGTGGATTGAGAGCTGGAGTAATAGAAAAAACTGAAACCGGAAAATTTTGGTTTCTAATTGTGCAAATTTGAGCAGCGAATCATTTTTAAAATAAAGCCTATGTTTGACACGATTAGCTGGAGCTTTTTAGAGCTGTAACTTTTTTTAAAAGAATTAGAGTTTTTTATTTTTATAAATGTTTTAGTAAAGTAGTTGTAGTTGTAACTTTAGTATTAATGACACAAACAGACATTTATATTAATTATAAGTTGTGGTTTATAGTTATTTAGAAGGTAAAAAAGTAAATTTGTATGACCAAAAACAAAAGCTCGTTTTGAAAGTTATTTCAAATAGCTTCTTGTGGATGAAACTTTGAGAGCTTTCAAATCTGAATCAAAATTTTAACTTCCTATCAACCAAACAAAGCTCCTAAAAGCTCATTGTCATGCACGCCCAAAGTAAGTGGCAAAATCAATATTGGGCATGAACTTATTAAGCGGTTTCGGAATGGATTTTACCTTTTCGGTTGGAAATTTTGTTGTTCTTTTGGTTTTGCCTTAAGGAATGCTAGGAGGGTTTTAAGTTTTTAGTTTTGATGTTGGGTATTCCTTTGGTCTCTATCTTAGTGATCTCGGATTTTTCTTTGGGTGTGGAATTCAAGAAAACCGAAAAAGTCTTTGGTTTGATGGTGTTATATAAACATAAAACATAACCCAAAGTTAATATGTTCAGAATTTCCAAGTCGTTTTATTATATACTCTAATTTATATTAAAGTATATAACTTGGGACATGTCTCTATGAATCCTTTAACTTCTAAATAATATTATTACAAAATTATTTAAATTAGCAAAAATAAAAGATATATTGTGCAATTTTGGACAACATTAAAGTTACTGTACCTCTTGGCAATATTAAAACTTTCACTTTTAGTCCTTCCATTTCATTTGGATGTACACTTGTTACCTGTACATCAATATTCTTTTCATTCTTCTCCCTCCTCTCTTTCTCTTGGAACTGCACCAAATTGATTAACCAAAATGTCCACAACTAAGGGCACCAAGTCCTCACAAGGGACACCTTTTTTATAAATATCCCCCAAATGTGAGTCACTTCCAATTCTACCTCCCAAAAAAACATCGGCTCCTTCGACCACTTTTCCGTTTGCATCCCGAGTCATGCATCCCATAAACCCAATATCTGCCACTTGAACCTGCCCGCACGTGTTCGGGCAACCTGTCCAGTGCATCCGTACTGGACGTGTCACAGAAACAAGTCTTCCAACTTCTTCTGTAACCTTTAAAGCACGAGCTTTTGTCTCTATTATGGCTTGCCCGCAAAACTGGTTGCCAGTGCAAGCCACCAACCCTTTCATTAGAATAGGTGGCTCCGGTGAAAACCTATTTTTCAAAAGGGGTTCGTCGAGCAAAGCTTTGACTTTTGAGTTTTCTATATTTGGGATTATAACATTTTGTTCCACGGTTAGCCGAAGCTCTCCTGACCCATATTCATCGGCTAACCGTGCTAACTCGTCCATGTCATCAGCTTGGACCCGACCCACCGGAATGTGAAGGCCAATGAAGCTTAGGCCTTCTTGTTTTTGTGGGTGCACACCAAAGTAATCCCTTCTCTCCCATTTTTGGTCAACAAGGTCTTCAGAGGATGCTCTCTCCAATGTTTGTTCAGGCAGTCTCTTAACCACTTCAGATCTGAATCCTTCAACACCCTGCACCCCAAAAGTTATACAAATGAGCAAAAATAGTCCTCCAAAAATGAAAACTGTTGTTTTTCGTCCGAAGTTAAAAAAATACTTACAAGTTCATCAATTAACCACATCATTCTAGTCTTTTGTCTGTTCCCTCGGGTACCAAGATCGCGATAAGCCTCGAGAATTGCTCCACAAACCGGGAGAACATCTTCGGCAGGGACCCATGCATCAAGAGGGATCGCCTCCTCACATCGCTTCGGGCTAAAGAATCCCCCTACCAACAAATTGAACCCGAACCTACCATTCTTTGTTGCAGGCATATACGCTAAATCGTTAATATGAGGGTGCTCGTAAAGATCATGTGAACCAATCACACACACATTCCACTTCCTTGGCCTACACAAAAATCCCATTCAAAAGTTACTAACTTTATCTTTTCTCTACAACTAGAAAGTATAAAGTACTCTTGGAAATCAAGAATATTACAAGTTGGTAAAAGCGGGATTCCCTCGTGCATTCGCAGTGATGAATTGTGATAATAAGTTCGTATAAGGCCTCGTATCCACGATTTCATGTGGATCAATCCCTGCAAGCGGGTTCCCTACCGGGTTCCTAACATTGTCCATACCGCTTTGAAGGCTAGTCAAACCAACCTCATTAAGACCCTTAAGAATTGCTGGTACATCAGGTAGCGTAACACCGCGAATTTGCCAGTTTTGCCGTGTGGTAACATCGGCACAGCCTTCCTCACCGTACTGCCTTATGACACTAGCCAAGTATCGAGTTTGAGCGCTTGTTGTTACGCCATTCGGAAGCTTCAACCTCATCATAAACCGCCCATCTACACATCAATTCTTTGCATTTTACAAAACGAGACAAATAAACTTTATATTAAAACAATTCTCCATTCTATTATATCGAATTTTGGTGAATACCCTTAATCTAAAATGTAATTAAGATCAAAGATTCCAGAATAAATGAGGATGATCCGATTTTTATGGAATAAATATGAAGCAACTAAACAAAGTTCGAATCTTGAAAAATACCCATTAAAAGTATATACATATAAACAGTAATTAATCAAGAAATGAGAAAAAAGAACTTACATTGATGCTTCCTTCTATGAAACAAACCAAGCCATTTGAGTCTGACATCAACATCATCTTTTCTATCTTTAGACTGATCGATTTCTTCAAATGGGATTTTGGCAAGATCTTCAATCCCATTTTCCATGAACAGTTTCATTGGTTCAGCACCAATCTTCACCTTTTCTTGTGGATTTATCCCTTGCCGGAACTTCTCTTTCAATACAAAATACCCATCTCTTTTTTCCACTCTGGGTTCCAGTCTTTCAGCTCCGATCTCCTCCGCCGCCTGAGCCGGAGCAGGAACGGCGGTTTGTGAAGGATTAGCATAGAGCCTGGTGGAACTGGAACTAGTGATATTGGTAATGGGATTGATAAATGAATTGGGTGGTAGGAACTTGACGGAGAAAGCTGACATGTCGCCGGAAAATGAAGAGAACAGAGGAAGGCGGTGGAGGTGGTGGTGGTGGTGGTGGAGAGAAGTGTGGCCATTTTTGTAGGGTGGGTTTGGGTGTGGATGACTCTTGGATATTTGCAAAGGTCGTGGGTGTGTTGTAATCGTGTGGCTATGACTTTGAGAAGAAGAAGATACGAGGCAATGATAGATAATTCAGATCATAATATATAATTATGTGTTGCCCAAAAGTAATTTTTAATTAAAATGTACAATGAATTCTATCCTTTTTTATGATTTAAAATTCATTTCTAGCATCTCTTTTTTGTTTATTATTTTATCATGTTACTTTTACTACATGTATTTTTTTAAATATATAACATAAAAAATAACTATTTGATTATGAATATTATAAAAATATTTGTAAAATAAAGTAATTGAATACCTTATTTAGACTTTTGTTTGCATTTTAAAATTCTACCAAATCACAATAACATGGTGGACTTGTATTGTTCCAGCAGGTAGCACAATATGTATATAAAAAAAAAGTCTATATTTTCTTGGGTTCGAAAAAAACCCAACATGTTTTCACATTTTTTGCGTTTTTGTCATTCCATGTTATTTTTTTTCATAAAGTTCTCAAGTTAATTTTTTACTTTTGGTTCAGTGAAAAAAAAGATATTAGAACCCGGTTTTCAGTATCTAAAATGGTTTTTAATGAAATAAACCAATACATTTCACGTTTTTTGCGTTTTCGTCTTTCCATGTTATTTTCTTTCATAGAAGTCCTCAAGTTAATTTTTTCCTTTTAGGTTTGGTGAAAAATGAATATTAGAATCCGGTTTTTCAATTTCTAAAACCCCGCTTTAATAATTAAAACCGGGGTCTAATAGTCAAATTTCACAAAACTAAAAAAATTAACATTGAGGGACGAAAACGTAAAAACCGTGAAAACATGTTGGTTTTTTCGTAATAAACTCTATCTAAAAACCCGGTTTACTAATTATAACCAGGGTCTAATAGTCAAATTTCACAAAACAAAAAAAATAACATTGATGGATGAAAACACAAAAACCGTAAAAAAAAAACAATTTAGTTTTTTTCATAATAACCTCCATTTTCTTATTAAAAACCAGTAATAAAGTTGTTTATTATATCTTTGATTTTTGGATTATGTTTTACAATTTACTAAAATTGATGGTTTGAAACAATGGGTTGTTCTTTAGGAAGGAGAAACAATATGATTTATTAATTAAAAAAGCAAATACGAGGTTTAAAATTATCTATGGATTGGATATTTAATGAATGGTGAAGGAGGAGGTTACGGCGGTCGTGGCTGGTGAAGGGTGGCCGGTGGGGTGTCTTTAGAGATGAAGGAAGAGGCAACCACTAATTTTTCACATACGAATGAAGACAAAGCCAAGCCAAGCCGCCACAAAAAAAACCCATGTGCTCACTCAATGCTTTTAACTTTCTAAATATATCAATAATACATTTACCCTCTTAAACCAATCTTCAACACTTTTATAAATTATAATATCTTGCCATACCAATATACTTTCTTAAATGTATTAATAATATTACATTAATTATTTTACTCAGTATGGATATAAACATATTGGTTCGGTTCGATTAGTAGCAAAAATATGAACTGTGTTTTCAGTTTCCGTTAATAGCAAAAATATTTATTGGTTCTCCCATTTCTTTACTAACAAATAATCAAATTGAATACAGTTTTATAGTTTTTTTTTTTTTTTTTTCATTTTCAATGTTATGTTTTATTATTATTAGTTAAAATAGTTTATGAATTTCAATCCATTCCTTATTTTATTATATATAAAGATTACATTAAGTAATTAAGATGAGATAGATGTATAAAACAATTAAAATGTAAGATTACATTTTTGAAGAAATAAATAGTGTTCCTCTTTATTCGAAGAAATTATCCAATCCTCCTTTTATGGAGGATGGTTAATGGAAAAGGAGCACACCATATTCTAAGACGGCGTTTTGTTTATAATATGTTTACTCCAGGAATACGATCTGTCAACGAAATGGAATTCTGAAAAAATCAGAATCTATCTGAATCTAAATACGGTAGCTTGTTTGTTTGACATAAAAGTAATGAAATTCAGATTCAACTTCTTTGTTGTTTTCTGTTTGATTTATAAATCTGTCAAAAGATTTGGAGTATGATTATGTCAAATGACCAAATATATATTATTAATAACTTTTAAAAAAAAATTGAATGATAATATTTTGAAATATTTTTTTTTTTTATTTTTTCTCTCCATAGAACAAATATTTGTTCTTCATAAAATAAATGTCTTAAAATAATAACATTAAATATTAATATTTACTATATAACAAAAGTAGTAGCCAATGTGATGGATTAATGTGGGCTAGGTGTCCTGTAGAGGTGTTTTGGGTGGGATAGAATTAGGTAGGATAGGTTAAAAGCGGGGTTGAAATATGATATGGTATGATGACATTAAATAGAGTGGATCGGTATAATTTAGAGGTATGAATGGATGATAGGTTTGGTGGGGAGTAGATCGGTGGTAGGGTAGGGAATGGGGTTGGGGTATGATATGGTATGGTGGTATACAAGTAGTGGTGTGCAAATAATCCAGAAAACCAAATAACTCGAAAAACTACCCAATTCAAAACCAAACTGGGTTAATCGGTTTGGGTTAATTGGGTTTCGGTTTCGGTTAAAACCGAAAAATAGTTTGGTTATTTGAGCGAGTTTGGTTTCAATTTTTTTATTCGAGTGGGGCCCGAAAAACACCCCAAAAAAAAAACTCAATATATCTTTTATATGTATCAGCCCATTTTAAATTGTTAATATTTTAGCCATAAACACAAAAACCTAAATAAGGTGATGTACGAAGTATAGTAAACTTTCCGGTATGATATTTGTGAAATTTTTTTCGTTTGGAAAAAATATATATGATGTTTTATTAAGTTTGGTTTACCCAAACCCAAACCGCATCGCCCCAAACCCAATTAACCCGAAAACCATTTAACAAAATGGCAAATAGTAATGGTTTGGTTTGTGGGTGAGTTGGTCGCGATATCCCAAATCAAATAACCGAAAAACCCCCCAATAACACCCCTATATACAAGGATGTGATAAATTTAACAGGTGAGTAGATTGGTAGTAGCGTAAACTGCGTGGGATGGGGTAGCAGGGCCGGCCCTGGGCCTGGTCCACCTGGGCCACCGCCCAGGGCCCAATCACTCTAAGGGGCCCAAAAAAAATTTAATATGTTAATATAGCCCAGCAGTCCAGTATTATCTTATATGTATTTTGCGCTAAAAAAATCTTAGATAATGTGTTGATTCAGCTGGTAGTCATCTCAATATACAATCCATCAAATTCAATATTCATACTTTTGTTTTTCAATGAGTTTGATTTTTTTTTATTTCTGTTTATCACGTGATTTATGTTATTTATTATACGATTATTAAAAATACTAATGAGATATATATTTATTTCTAGAGATATTATTTTTTTTGACACATATGTTACTATTTATATTATGAATCTTTTAAAATTTAAATTTCTTTTTTTCAATTTACTAATAAATATATAATTTAATATTGTATGCAATTTTTACCCAATTTATAATCATACGATGTTAATATTAAAATTTTTTTTTTTTTTTGCGGTTTTTGGATTGAGAAAAAAATCAGAGAAGCACCATGAAACCATTACACGATAACAGATTGTGAAGTTTTTAAAGACATGACGTTGACAATAGTGCAACAAAATCAATATTAGTTAATTGTAATTTTTTATACGAATATTGCTAATATATATAGAGGGCCCCCTTTTAAGTATATGCCCAGGGCCTAAAAAATGATAGGACCGTCCCTGTGGGGTAGTGAAGGATGGGGTGGGTTTTATATAACGGTAGGAAGGGATGTGGTAAATTTGAAGGTAGATTGATTGGTGGGGTATGGGTGGGTGGGTGTAATATAAGGGTGAGAAGAGATGTAAGTGATGATTGGATAAGTTGATGGGTAGATAAGGTGGGCGGTATGGGTGGACGGATGGGGTAGGGTAGATGTAACGTAATCAAAGGGTGAGAAAAAAGATGTGGTAAGTTTGGTGGGATGAGTAAACTGGTAGTGTGGTGGGGTAGGGGGTGGATAATGTATAGTTAGAGTAGGTTGGGTAGGGTTAGGTTTGAAAGAAAACAAAATGTTTTGTTTGAAAGAAAATTATCATTCTATGGAATTTGACAGCCAAACATGTTATGAGAATGAAATGTTCATTCCTTTTCCATGAGGAATTTGTGAACCAAATGCTCGAGGAAAAGTGCATTTGGAGCATTCTGTTGGAAATGACATTAGCTTCCGAAAATTAAAATCTCATTTGCATATCTGATTGATGTAGGCCTATTAGGCGAACCACATAAGGCTATGTTTGTTTACCTCTTAATGGAATCATTAAGAAGTGATTTTATCTTTGAATGATTTCTTAATGGTTTCATTAAGAACTAAACAAACAACCCCATAATGACTTGTCTGCATCATGTTTGATTCCTCAAAAGGGCTTCATTTTCTTGCTTCCAAATGAATGTGATCTTTTCTTCCCATGAAAGGGAAGTAGGTCAGACCTGGAGGTACAGAAACTTGTTTAAAAGCAAAAAACTTGAATTTTTTTGGAGATGGTAGAGGTTCAGCTTAACAAAAAAAAAAAAAGGCTCTTTGGCAGAAGCTGTATTTTGGTTTATGGTAAAAATGGTGGCTTCATCTCACAAGCTGGACCGCAAAATTGGAAAGTGCAGTCCTTGAACAGAAAGACAAGGACTCATAAAAATGGCAACAGGCAAAAAAGAAACTATGGCCTTGTTTGTTTCCTCTGATCTGCCTCTTACTTAACACCTATACGTTAAGAGATTAGTATGCTTCAATGAGCCAGATCATAGAAAACACGGATCAAACATGATTCCATCTTTTGAAATGCCATTACGATACCATAAGTAATCTTGCAAGTTTTAATTGAATCTAAAACCAACTTTTTCACATACTTAAGAAACACCAAAACTAACACACATGAAAAGGTTCCGGTCTTTATCTATCTTCTCATCACTTCAGGAACTACAAAGAGAATCCTATCGACTACTGTGTTTAATTTATATGCTCAAAAGTCAGATATGTAGAATCGACGTTTTACAGATATGATATTTGGTTCTCAGATATAAAAATTCCAACAAGTTAACAGAGTGTCAATGCGTACCAGCTTCCTTGGGTAGAACGTCACGCCTAATTACACGAAGATGACCTCAAACTTGGCACATGATTTGCTTTGCACGTGGCTTGTAAATGCAGTACGGCTTTTGAAACTAAATGTGTATAAAGCTTGCCTTTGTGTCATGCCAACAGGGTATATTCTGTAAATTTTGAGCACCTTCTCGCCTCTTATGCTTTCAGGCCTTTCTTTTCTCCAGATGGGTTCGTGTTTTAGAGACTTGAACTTTAACAAGACAGCTGTTTCTAAGGCCTCGATGGTCAAGTTCCCAGACCTGCACAAAACAAGCAATCAATGTTAAGATTAGTGGGGGAAAAATACTAAAATTTATTATTGGAAGAAATCGAAGTCCAAGATAGTCAATTAAAAGATTGAGGTCAGAAATATGGAACAGAATCATGCTTTTAGAAGTAAAGCCAAAATCGAACCTGTTGGACTCGTTAAATGACACAAGTAGGTCACTTTGAATACATTTTATGCTAGCATAATTTCTGATCTCCATTTATAATGGTTAATTGGTTGATCATATCAAGTAAAAAGACTCCAATTACCTTAGAAAAACAGACTCCATCTCGAACCTCCCTCTTTCTCTTACATAGACGTGATATACAGTTTCAGAGCCTCTTCTACACTTGCAAGGTCGCTTCGAAAATACAGAACTCATTTCTTCTTTCTCACGGAGTTTTGTTGCAATAAAGATGCATAATCGACAAGATGAATGAACCGCAGCCATATCTACAAGGGCCTTGAAAGAATCAGAAGGCCCCTCATATTTCCATCTGTAAAAATTAAGCACATACTTAGGACAGTTAATGAATTAAATACTTTTCCAACTTCTGTTAACCAATTACACTCCAGTTCATCCAACTTTCATTAAATTTTCATTTCACTTTTTAAAATACCACTTTTCATACTCTCTCGCATAATCTTATATAACTTTTAATACTTTCTTTATCTCTCTTACTAGTCTATCACTTATCCCATTTTTTACTTTATAATCACTTATCTCGTTTTTCTTAAAACTAAAACTTTATAATCTAAACAAGTTTTCACTTTTTATAGAAACCCTTGTTTATTTCTTGAAAAATGACTAGTTTTCTTTTACTAAACACAACCTTCTTTGTTGATGGGCATGTTTCATATTTTTGTGATCCCAATTCATAAACGGTGGTCGAATGTAAAACAGAAGAAAGACTTGCCTTAGCGATTCATTGTAAGCAGCAGGATTTTCTGCAAGATGTTTCATTGTCTTAGCAACTGAGTCGATATCTTTTAGTTCCTTAATAAATAAAATGGAACCAGGTGCAGGAGCAAAATCCTGGATATTCGGAGGACCAACAACGATAGGGACTGTTCCTGCAAATTACAAAGTACTTTTATTTATTAGCATGCATCATACTTGCGACTCCAATAATCCAAACGGAAATGACCTGCAAAACTGCAATGTGCATTTTGTGGTCCGAAATTGAGATAAAGAACATCACCCAAACAAAATAATGCTTGATACCTGCAACAAGGGACTGGAAGAACTTCTCAGTGACATAATCTTCCTCATTTGAATTTTCAAAAGCCAAGCTAAATTTGTAACGCTTTAGCGTTTCGACCTTATCCACTGCCAAGTGATTTCAAATGAGTTTTAGTGAGAAAACAGAAATTAAGAAATCAAATTCTTATGAAAAACATACCGATGTGTTGATTAGAACTCAGACGCTTACCATTCCCATCACGGTTTCGATGACAACCACCGTAAGAATCAATCTTGACGTTTGCCTTTTCAAGTCCTTCAAGGGCTTGTAGACGGAAGTTGCGAGCAGCGCAGTTTGAAATGAATGCAGCCGCCAATGCTTTCTCCGTTTTCGGCTGAACTGGAGCCATTATATCATACTCTGCCCATGAAAAATAACCAACTGGAACATCCGAGGAGAGACTGGTAGTCATAATGATGTTGTATCCTTTTCTGAAATACAATACATTGTCAGATACGTCTTCATACAAGTGCAAATTAACTAATCCAACATGGTATACATCAACCAAGTAGAGTAGTTCAATCAATCGACTTAAGGTTAAATAGTGTCGTAACATGACTATTTGATGAGTTTCCTAGGATTGTGCTTACCCACCGTCGTGCCAAAGCAATGTTGTTCTCAGCATAATATTGAGCTGATTCCATCGATCGAAGAACTCCAGATGTACCAGCTCTATTAGGCAATCCAAATGCAGCATCAGCCTTGTTATTATCATACTGGAACTTGCATCCCACAGCACAAGACCTCCATTCCTTTAGGAAAGCACAACCAAGTCTAGAACTTTAAGCTATTTATAAGAACACTTCTACTATATGCAAATTTGTTATACCATTTTAAGTTCAAAGTCTCTTCAGGCACTACACCATCAATATGTACACAAAGGTTAAATGGATTCAATACAAGTACACAAACATTGTCGCTTAAACGTCTAATGCTATAACTCATTCAAATCTCATAATTGGTTGCCAAGTGCCAACCATCAACAGTGGGAGAAAGGCTCACAATTCACAAACCGGATTGATTTTGGATGTTACTTTACGTACAGGTATTGTTTTGATCAAGTTTATAAGTTAACAAAGAAAGTACCGATTAAAAGTTTCATATTTTTCAAGACGAATTATAACTAAAATCTACCATATATTCAGACAATAAGATCACAAACCCTGACAAATGATTATAAGTTTATAACAAGCAAAATCACTGGAGAAACATGGATGCCGATAATTGTACAGAAAAACAAACCTGCTCGCCACCAGAGACAAGCACCGGTTCTTTTTCAAAATCTCTAGAATACACCACGGAATCTTCTCTTTCCAACCACTCCTCACAACTCTCACCACGATTACCGGAATCCATCACATCGACGGCGGCGCCTGACAACCCTAATAATGAGACGGTCTCATCGGCAGTATCAAGAGAAGAGGAGGATAAGGAAGATGTGGTGAACTGGTAGAATGATTCAGTCCAAGAATTGAGAAGATCGGCATTCTTACTCAAATCGAGTCGACCTAAGAAACTGATCTCGGTTATGAAAACTATGGTTAGGAATACAGGCAATAGATTAGACCATTTTTTCCTCGAATTATGAATATTGGTTGATGATGATGAAGTTGATGCATCGCTACTGCCGGTGCTGCTAGGTGACTGGTGATCTAATTGAGTGCCTCTTGTTGATGGTCTTTGATTAGGGTTTAAAGAACCCATAATTTCTTCAAAATGAACTGAATCTGCAACTGTGTTTGTTGTAAGAAGCAAATTCGGGGAAGAAAACGTAGAAGAAATTTGTTGACAAGTTAGAAGAATAGAGATGAATGAAGAGGAAGATCGATCATATTCATGGCGATTGGAGCATTCCACGCTTTTTGGTCTGAAGCTTGAATATTGGTTGACCTAACATATGACATTTTTAACACCAACTCCGTCCACAAAACCTGCACCCCTTTAACGTCACGCCAAAGCTAATTCGATAAATAGATATGTATTCATCACTTGGAATATATTCACACGGATCACTTTTTATAACTAAGCACCGGTGATTACTAAACAACATAAGAGTTTTTACATATAATTTTTTATATTATATAACCTTTGAACAAATAAAAATAAATTTTCAGTGAGTTCATTACATTCATAGACTTTAATATATACAAGAGTCATTAGATTATTGCATTTTCATGCTTTTATATATACAAGCTTCGTTAGACTCATTGCATTCATAGGCTATGTAACTAAGTTTTCTGTAAATAAGTTTTCTGTAACATGTAAATGTTTTAATTGATATTAATTTGTTAAATTTTTATTTGTGCTCAACGGTGATTACTAATAAAAAATGCTTAAATGATCATCATCCTATTTAGATATTGTATTTCTTTATGCACATTCATAGAAATTTATTTTTAAAAGTATTTCAATTCAGTATCATGACATGTTGATTACCATAATACCATGCTTAGTCAGCCTTTTTTTTCTAAACATTTATGTAGTGTATTTTTTCTTTTGTGTACATTTGGTAGCCAAACTTTTAAAAGTGTTTCAATTAGGTAATTTGGTGACCAGTTTATTACCAGTTATCAGGTTATCCAATTACCTAATTAAAACATATTTAAAAGTACACTACATAAATAAATGTATACAAACTCAAAGGCAGGGCCGGTCCTGAGAATTTTGATGTCTAGGGCGAGATCGACAAATAATGCCCTTTAAAATTTCGAACATACAATATGCTATTTTTTTAAAGGGGTTTGAAACCTAGTCAAGCTAGGCGGCTCATCCCCACGCCGATTATTATTATATAGAAAATGCAAATACAAGTTTAACAATTAACATGTCACCTAAAACGATGTCTTCGTGCGTTTCTAGAAGCAAAAATGTCAATTATCTTGGCGTAATCGACATTTTCTAAAAATCTACTTTCAATGCTTAGTATTGCTAACAAGTTAAACCTTTCTTGGTTCATTGCACTTCGTAAATAGGACTTTAACAATTTTAACTTTGAGAAACTTCTTTCGGCACTTGCTACCGTGACTGGTACGGTCAACAAAATTTTAACTTTGAGAAACTTCTTTCTTTTTCTATTTTGTGCACCCGAAGGCTGTGAACGAGGAAACATACTAATCAATATAAACAACAATGAAATAAAATTTAAAACAAGTAAACATTAAACAACTTATAACATAAAAGCATAGAAAGATAGCACCTGAATGTTTTTGTTTGATCCTTTATATTCTTTTTTTCTTCCTTTCTTCTTCTTACTCAATCAAGAGACAACAATTAACTCCTATAAATTAAAGAAATAAAAAATGAGGCACAGTCACTCAAGAGTACAACAATCAACAGTTCAACACAAATGTTAAATAAACAATTAGTAAATCGGTCAATTACCTCAAAGAGTCAAAGGCTCAACAGTCAACAGTAGCAAGCACATCAACAAATACATCACGACATCACTGTAAGTCCATAATCAGTGTTGAATATTGATCGCCTGGTCATTATTTCTTGATTTTGAATATTGTTTAAGTTAATCGGTAACAGCAATTGGGAATCGGCCAATCGTCAATTTGATTTAGTGAATTAGGGATCGACTCATGGACTGATGCAATCAGATTTCAAAAAGGAACTTTCGACGGTTTGAGCAACGAATTGAGAGATTGAGGATTGAGAGATGCAATCAAATATCGCAAACAAATGAACAATCGTACCGACGGTTTCACTGTTTGAGCAACGAAGTGTGAAGGGCGTGAATGGCGTGAAGGTGTACCGACGGTTTGATTTTTCGTGTTTCAACCATCTACGCGACTTTCCTTCTTCCAACTGTGACTCCTCGAATTCTGATTGATCGTCGGCGCCATTCTTGGAATCTGATTGTTTGACTTTCGCTTCATCTTCCGTATTCTACTCCTCTTCAGCGCTTCAACGCTTCAATGCTCAACCTATATTTTTTTGGGCTAAAAATTAAGCCTACTCTAACATAAACTGGACTAATCATCTGATGCCCCAAGTACACTGCTGCCCTGGGCTTGGGCCCAGGCTGCCCCCTAACAGGGGCGGCCCTGCTCAAAGGTATATAGTTATTTGGGGTCATTTACCCTTTATTTAAACATCCTACACCTGACCATGTTTTCGGGTAGAGACGTGCATCATTTGAACACTATTGGTGATTTTATATTATCATTTATTTTATTTGAATTTAGTTTCATTGAATTTATCTGACTACTGCCATTTTGATGTTAGCGACTCAAGAGAATAGGAGGCACGATGCATACATATGATCGATGAACTGATTCTAAGCAAGTATCTTTATCTTAATTACTTCAATGGGTTGTCTCATCGAGCTCTAACCCTGATGGTATGAATCAATCATTTTACAGTTGTACTTGTGAACAGTTATTGCTAAAAGCATTTTTACAATATTAATGATCCTTTTTAAGAGTATTGCTTTTGAACACAATCAGTTCAATAGTGTTTGATTTCGAATTATCTCAAATTGATATACGTGCAACCCTGGACTCTTAATATATATGGTCAAAATGCTAATCACAAAAAATGGTTCAGAAAGGATTCAAGATTAAATACAGGCTTGATTGATACAACTAAGGGGGTGTTTGGTTCGCATGATATTTGCTAAAGGAATGCAATTTGTCAAATGAATGAAATTCTGAAAGGAATGTAAACCATCTGAATTCAAATACTGCCACCGGATTTCAGATTCAATTACATTCTTGTATTCTATTTGGTTTGAAAACTTGCCAAATGAATTGTAATGGATTATGACTAATAATCAACATGTGTTGTTATTTGTTTTAAAATTCTTGAAGATTAAAAATATTTTAAAATTATGTCTTTCTTTTTATAACTTTTGCTATATGAAACGAATTTTTTAATTTGCAAATTCATAAAACAAATGCCTAAAATGATAAGCTTAAACATGATTGTTTTACATCATAGGCAAAATATCATTCAAGTACCAAATATAATTTTAAATCATTCAATATCAACATATCCAAAAGACTTAACCAACATCAAATACAAAATAAAATTTTAAATCATTCAATGCGAACATATCCTAAAGATACAACCAATATCAAATACCAAATATCCAAAAAGTCATAGTTAAAATATCATTCAAATACCAAATACCATTCTAAACAAGCCTCAATCACTCTTCTAAAATCAACTTCACAAACATTTCTTATTGTTCTTCTTTGTAACCCCAAAAGGACATCACGAGATCGGGTTCCTTTGCTATCTTTCGCACCGCCTAAAACTTATCGATATCAGGATAATGATGTCATTTTGTCAATCACTGAAACCAACAATTTTTTCATTTTTGTAACTCCACTTAAGGAGAGGCATCTATAGTATATTCTATAGATTTTTTCAGTGTTTCTGATGCCTCTATAATGCTATCACCAAGTATTGTAGTGGCATCAACGATCAAATCCCTCGAGTTTTCCTCTTCTTATTATGTGATGATGAACAATCTCCACTTTGAACGTTCATGGTGTTATTTCCATCAATACTCATGGGCTCATCTGAATCATCTGCAAGTTCATTCATTTCATCATGGTTGGATTCATTTTCCATTTCTTGAATATCTCGTGCTTTATTTCCGGTTGCTCTATATTTTACAAAAATAATACACAGATCCTCAAAATAAGGAAATTGTTTATTTCTCCATTTGCTAGCTCACTTATGAACCTATATGGTCTAATAAGGGCATCTCGAAGTGTTGGAATATGTGGAAACCCGTGAGGGTGTATTGCATTCAATCAATAGAATATATAGAGTACATATTTACACAAGAGACCCCTACACTATACATCATAAATCATTATTTAACACACCTCCCTCAGTCGGAGCTGGAGGAGGACGAATGCTAAGAATGGACTTAAAATTTAAAAACAATTGTGTAGGAAGACCTTTAGTAAATATATCTGCTAACTGTTGAGAAGATGGCACATGCGACACACGCACTTGCCCCAAAGCAATACGTTCTCTTACAAAGTGTAAGTCAATTTCCACATGTTTGGTACGTTGGTGCTGTACTGGGTTATTTGCTAAATACATGGCACTTACATTATCACAAAAAACAACTGTGGCACGTGAAAGAGGTAAATGTAACTCAATCAAAAGATTACGAAGCCAGGCAGATTCAGCAACAACATTGGCAATACCACGATATTCAGCTTCTACACTAGAACGGGACACAACATGCTGGCGTTTAGAGGACCAAGAAACAAGATTGTCACCCAGAAAGATGCAGAACCCAGAGGTGGACCGGCGAGTTTCAGGACAGCCGGCCCAATCAGCATCAGTGTAACAGACCAAACGATTTATAGAAGATGGGCGGAGAAAAAGACCATGAGATAAAGTACCCTTTACATAACGAAGAATGCGTTTTAAGGCATTCAGATGTGGTTGGCGAGGATCATGCATGTACAGACATATTTGTTGTATAGCATAGGAGATTTCCGGACGAGTGATCGTGAGGTACTGCAACGCACCTGCGAGACTTTGATAGAGAGTCGGATCATCGACCGGTTTGCCAGATGAGGGTAGTTTAGACTTTGTCTCAGCCGGTGATGAGCAGGGATGACAAGTATCCATGCCAGCACGTGAAATGATTTCTTGGGCAAAAACTGGTTGAGACAGAAAAAGGCCCGAAGAAGAGCGTATAGCGGAGACCCCTAGGAAGAAGGAGAGAGCGCCAAGGTCAGTCATTTTGAACTCAGAGGAGAGACGAGAGATGACATGATTGACCAGAGATTGGGAGGAAGCTGTCAGAATGATATCATCTACATATAGAAGAAGGTAGATTGTATCACGACCTTGATGATAAACAAAGAGAGAGCTGTCAGATTTACTTGAATGAAAACCGAGAGAAGTGATGAAGACAGCGAATCGATGAAACCAAGCACGGGGTGCCTGTTTGAGACCGTACAGGGCTTTTCGAAGGCGACAGACATGCTGTGGGAAAGAAGAATGAACATAGCCAGACAGTTGTTTCATATAAACTTCTTCCGATAATTCGCCATTGAGAAAAGCAATTTTAACATCAAGCTGATGAATTGGCCAGTTTAGGGATAGAGCAATGCTTAGAACCATCCGGACAGTAACCGGTTTGACAACGGGGCTGAACGTTTCGTCATAGTCAAAACCAGGCATTTGAGAGAAACCTTGAGCCACCAGACGACCCTTGTAACGTTCAAGATGACCCTGACTATCGAACTTATGACGATATAACCAACGACAGCCAACAATGTTGACTTTTGGAGGAGGGGGGACAAGATCCCACGTGTGATTGGAAAGAAGGGAAGACATTTCAGCGTCCATGGCTGCCTTCCAATTTGGATCACGGATCGCCTGAGCAGAAGACTTAGGAATTGGGGAAAGAGAGTCAACTGCTGAAAGATTGAAGACATGACGAGGTTAGAGACTGCCAGTGCGTGAGCGAGTCGTCATGGGATGGGTTGAGGTGGAGGCCGGAGGAGGGGAGGAAGTGGTAGCTACGGGATCAGGTTGCACAGAGGAACTGCGCGGAGAGTGAAGAACATCAGACGATTGAGGAACATCAGACGATTGAGGTTGGTCATGGTCTGTAGGGGCATCTCCATTGTGGATGGGCAAATCACTTGCGGTAGACGAAGTAGAAGGGGGACAAGAGGGAGTGGTGGATGAGGATGCATGATGTTCATTTGTCAACAAAGAAGGTGTGGTGACATCGTCAACGAACACATCATACTCAGCGGGAGTTGGTGGGATATTAAACGATGCATATGGAAAGTGATCTTCATCAAAAATCACATAGCGAGAGATAATAATACGATGAGTGACGAGATCATAGCATCGATGACCCCGATGACAGGGTGAAGGACCGAGATATACACAAGCAGTGGAGCGAGGGGAGAGCTTGTTTGCGGCCGTAGACGACAGATTTGGATAGCAGAGGCATCCAAAAACACGTAAGTGTGTGAAATCCGGGAAAGTGGCATACAGGATCTCACAAGGGGTTTTAGAATCCAAAGTGGTAGTAGGAAGAATGTTCAGAAGATGAACAGACATGTTGAGAGCTTCAACCCAGAATTTAGGTGGAAGGGAGGCTTGAAACAGAAGCGTGCGTATCACATTGTTGATTGTGCGAATGGCTCGTTCAGCTTTGCCATTTTGTTGGGAGGTGTAGGGACACGAGAAGCGAACTTTAATGCCATGTTTTTGAAAAAGTTCAAGTAATTTGGTGTTATTAAATTCACGGCCGTTGTCACACTGAAAAGATTGTATATCGGTTTTAAACTGATTTACAACATAGGCACGGAAAGTAGTAAATACTTGAAGCACATCAGATTTAACACGCAAAGGGAACACCCATAAGAAATGAGAATAATCATCCAAAAACAATATATAATATTTAAAACCACTCAAACTTGATACAGGAGATGTCCACAAGTCAGAATGAACCAATTCAAAAAGCCTTGAAGTCTTTGAGATAGACTTAGAAAATGACAAACGACAATGTTTACCTAGTTGACAAGCGTGACACGTAGGTAACAGTGCATTTGAACAAGAAATAAATTTGCGAGAACGTAAAAAATTAAAAGTAGTGATGCCGGGATGACCAAGTCGACGATGCCACACATGAGGAGACAAGGCGACCATAGCAGTGGCAGATGGCACGGAAGGCAAAGAAGGCTGAAGAACGGGGTAGAGATCACCAGAACTATCAGAGCGATGAAGAAGAAGCCCTGTATTAAGATCCTTTATGGAGAAACCAAAAGGATCAAATTCAACAAAAACCCAGTTATCAAGAGTGAATTTACGCACAGAAATGAAATTCTTAACCATATGATCAGAAACAAGTACATTTTTCAGTGCCAATTTATTTTGTGACAATGGAAGAAATGTATCACCAATGCAAGAAACCAGAAGTAAAGCACCATTACCAACCATGATTACTTTGGACTTACCACAAGGTTTAAGAGAAAGTAAATTACCTTGGTTGAATGACATGTGGGAGCTTGCACCAGTGTCCATGTAGTAGTTGTTATCCTGATGCTGTTGAGGTTGCTGAACAGACATTGAACTGAAGAGAGCTGCGAGATCTGTGAACTGAGGCGGGGCTGCATGGGCAGGAGAGACGGAAGGCGGTGCAACGTATAGTGCTGATGGAGTGTGAGACCCGACATGATTTGGTGTGGAAGACACCTGCTGTCGATAGTGAAGTCCATGCTGAGAAGCCTGAGCTTGCTGATGTAAAGCATTCTGAAGAAGCTGAAGAAGCTGATTGTTGAAGGCCGGTGGAGCATTGGATTGACCTGTATCACGGGAGTTACCTGTAAAAGAAGCAGTGCTGTGAAAAGAACCCCCCCTGTATTACCCTTAGATGAAACACGACCTGTGTTTTTGTTTCCCCGATTATTTTTATTTTTTCCTTTACTAGTATTATTAGTGCCAGACGAGGAGTATAGGGCAGAACTAAGGGAATGTTGAGGTTCAAGAGTAGGCTCAGGTTGGTCTTCTCGGGATTCATGTAATAGTAACATGTTTTTGGCTTCAAGAAAAGAGGGAAAAGGTTTGGTGTGAGTGATGACATCAATTAAACTTTGATAGGATGAAGGTAAGTGCTGTAGAATTTGCAAAACAAGATCCTGATCAGTAATTTTGGTGTCAACATCAGCTAGAGAATCAGCAATGTCTTTGAGGGTGTGACAGTAATCGGTAATCGAAAGATCTCCCTTTTTGGTGTTCCGAAAGAGAGTTTGAAGTTGAAGACTACGAGAAAATATATTATTCAAAAAATGAGCATCAAGTGCTTCCCAAAGATCATGTGCAGTGCAATTGTCTTTGGTGATGATATTAAGTAAATTTGGTTCACAGGTAGAATAAAACCAAGATTTAATGCGAGAGTCTATGGCCTCCCAATCCTCATCATCAGGGCTAGTGGGTTTTGATTTTCCATTAATGTGACCCATAACTTTTGCACCTTTGCACACATCAGTAAATATTCGACGCCATAATTTATAGCGTGAACCATCAGTGGTTAATTTAAAGCTAAACTGGGGATAGACATTACCAATGGCAAAAACTAGTTGGGAGGCTGTGGGATTTTGTGTGGTTTGTGAGGGTTGTCCTGTCATAACTAATAATAATAGTTTCGAAAAAAAATATAAATTAACCGGAAAATAAAAGCAAGGACACCCTTACAGAGGGTTTGGAGAGGGAGGAGGCTGCTGTGGCGGCGAATGGCGGCAGACAGCGCAGATTGGAGCCGGTGGAGCCGCGGCTAGGGTTTTCACTGCTAAGGTGGCGGCGCTATGGGGGAAGCCGGCGCACAGGTGGAGGCGGCGCAAGGGAGAAAACCGGCTCACAGTAGAGGCGGGCGGTCGGTAGCAGTGGCGCAGGGGAGACAGCCGGTGCACAGGAGAGGCGGCGGTCGGTTGGCAGCAGATCGGCGGCCGTGGCAGGTGGAACGCAGCAGCAGCAAGACAAGGTAGCAGCAGCGGCGGAAGAAGGCGGTGCAGAGCAGCGGCGCAAAGAAGGGGCTAGGGTAGCCGCCTAGGGTTTCAGCGGCAAAGGGGTTTGCGACGGCGGCTAGGGTTCAGACGAAAGCTGCAGCGGCGCAGGAGTGGCAGGCGGCGATCGACTGTGGGCAGCGGAAGGTTTGCCGGCGGCGGGTTGGCGGCCGGAGGTCTCTGGACCGTAAAAAAAAAACCCGATATCAAGATAGTAGGGTTAGGCTTGATACCATGTTGGAATATGTGGAAACCCGTGAGGGTGTATTGCATTCAATCAATAGAATATATAGAGTACATATTTACACAAGAGACCCCTACACTATACATCATAAATCATTATTTAACACGAAGTATGCTACCATCGGTAGTTGATCCCTCCTATCCCGGTAACACATATATAAATTGCATATCTTGTGAACACACCTTTAAGACATTTCTTGTAATATCGTTCTTTGTTGTTCGGTATCTAGATTTGTCTTTAAGTGGCACTACAAATTTTATATGTGTTCCATCTAAAGCTCCTAGGAAATTCTACACATAAAAAAGTGAACAAATCAATAAACCATATCATGTAAAAAAATGAAAAAATCAATATAGATATCAGATATACCTTGAACCACTTCCATCATTGATCCTGTGGAGTCCTCAGTTACGGGTTTAGGTTTCTTAAGTAAATAAGGATACAATCGTATCACTGCATTGCAAACTCTAGTAACAGCCTACTAATTGTTTCACCCGAACGATGAAAACGACATATAATCACTCAATTCTTAACATTATGGGCTATAATATGAAGAAAAATGATTTGTTCATCAATGCTCATATTCCTAGTAGCCTTTAATCCACCTAACCTTTTAAGCATGTCACATAACTTTGTAAAACACCTTTCATTCATCCTAAGTTGTGACATGCACATAGTGTCACTCTCATAAGTATAACGATGCTATATTGCATATCGATCTATATTTAACGAAATGCTTCTAATGCACAGTTTATTAATCGAGTATTCTTCTAATGAAACATTAAAAAATCATATAAGTGCTTTTATTATTTGGTTCCAAAGCTCGGTAATTAATTTGTTTATCTTAAGCATACGTTGTGACCGTGTTAAACTAAGTCGAGCCATTTCCTATAACAAGAAATATATACATTATACACACAAGAAATATATACAATACACACACGAAAAAACAAGAAATATATACAATCACCACACATATCACATATATTCATTAACCACACAAGAAATATATACATTACGAACAAGAAATATATAATGATTATACATTATAAACTTTAAAAATCATAAACATATATGTATTAAGTAATAAAAATCAGTAACATATAATATCTATATTGATGGAAACCATTTAAGATAAGGAGCAATATATGTATAAATATAAATAAAAAAATCAGTAACATGTATGTATAAATATGAATAACAAAAAATAGTAACAAGAAATTTATATATGTATAAACAAGAGCAAAGAAATTTGATTATCTTAACATATATATATTTATCTTAACAAGAATCAGTAACAAGAGCAAAAATCGGTAACAAGGGCAAAGGAATTTGTTTATCTTAACATATATTTGTTTATCTTAACAAAAATCAGTAACAATAGCAAATCAGTAACAAGAAATTTGTTTATCTTAACATATATTTATATATTTATAAACAAGAGCAATGATCAGTAACAAAAATCAGGAGTAAAAATCAGTACCAAGAGCAATCGAACAACAAGAAGGTGGAGGCGAAGGAGGTGGAGGCGAATGAGACAAAGGTTGTCGTCGAACTGGTGAAGATGAAGGTGGAGGCGGAGGAGATGAAGGCTGCCATCAAGGAGATGAAGGTTGCCTTCACTGGTGAAGATGAAAGGAGTCGAACATAGTTATGAAAGATAAAGCTGGAGGCGGAGGCTACCGTGGAAGATGAAGATGGTGGCTGGTGAAGGTTGCGTGAAGATGGAGGCTGGGAACACTTTTCTCTTTAGGGTGTGTTTTGAGGATGGTTAAGATCATAAGAATGGAAAATAAATTACATTGCTTTAACCAAAAGAAAATGTATTCCTTGAAAAGTGATGCTTTAAAAAAATCATCATTTCATTCCTTTTTACTGTCAAACAACACATTGTAATGAAATTTTCATTCGAATTTCATCAAGTTTCGTCAGATTTCGTGAACCAAACGCCCCTTTAGCTTCTGATTTTTGAAAGCTAAAACTCTAACACTTTGTTTGGTTGATAGGAGTTTGAGTTTTTTATTCGAATATAAAAGCTCGCACAACCTTTTTCATGTGAAGTAGCTTTCAAAATAAGTCTAAACTTTTGGACTATGTTATTTAATGATCCTTGTGACCCCAAGTGAATTAAGCACATTTTGATTTGTTACGTTTTGTAGTGTCAATGATTATAACTTGAGTTTTTGTTGCTACAATAAGAAAAAAAAATTAACCAAATAAAAAGCAACATACTTTTGTATGTGTATATGTATGTATGGTTTGTATAATTCATGAAACATAAATGCTACTAGAGTAAAGAAACCAATTGATACATAGTTAAATATTCATGAATTTTCATTTACATATGAATATTATAAATTTTTACACATTCAAACACCTAAAAACAACGATTTAATCTCAAACGATTAACTATACATTCACAAATTATTGTTTGTTACAAATATTTTGGTTACTTATTAAACAAACATTAGATTTAATGTTTCTCATAAAAATAATGCCCTCACAATTTTAGTTTAGCTGGTGATAAGACTGGACAACTTTGCTGTAAACATAATAAATCCGAGTTTAAATTCTTAAGCTAGCTACTACAACCACCGAGTGAGCTCAAAAAATGTTGTCCGCACGTGGTTATAAGACTAAAAACGTTGTTGTGTCGAACTAGTTAGGATTATTTTTGATCAATTTGTTTGTCATCATTAGATAAGAATGTATAATATTAAATAAAAAATTGGTGTGAAATGGATAGAAAATTCTAAAGATATTATTATTAGATGAAAATATTTATTGATAGAAAAAGTTAGTTCACAAGCAATATGCGTGATACATTTTGGCAACTAAAAAAGTAAAAATAAATTCAAGTTCAAATTCTTGAGCTAGCTGCTACAACCACCGAGTGAGCTCAAGAAATGCTCATCCACACGTGGTTATAAAACTAAAGACGGTGCTGTGTCAGACTAGTTAGGATTATTTTTGATCAATCTATTTGTCATCATTAGATAAGAATGTATAATATTAAATAAAACATTGGTGTGAAATGGATAGAAAATTCTAAAGATATTATTATTAGATGAAGATATTTATTAATGAAAAAAGTTAGTTCACAAGCGATATGCGTGACACATTTTGGCAACTAAAAAGGTAGAAATAAATTTGAGTTCAAATTAATTAGCTAGCTGCTACAACCACCGAGTGAGCTCAAGAAATGCTCATCCACTCGTGGTTATAAGACTAAAGACGGTGCTGTGTAGTACTAGTTAGGATTATTTTTTATCAATCTGTATGTCATCATTAGATAAAATGTATAATATTAAATAAAAAACTGGTGTGAAATGGATAGGAAATTCTAAAGATAGTATTATTAGATGAATATATTTGTTGATGGAAAAAGTTAGTTCACAAGCAATATGAGTGACACATTTCGGCAACTAAAAAGGTAAAAATAACTATGAGTTCAAATTCTTGAGCTAGCTACTACAACCACCGAGTGAGCTCAAGAAATGCTCATCCACATGTGGTTATAAGACAATAAGACTTTCCTGTATCGGACTAGTTAGGATTATTTTTGATCAATCTATTTGTCATAATTAGTTATAAGAATAATATTAAATAAAAAATTGGTGTAAAATGGATAGAAAATTCTAAAGATATTATTATTAGATGAAGATATTTATTGATGGAAAAAGTTAGTACACAAGCAATATGCGCGACACATTTTAGCAACTAAAAAGGTAAAAAAGAAAATGATTAATTTGTTTGGGTAATTGGGTTGATTAATTGAAAGCAAAAGGTCAGGGTGGTCCTCATCCTCTCTACTCTTCTTTTTTCTTTCTTTCTTTCTTCGATAATATGTACAAGTGAAAGATTCAATACTTTAAGACAATAATTAAACCAATAGATAAAAATGTATAATATTAAATAAAAAATTGGTGTGAAATGGGTAGTAAATTCTAAATATATTATTATTAGATGAAGATACTTATTGATGGAAAAAGTTAGTTCACAAGCAATATGTGTGACACATTTTGGCAACTAAAAAAGTAAAAATAAATCTGAGTTCAAATTCTTGAGCTAGCTGCTACAACCACCGAGTGAGCTCAGGAAATGCTCATCCACACGTAGTTATAAGACTAAAGACGGTGCTGTGTCAGACTAGTTAGGATTATTTTTTATCAATCTGTTTGTCGTCAATAGATAAGAGTGTATAATATTAAATAAAAAAAATTGGTGTGAAATGGATAGGAAATTCTAAAGATATTATTATTAAATGAAAATTTTTGTTAATGGAAAAAGTTAGTTCACAAGCAATATGCGTGACACATTTTGGCAACTAAAAAGGTACAAATAAATTCGAGTTCAAATTATTGAGCTAGCTGCTACAACCACCGAGTGAGCTCAAGAAATGCTCATCCACACGTGGTTATAAGACAATAAGACGGTATTGTGTCGGACTAGTTAGGATTATTTTTGATAAATCAATTTGTCATGATTAGTTATAAGAATGTATAATATTAAATAAAAAAATTGGTGTTAATATATAATATCATATGCGTGACACATTTTGGCAACAAAATAGGTAAAAAGAAAATGATCAATTTGTTTGGGTTGATTAATTGAAAGCAAAAAAGACCAAGGTGGTCCTCATCCTCTCTACTCTTCTTTTTTCTTTCTTCGATAATATGTATAAGTAAACGATTCAATACTTTAAGACAATAATTAAACCATTAGATAAGAATGTATAATATTAAATAAAAAATTGGTGTGAAATGGATAGAAAATTCTAATGATATTATTATTAGATGAAGATATTTATTGATGAAAAAAGTTAGTTCACAAGCAACATGCGTGACACATTTTGGCAACTAGAAAGGTAAAAAGAAAATGATCCATTTGTTTGGGTTGATTAATTGAAAGCAAAAGGCCAGGATGGTCCTCATCATCTCTCCTCCTCTTCTTTTTTTTTCTTTCTTTCTTCGACAATATGTATAAGTAAACGATTCCATACTTTTAAGCAATAATTAAACCATTTTTGGCAACTATTTCACGTGAAAGTCGAAGTTGCCTTGCGATTCTTGTGTCTAACAAAACTTTTTTTTTTGGTTCCTAACCTTTTTCCATAATTATTTTATTCGAGTCACGGCTCCTCTTGGTTTTTATATGTATATTGCATATTCTTAGTTTGAAGGTACATAAACATTAGACATTGTTTTTATTTTATAAAACATTTGTTTCGTTTAAGAAACTAAGGTTTATAAGGCGTATACAACTTATGAGTTATTACAATGTAACCGGAAAGTTTAAAGCATATTTGTTATAATATTTTTACTTTTATAATACATGATCTGCTTAAAGATTAATCATTTAATAATTATCAGTACGTTAAAACGTACGTCATTAAATGTAATATCTAAAGTAATATTTGTTGCATGATTTATATCAGTATATTTTTGTTCTTTCGGTGCTTCAAATAAAAAGACTCGACAAAAAGGTCAATCGTTCTATTACAACTGAACTGTCGGGTGTATTTCTCGATATAAATTATATAAGATGTCACTCCAACAAACAACATAAAGTACAGTTTGTTTTGTGACGTGTGTAAAGTTGTAAACCATAAAGGGACGTACAAAATTTTTAGAAAATGTTATGTAAGTTTTTATAACAATCAATTATCCATTTCAACATGATATCATTTTAATTTAATCCAAACCGATTGATTGTACCAAGTGCTAAATAAGGATTAACGTTCTATGAAGAATAATGACTGATTGTTTATAACACATAGGGAAAAAAACCAACATGTTTTCACGTTTTTTGCGTTTTCGTCCCTCCATGTTATTTTTTTCCATAAAAAACCTCAAGTTATTCTTTTCTTATTGGTTTAGTGAAATTTTGGACATTAGACCCCGATTATAATTTGTGAACCGGGTTTTAAAAACTTGAAAAACCGGGTTCTAATGTCCAAATTTCACTAAACCAATAAGAAAAGAATAACTTGAGGTTTTTTATGGAAAAAAATAACATGGAGGGATGAAAACGCAAAAAACGTGAAAACATGTTGGTTTTTTTCATAATAAACCCTAACACATATCTAAGAATGTAATGACCATCCAGCAAATTCAAATAAAAATATGCAGAGGGAGGGAGAGAGTGTGTATGATCAATACATTAATCATTAAATGAATTAAACATACAGACTCTACGACAATTTCGACCCAACGAGCGAGATAGTAAAAATGACTCGTAGTAAAAAACTAAGCCAGAACATACTTTTTTAAACTTGTGAATATCTAGAAAATGATGTATTAACAAATTCAAAATTATGTTGAATTTTTATGTTTTGGTCGTTAACCCGTTCGACCGGTTTGCTTTAAACAGGCCGAAATTGCCACCCGTCTGTACGTATATATCATAATCAAAATTTCTGTTGGATGTCAATTTAAGAATCCGACAACATAGCAAATATATGATGAAAATAGTTCTGCCATTTCGTTAAATAGCTTTAATATAATAAAATAATGTTAAAAAGATCACTTATATGCTTACAATTTTGATGCCATGGCTACATAATTTATTCAATCAGTGAAGGTTTTGCGAATGAGATTAGACAGAATCTGATCTTCATTCCTTCTTTTCGCTAATGGAAGTCTTTTGATACTGATTATGATCAACTTATGTCCATTCTATTCTTATTATGGCAAAGGCACGAAAATGTTACGAAGTTGTACCTTGTGTAAATATGTATCCCTCTCTCTCTCTCTCTCTCTCTCTCTCTCTCTCTCTCTCTCTCTCTCTCTGCTCTCTCTTCCACTTAAGTATGCATTTTCTAATTCTGCAACATTTTTGTTATTGGCTGTGAAGAAGCTTCCAGAATTGAACAAGAAACCAGTTGCGCCCACTGTTTCAATTTTGTCTTCACTTTATCCGGATCATCACCTATATACACATTCAAATCAGAACTAGATTTAATTGATATTCCAACAATCTAATTGTGTACAGTACAAAGAGGTGAAATGGAATAATTATTAAAAAAAAAACATTCGGATCGCTGGAAATTTTGTTTTACTTGGATCAATAATAGTGTTCATAAGAGGTGTTGAGCTTGAAGACGAATCGGAACTTAGCGACGATGACCTTGAAAGGAATCTATTATTGTACTGCCGGTTAACGGCGGCGTACAATTCCAGAGCGGGAAAAGCTTGTGCTAGTTTCGGATCCAAATCGTTTGATGGATCGAAACCGAATCCTAGATCAAAACATGCTTTAAGCTCCTTCACATCATCATCGGTGACGTCAAAATCGGCAGTAGCGTCGTCAATGCTTTTGCTACGTCTGTGACGGAAACGACGCCGCTGTTTGATCTTAAGCTTCTGCCATTCTATGTCACGGTGGATGTCCGGTGACCACGAACGTTGTTTGCAGAGAAACGTATGAGGTTGCTTGGAATCATCTGCCATCCGATACAGCTTTTCCGACCAGCGGCGGAGGCAAATTCTATGAGAGGTTTTATGAGCGGGAAGCCGGAGGGCGACTGTGGGAGGGTTCACCCAAGGTGGGAGGGAGTGCGAGTATTTAAAACATAAAAGTGAGTCAAATTTTGGTGGGCTTGTAATGGGCCGTAACGAGGATCGTAACTATCTAGGCCAATTTTATTATTGGGCCTCTCCACTTGTGGCCTTGGGCTTATATGTTATATACTTATATACACGGGTGCGGCAAAAAAGTAAGATAAAACATAACTTTTTGAGTAAATTACATAAATGGTCCCTGTGGTTTATAGCGTATTACGGTTTTGGTCCTTAACTTTTCAAAATTACATAGACAGTCACTAATATAAGAATTTGTTGCATGGATGGTCCTTAAAATGGATGTCCGTTTAATTTCACCGTTTGTGTTAATATTGGTAAGGGTAACATCGTCATTTTACTTCTCTCTCTCCTGCTGCCGCCTAAAACAGTCTATTGTTTCAATAATCATCCTCATTTGTCAGTTTTTTTTTTGTTTCCCAAGCACTCCTTCTTCTTCCTCATGTTGTAGGTACTAAGTTCTTTGGATAACCCTAAACTCAAGTCATCGATCATTTTAAAGTTTGAAGAAATTTTGTTTGATAACAAAATGTGGGATTTTCGATCAACCAACGAACACCTAGATGTCATTGAACTTTATGGTAAGTGCTTTGAAGTATATTCAATCTTTATTTTTTTGGGTTTAAAGACTGGTTATTAATCCTTTGTTATCTCACATTTATGTTTCTAGGGTTTGCTTTTGCATGAATCGTAATAATGAGAGTGTACATGTATTGTATTTGTGTTATTCGCAGATGGTCATCCTACTCTATTTTCCATAAAGATACACCATGGTGGGAGATTTACAAAGTATCCTGGAAGAAGGTATGTAAGGGGTAGAGTAACATTTGTTGATGAAGTAGATATCGATGAATTCTCTGTCCATGAATTAAATGTAATGATGAAGGATTTAGGTTATAATCCCAAAGAGCGCATGTATTACCACTTTAAAATTCCCGTTTCTGACTTAGACTTTGGGCTTCAAGCACTAGGTAGTGATCAGGATGTCTTGAATATGTCTAAATATGTTAAAGAGCATAAACTGATTGAAGTTTACACAGAGCATAAGGAAACAAAAGTGAGTACTTACTTCTCGCCACCTAAAGCGAACAATGTTGTCATTGAGGAGATCATTGAACCCTCACCTACTGAATTTAGTATAGGTAAAGGAAATGTGAAGAAAGGTCAAGGGAGTTGCAGTAGGAAATTACTCCTTGAATGGATTGATGAAGGTGTTGGTCATGAAGTGCAACCTAATAGTGAAGTGCCACGTAGTTGTGAAGTGGAACCAAGTAGTGAAGTGCAAAATGAAGTACAACCAAGTAGTGAAGTGCAGAATGAAGTACAACCAAGTAGTGAAGTGCACAATGAAGTACAACCAAGAAGTGAAGTGCAGAATGAAGTACAACCAAGAAGTGAAGTGCAGACTGAATTACAACCAAGAAGTGAAGTGCAGACTGAATTACAACTTGATGTGGAAGAGCAGAATTATAATCCTGATACTACTAACCTTGAAAGGCAACCCAATGTTGAAGGCCAACATTCAGATGAAGGTAATATGCTTGGAATGGGTCTGGACTTTGATCTAAACTGGGACTGGGATCCTTTCTTTGGAGTTGAATTGACAAAGCAAGATGAAGCAGTTGATCAAACAAGTAATTTAGATAAAGATGAATTGACAAGGCAAGATGAAGCAGAATTGGCAAGGGTAGAAGTAGAATTGGCAAGGGAAAAAGACATGGTACAAGATGCACAACAATTTGATTACAATGGACACAGTGATAGTGGGGATAGTGGGGATAGTAATTACCTGTTTGATGAAGAGGATCTGCTTGATGATGTTGATGTTGACATGAGAGATTTCCATGTCAATATTGACCGTGATGCTGAGTGGATGGGCGGTATACATCAGACAGAACCACAAGTTGCTCCTGAAGTGGATGAGGAAGTAGATGTGTTGGATAATGATTCTTTTGATAGTGGTGATGAATTAGATGATACAATTGAGACTCATAGGAAAAGGAAACTGAAGAAATTAAACAAGAAACATTCAAGTGAAGCTGTTCCTATGTTAGTTAACTTTTGGGTTGGTAAAACTTTTGGAAGTGCAAAAGAGGTTAAGCATTCTATCAAGTTGCATGCAATTGAAAGTAGAAGGGAGTTGCATGTGGTTAAAAATGACAAAACAAGGGTGAGGGCTGTATGTTTTGGCAGTATACCAAAATTCTCTACTGGTGGGCCTAATGAAGCTGGTGGGCCAGAGGGTAGACCTACTAATGCTGGTGCAAGTGGGTCTGCATCTGAAATAGGAAAAACAGGGGGTAGACCTAATGCTAGAGGTAAGGGTAAAGAAGGTATTTCGAATAAATGTCCTTGGTTATTACATGTATCCAAAGTTCACCAGTCCGAGACTTGGATGGTGAAGACATTTATTGAAGATCACAAATGTATTCAATCAAGAAAAATAAAGGCATGTACTGCAGGGTTTTTATCTAAGCAGATTGTGGATCAATTAGAAACAAATCCTGAAATTCCAGTGAAAGCTATACAAGAACAATTGCAAAAGAAGTTTGAAATAGGAGTTTCACATATGAAGGCTTTCAGAGCAAAAACTAAGGCTTTTGAAGAGGTGAGGGGAGATTATAGTCAGCAGTATGGATTGTTACGAGATTACATTAAGGAGTTGAAGTCTACAAATCCAGGAACAACAGTTAAGCTAGATGTGGAGAGTGAAATGAATCCTGATGTACCAACAAGGGTTTTCAAGAGGATTTACATCTGTTTAGGTGCAAAATCTGGTTTTAAAGTAGGCATGAGAGATCTATTGGGTTTAGATGGTGCTTTTATGAAAGGACCATACCCAGGGCAAATACTAACAGCAGTAAGCATTGACCCAAACAATGGAATTTACCCTGTAGCTTATGCTATAGTTGAGGCTGAAACAACTAATTCCTGGAGTTGGTTTCTTGAATTCCTTGGAGATGATCTTGATTTGGAAAGCAACTCAAACTTCACATTTATTTCAGACAGACAGAAGGTATGATTCTTTTATAACCATTCTATATTAATTTGTAAATTTACCCTAACAATGGGTTTTGTATGTGATTTTTTATTTCCAGGGTATCATTCCAGCTCTTGCAAAGGTTTTCCCATGTGCTGAACACAGGTATTGTTTAAGGCACATTCACGAGAACATGAAACAACAGTGGAGAGGAAGGGCATATAAAGATATGCTTTGGAAATGTGCCACAGCATGTACAATACCTGAATTTGAAAAATCAATGGAAGAGCTCAAAGGTTTGAACAAAGAAGGTTATGATTGGTTAAGAATGATACCACCTCAACATTGGTCAAGATCACATTTCACAGGTAACATAAGAAACACTAAATACTTGTTTATTCAATTGTTTTTTTATAGTGAAGTGCTTTCAATTAAATATAATTGCTTGTTACACAGGGAGATGTCACTCTGATATTTTATTGAATAATCTATGTGAGGTGTTCAATGCTAAGTTGGTAGATGGTAGAGACAAACCTATAATCACAGTCCTAGAGTATACTAGAGAGTACCTGATGAAAAGAATAGCCAATGTCTTGAAATTGATTCAAAAGTCTCAATGACCATTAACACCCACTGCTATGAAGATGTTTGAGGATGTTAAATCACAAGCTAAGCTGTATACAGTACTTTGGAATGGAGGGGATAAGTATCAGGTCAATGGACCATGGCTAGATCAATGTGTGGTGGATATGAACAACAGAACTTGCACTTGCAAGAGGTGGGATTTAACAGGTAAGAAATGTATACTAAATGTGTTTCATTTCGTTCATGTATGTTGATGGTGGCTAATATTATTAAATCACAGGAATGCCTTGCAAGCATGCTGTTGCCACCATCTGGGACATGGCACAAAATGGACAGGATGTAGGTATACCAGAGACGTGGGTTCACCCTGCTTATTGGCTACAAACATGGAAACAAATGTATACATTCAAGATTGATCCCATCAATGGTAGAAATTTGTGGCCAAAGTCTGACTGTCCAACAACCTTGACTCCTCCAAAGCATCACAAGCAAATAGGACGACCAAGAAAGAAAAGGAAGAAGACAGGAGATGAGAGTGAGAGCCAAAGCATCACAGAAGAGATGGTGAAGGAGGGTAAACTAACAAGAAGAATGAAATCAGTGACATGTGCTAAGTGTAAGAAGCTAGGACATAATTCAAGAACTTGCAAGGGGCAAATTCCTACATCACAGCGTGCAGCAGTAGGATCAACTTCAAGTGGAGGTGCAAGGGGTAGAGGAAAAGGGAAGGTTCCAGGTTCTATGTAATTGAATATTAGTGGTTATTACATTGCAAACACTTTTTTTGATGTTTTGATCTACTGATATGTAGATGCTACTACTATGTAATTGAATACTTTGTGTTGCAATTAATCTTTATGTTATGTTTATCTTGACAAAAAGTTCAGTATCATTAATTTCACAATAACCTTCTCATTATCAACAAAAGATCCATTACATAAAAAAATTGACCTTTACAATAACTTAGGTCAATTTATAACATATTGCAAACAAAGAAAAAAGAAAACCCAACTGATAAACAAATACATCTTCAATCTTCTCACATCATCTTTACTTTCTTCCACCAACATTTCAAGCTTAATTTTTGACCTTAACAACCCTGGTATGATCTCAACAGCACGATAACACATGGGTGGATCAACCCATCCAATGCATTTACATTTGGATCCCTGTAAACAAAAAAAAAAAAAAACAAATGTTTAGGTTTGATAGACAATGAAAACCCTAGATTAAACCTTACCATTCGCGGACAAGAATAGAAACGCCTTCAAGGATTTTGCGATGTCCAAGATGTTTTTATAATAGCATTTCTTCCACAACCACAAATCACCATTGTTGATCTTCAAGAAGCAGAGAAGAAGAAGTAGAGAAGAAGAAGATGCGTAGCTTTTGGAAGGTTGAAGGAAACGATCCTCTTTTGTAGAAGGCAACAGGTTATAATTAGGCGGCAGCAAGAGAGAGAGAAGTAAAATGACGATGTTACCCTTACCAATATTAACACAAACGGTGAAATTAAACGGACATCCATTTTAAGGACCATCCTTGCAATAAATTCTTATATTAGTGACTGTCTATGTAATTTTGAAAAGTTAAGGACCAAAACCGTAATACGCTATAAACCACAAGGACCATTTATGTAATTTACTCTAACTTTTTTTTAAAAATGAAAATTTATAAAACGGTGTATTAAACAAATTGTTTTTTAAAATTTTTTTCAAAATTATGTAAAATATATGACTTTTGGTCGTCAACCCGTTTGCTTAAATGGGCTCATATTACCTCCCTTAGTTATATATAGTAAATGCGATAACCAATAACTTGATTGAATCAAAATTCAGCCAAAAGTTTAAACCGTAAAATGAAGGTAAATGTAACTTTCACCATCTAATCAAAGCGTTAGTGGTGCATAATAACTATAAACTTTTGTTAGTATTGTGATTTAGATAGTGAAGTTTTATATACATTTAGTAATCAATTTAAGAGTCGAGCAACCTGTTAACCGATATCAATTCATCAATCACCACTCTTTTTTGGTATTTTGCATCACTTCTAGATATTGAGAAGAAATTATCAAGGGTAATTATGTCACTATGTTTTGGATGGATAAAATGAGATTGAAAATGGACGTCGTTGTAATCAGAATTTGATGTGAAAATAATAAAAAAGACATCGATGAAAGAAGTATTGTTATTAGTTAATATTCATCATCCGGTTGCTCAACTATAAAAATGAAACAATTTTTAAAAAAATATGATTATCAAAGGCAAATACAATTTATGCACCTCCTAAATCAGACATTTTATTCATTTAACCAACCCTTTTATAGTAATGTCGAGTTTTAATTTAAACCTTGTTTTTTGTATAGTGATAGCATATACTAGTTTTTATACATGGGACCTAGTTGTACATTTATAAAACAATCCACATTATTTCTTGAGCAATGTACGTTATTCTTTTGGTCCAGTGATAATAAAATATTACATTTTTCACATGAAAATCTAATAATAAAATTGTAACGACCCGAATTTTATAAAATTGATAATTAATATTTATTGTAAGTAAGACAAAGTTCGTATATAAATGAATTTTGTATTGTAAAAGAATAAATGTTGGAATAAGTTATAATAATGAAGTAGTATTTTATGAGTTAAGGACCTTAAAAGAAATACAATTAATTCCAAGGTCTAAATGGTAAAAGTGTGAAAGTTGTGGGTTGGAAGGAAAAAGAAGAAGAAACCTTCTTCTCTTTTGCTTTATACATACGCAGACAAACACACACATATGTGTGTGTTCATCTTTTTCCAACATTCCAAAATAGAGAGAAAAGAGGATAGAAGAAAAAGAAGAAGAAACCAAAATCAAACTTTTGTTGAAGATTCTTGTTGATTTCGAAAGATCCAAGAGGTATCACTCTCATTATAAATCTTGTCATTTATTTTCTTCTCCTCTCCATCTTCATATGAAGAAGATGAGAAACCCAAATGGGTTTTTTTTTATGAATAGCACGGAGAAATCTTTAGATCTTGAAGGACAATGATGAAATGTAGTTAGAATCATCATTTTAAAACATATTATTCAAGATTTACGAATGTTGGTGGGTTTTAGTTTAAAAACCCGAAAATGGAGTTTTATGAACTCCCATGGATTTAAAAATGAATGAAATGGTGTTCTTAATGTAATAATGAGTCTAGAAAAGTATATATATGTTTGGGAATGATTCCAAACCATTTGTATTAAATGTAAGGAATGTTGGTAGTTTCGAGCATTAAATCCGAAGGGACAAAAGTGCAGACCTGCACCCGAGTTACTCTTGATTTTGAAAGAAAAATTTCTAAGTTAAAAGGATCCGGATGACTTGAGATCCGAATTCGGATGGGGTGGTCCGAAATTCGGATGTGGTTTGAACCGAATTCGGACCGTGCTTCGGTTGGAAGGGATCTGAAATCCGGATGGTCCCTGACCCGAATCCGGATGGCTTGAAATTCGGATGTGTAGGTCCGAAATTCGGATGGTCCCTGACCCGAACTCGGATGATCCGAAGTCCGGCTGGTGCTGATCCGAATTCGGATGGGAACGTGAGCCCAGTTCCGGCCAGAAATTGTAATTTTAATTAGTCATTGGGATCGTTTGTCATAATAACTTTTGTCATCAATTGTGAAGAATAATTAGCCCAAAATAATTATGTAGGTTGAGGCCGAAATTAATTAGATCTTACGACTAATATGTCCGAATCAAAGTTGAGAAATTATAAACGGTGATACTTATAATATTATATTATGAACCAACTTGTAGGGGTTTTGACGGGTTAAGTCACGTGGAGACTATCACTCCTACCTTGACAATTATAACTCGGTTTTGAGGCCGAGAGCGTATTGTGTATCACTGTGAGTTCTAGTATTAACGTATTTGCATGCATATCATGAATTGTATGTTACTGCTTTCGTATCATTATTGTCATTTTCATGCTTTGCCATCACATACATCATAATTATTGTTTATCACTCGGTTGATAAGTTGTTGATCGTTCGTTTGACCTCTCCGCCGAGACGGTAAGCCTGAGTGTGGTAACCCAGCGGAATCATAATGGTAAGCCTGAGTGTGGTAACCATTATTGCCTGTAAAACGATAAGCCTGTGGTGGTAATCGTATGGCATCATTGTAAACTGCATATCGATAAGCCTGTGGTGTGGTAATCGAGCAGTAGATTGTAAACCCATTGTACGGTAAGCTTGTGTATGGTAACCGCAATGTGGTAGCTTATAGCCATTAGTTGGCCTCCAAAATTGTTAGTCGAATTCATGGCATTGCATGGCATCATTCATATATCGCATGGTACATTAATCTAGAATCTCACTAAACAACTTTGTTGTTTACCCGTTAGTTGTTATTTCCTTTCAGGATCTGTTAAGGGCAAAGGCCCGGCTGGCCCAAGTTGTTAGGCATCGGTGGGAGCTCGGATAGGAGCTCGATATTTTATGGATGATTGGGGTGGGAGTAGCAGACTTCCATTTTTGGACTTACGCGAATTAGTTACTGTTTATTAATTCGTTTGTAACTAAATTGATAACTTAATCTTGTAACCCCAGTTACATTGCTCTGTGATTTCCGACACTCTGTTGTGTCTTATGCAAAGTGTTTGGAATCACGATGATGATTATTAATTGCAAAAGTTTTAATTTGGTCGTATCTCCGCAAGTACTCTGTATAAATTAACGTATAATGGTATCGAAA
Organism: Centrapalus pauciflorus; assembly: GCA_020465985.1. Taxonomy (NCBI): domain Eukaryota; kingdom Viridiplantae; phylum Streptophyta; class Magnoliopsida; order Asterales; family Asteraceae; genus Centrapalus; species Centrapalus pauciflorus. The sequence continues at coordinate 500,975 of JAANYP010000455.1, read as the reverse complement.
TACTCGTATTAGTTGTATGGGTGTTTCAATTTGGTATCAGAGCTGGAGCTCATAGACAGAGTATAGTCGACGATACTCTACTCTGAGCACGGTTTCAGATGCTGTTATTGACCCACCTAGGCGGCAATATTATAACAATTACAATTGACCTTTGGCCTAGGATGAGATAATATTGGGTAGACTTTTAAGATTATGACTTGACGTAAGCATAATTATATATATATATATATATATATATATATACATATACATACAAATAAATTTCATGTGCACACTTTGGTGTGAAACAAGTGTTGAACCGACCTGTAACTGTTGGTTGCAGACAATGTCGGATAACCAGTCGAATCGCGTTCTACACCAGGAGGTAGAACATTCAAATGATGGGGGAGGCAGGGATCAGTCTCCATATTATGAAAATGAATCCAGTTTCCGTACTGGTGGAGGGTCCAGAGAGGACCAAATGATGCAGATGATGGCTCAGATGCTGGAACAGAATCGCCATCAGAATGAGCTAATGACCCAACTACTTGCTTCCCAGAATGTTCAGGGAAAGAAAAATAATGCTGAGAGGGAGCAAGCAAGTAACGATAATACTGAAGGCGCTGGGAGTGGAAGTAGGGCCGAAAGGCCTAAGAAGGATAAAGAAAGGAAGCACGGCTCCTCGAAGTCGAAAAGGGGAATGTCGTACAAGAATTTCATTGGTTGTCGTCCTCCAGCGTTCAATGGACGGGCAACTACTGTGGAGGCCTTGGACTGGATCAAGGCAATTGAGAAGTTATTCAGAGTCACTGATGTAAATGATGAGAAAAAGGTGCAGTACGCAACTGCACAATTTGTTGGTCCTGCTTTAATTTGGTAGGATTCCGAAGCGGAGATTTTGGGCTTAGACGCCGTGGCTAAGATGACCTGGGAAGAATTCAAAACCAGGTTTGACAAGCATTTCTGTCCGGCTGTTGCGGTACAGAAGATAAAAAGAGACTTCCTGACATTTCAGCAAGGAGAGCTATCAGTGGACGATTATCTGATCGAGTTTAACTCGAAAGCGATGTTTGTAGGGTCAGTGATTGCTGATGAAAAGCAAAAGACTGACTATTTTGTTGAGGGACTGCGGAGTGAGATCCGCGAGATGGTAACGGTTCGCGCAGTTGAATCTTTCGAGAAAGCTGTGGAGTATGCGCGACTCCGAGAATATGAATTGTTCCGTAAGGAACAGGAATTATCAGGATCAAAAAAAGCGAAGGTTGAGTCTTCGTCGGGGACGTTTAAGCAACCCCAGCAATCATTTTCGAAGAACGTGGACTCCCGTTCACGTTCCCAATCGTCAAGGCACTCAAAGAAGCCTGCTAGCTCCAACAACTCTCAGTCCAAATCTCAGTTTTCCAATTCGGTGCCTACGTGTAACCGTTGCGGGAAACTTCATCGTGGGGAATGTTTGTCCCCTATTGTTTGCCATGGATGTGGGGAAGAGGGACACATACGTCCTGCGTGCCCCAAAAGAACTGATGCGTGCTACGAATGTGGCCAGGTGGGCCACCTTGCTCGGAATTGCCCCAAGAAGAGGTTGGCGACATCGGAAAGTAAAGGCTCAGTTGCAAAGCCTAGTTTTGTGGGTGGTTCCTCCCAATCAAAGGGGAATCCACCCAAGCCTCAAGCCAGAGTCTATCAGATTACAGCTGCTGAGGCGCAAGATGTGCCGGATGTCGTAACCGGTACTTTTCTCCTAAATTCTTTACCTGCTGTAGTATTGTTCGATTCTGGTGCAAGTGTGTCTTTTATTTCCAAAGCATTTGCACGAAAGTTAGATATTATACCTTTTTCAATGCCTTTTCCCTTATCTGTTGATGTGGCAAGCGGAAAATCGGTCAGTGCCACCCAAATATACTACGATTGTGTGCTGACCCTAGACGGACATAATTTTGATATTGACATTGTCCCCATAGACACCAAAGAATTTGATGTAATAGCTGGCATGGATTGGTTGGCCAATAACCTTGCCACTATTGCTTGTGCTAATAGAATCGTTCGTTTGTTCACGCCGGAAGGCGAAGAAATATTTGTGTATGGGGATAGACGTAAAAGGGAAGCCGCAGTGATTTCGGTGGCTAAGGCTCGGAAAAGTTTAAGTAAGGGTTGTCAATGCTTCTTGGCTTGTGTGTTAAATACTAAGAAAGAAGGGAAAAACCTCAAGGATGTACCAGTGGTTAATGAATATCCCGACGTGTTTCCTGATGACTTACCGGGATTACCACCGGATCGATCCGTAGAGTTTCGGATTGAATTGGTGCCGGGAGCTGCACCAATTGCGCGTGCCCCGTATCGTTTAGCACCTTCGGAGATGAAGGAAATGATGGCACAATTGGAAGAATTATTAGAGAAAGGGTTCATTCAGCCGAGTACCTCGCCTTGGGGTGCTCCGGTTTTATTCGTGCGTAAGAAAGACGGAACCTTGCGAATGTGCATAGATTATAGAGAACTGAATAAGGTGACTATAAAGAATAAGTATCCTTTGCCTCGTATTGATGATTTGTTCGATCAACTACAAGGAGCTGCTTATTTCTCGAAAATAGACCTTCGTTCAGGTTATCATCAACTTAAGGTACGTGAAGAAGATGTGCCAAAAACAGCTTTTCGAACCCGATATGGACACTATGAGTTCTTAGTGATGCCTTTTGGGCTCACTAATGCTCCTGCAGCTTTTATGGACTTGATGAATCGGGTGTGCCGTCCAATGCTTGACAAGTCGGTCATAGTGTTTATCGACGATATTTTAGTGTATTCCAAGACGGAGGAGGATCATGCAGTTCATCTGAGACAATTGCTCGAACTTCTTCGAGGCGAACAGTTGTATGCCAAATTCTCCAAGTGCGAGTTTTGGCTACGACAAGTGCAATTTTTAGGGCATGTTATATCTTGTGAGGGTGTTTGTGTGGATCCCTCCAAGATCGAGGCCATTAAAAGTTGGGAAGCGCCGAGAAATGTTGCTGAAATTCGTAGCTTCCTTGGATTGGCCGGCTATTATCGACGATTCATCCAAGATTTTTCTAAAATAGCCGTCCCACTCACTTCGTTGACTCGTAAGAATGCGAAGTTTGTGTGGGAAAAGCCACAGATTGAGGCGTTTCAAATTTTGAAGAGTCGGTTGATTGACGCTCCTGTGCTTGCGTTGCCGGAAGGAAACGAAGATTTTGCCGTTTATAGCGATGCCTCGATAAATGGATTGGGTTGTGTGCTAATGCAACGAGGAAAAGTGATAGCGTATGCATCAAGACAGCTAAAGGATTATGAAAAGAGTCGTCCGACTCATGACTTGGAGTTAGATGCTGTCACGTTTGCTTTAAAAATCTGGCGACATTACTTATATGGTACTAGGTGCCAGTTGTTTACTGATCATAAAAGTTTGAGACATATCTTCGATCAGAAAGAGTTAAACATGCGTCAGCGACGTGCCGTGGAGTTGATTAAGGATTATGATTGTGAAATCCTTTATCACCCTGGAAAAGCCAATGTAGTGGTTGATGCTTTGAGCCGAAAGAGATACCCGGACGCGACTTGCTATGCGCTAACGCATGTAGTTGTGAGTTCCTCTATCCTTGACGACATACGGAAGTGGCAAATCGAGGGTCTTAAAGAGGAAAATATTAAGTCTGAGAGAATGGTTGGTCAGAGTGGACTGTTAACTGAAGGTATCAATAGTCTGAAAATGTTTAGAAATCGCATTTGGGTACCGAAGATTGGTGATGTGCGCAAAACAATTTTAGAAGATGGTCATAATTCGAAGTTCTCAATTCACCCCGGGAGTTCAAAAATGTATCAGGATTTGAAATCCGAGTATTGGTGGCCCGGAATGAAGCGAGACGTTGGTAATCATGTCGAACGGTGTCTGACTTGCTTGCGAGTCAAGGCCGAACATCAAAAACCATCTGGAAATTTACAACCCCTTGAGATACCCGAATGGAAGTGGGACCACATTACGATGGATTTTGTGGTAAAGCTTCCGAAGACCCAAAGACAACATGATGCTATATGGGTTATTGTGGATCGACTAACGAAATCTGCACACTTCTTGCCGATACGAGAAAATTTTCCTTTGGAAAGGTTGGCGCGAATGTATATCGATGAGATTATTGTACGCCATGGAATTCCAAAATCTATTGTTTCGGATCGTGATTCGAGATTTACGTCAAGATTCTGGCAAAGTATGCAAGATCAGTTGGGAACACGTGTCAATTTGAGTACGGCGTTTCGTCCCCAGACCGACGGCCAGACCGAGCGCACTAATCAAACAATGGAAGATATGTTGCGTGCGTGCGTGATCGAGCTTGGTGGAAATTGGGATACGCACTTGCCACTTGTAGAATTCGCCTACAACAATAGTTATCATTCTTCGATAAAGATGGCTCCGTATGAGTCGTTGTATGGCCGAAAGTGTCGAACCCCGACGTGTTGGCGAGAAGCAGGCGAGAAACCGTTAGCGGGCCCCGAATTGCTTCAAGAGACGCATGATAAGATCCAGATTATTCGTGAGCGGATCAAAGCTGCCCAAGATCGACAGAAAGCATATTCGGACAAACGTCATAAAGATATTGAGTTTGCAGTGGGAGATTCAGTGATGCTAAAAGTATCTCCGTGGAAGGGAATTATGAGATTCGGAAAGCGAGGAAAGTTAAGTCCTCGATATGTTGGACCGTTTCCTATTACCGAGCGTGTCGGTGCTCAAGCTTATAAGTTAGATTTGCCCGCTGAGTTGGCAGGAATTCATAACACCTTTCACGTTAGCTATTTGAAGCGAAGTCCGATCAATCCTGCAGTGACCGTTCCTCTAGACGATGTACAAATCGATGAGCGACTACGTTATGTCGAAGAACCAGAAAAGATTATCGGCAACAAAATAATTAACCTAATGAATAAAGAGATCGAGATGGTGCTCGTTTGTTGGAAGCACCACCGTGGGTCTCTGATGACTTGGGAGACGAAGGCTGAAATGATGGCCAAATACCCCGCTCTATTTGAAAGAAACTGATTCCGTGGGCGGAATCCTTTTTAAGAGGGGAGGAATTGTAACGACCCGAATTTTATAAAATTGATAATTAATATTTATTGTAAGTAAGACAAAGTTCGTATATAAATGAATTTTGTATTGTAAAAGAATAAATGTTGGAATAAGTTATAATAATGAAGTAGTATTTTATGAGTTAAGGACCTTAAAAGAAATACAATTAATTCCAAGGTCTAAATGGTAAAAGTGTGAAAGTTGTGGGTTGGAAGGAAAAAGAAGAAGAAACCTTCTTCTCTTTTGCTTTATACATACGCAGACAAACACACACATATGTGTGTGTTCATCTTTTTCCAACATTCCAAAATAGAGAGAAAAGAGGATAGAAGAAAAAGAAGAAGAAACCAAAATCAAACTTTTGTTGAAGATTCCTGTTGATTTCGAAAGATCCAAGAGGTATCACTCTCATTATAAATCTTGTCATTTATTTTCTTCTCCTCTCCATCTTCATATGAAGAAGATGAGAAACCCAAATGGGTTTTTTTTATGAATAGCACGGAGAAATCTTTAGATCTTGAAGGACAATGATGAAATGTAGTTAGAATCATCATTTTAAAACATATTATTCAAGATTTACGAATGTTGGTGGGTTTTAGTTTAAAAACCCGAAAATGGAGTTTTATGAACTCCCATGGATTTAAAAATGAATGAAATGGTGTTCTTAATGTAAAAATGAGTCTAGAAAAGTATATATATGTTTGGGATTGATTCCAAACCATTTGTATTAAATGTAAGGAATGTTGGTAGTTTCGAGCATTAAATCCGAAGGGACAAAAGTGCAGACCTGCACCCGAGTTACTCTTGATTTTGAAAGAAAAATTTCTAAGTTAAAAGGATCCGGATGACTTGAGATCCGAATTCGGATGGGGTGGTCCGAAATTCGGATGTGGTTTGAACCGAATTCGGACCGTGCTTCGGTTGGAAGGGATCCGAAATCCGGATGGTCCCTGACCCGAATCCGGATGGCTTGAAATTCGGATGTGTAGGTCCGAAATTCGGATGGTCCCTGACCCGAACTCGGATGATCCGAAGTCCGGCTGGTGCTGATCCGAATTCGGATGGGAACGTGAGCCCAGTTCCGGCCAGAAATTGTAATTTTAATTAGTCCTTGGGATCGTTTGTCATAATAACTTTTGTCATCAATTGTGAAGAATAATTAGCCCAAAATAATTATGTAGGTTGAGGCTGAAATTAATTAGATCTTACGACTAATATGTCCGAATCAAAGTTGAGAAATTATAAACGGTGATACTTATAATATTATATTATGAACGAACTTGTAGGGGTTTTGACGGGTTAAGTCACGTGGAGACTATCACTCCTACCTTGACAATTATAACTCGGTTTTGAGGCCGAGAGCGTATTGTGTATCACTGTGAGTTCTAGTATTAACGTATTTGCATGCATATCATGAATTGTATGTTACTGCTTTCGTATCATTATTGTCATTTTCATGCTTTGCCATCACATACATCATAATTATTGTTTATCACTCGGTTGATAAGTTGTTGATCGTTCGTTTGACCTCTCCGCCGAGACGGTAAGCCTGAGTGTGGTAACCCAGCGGAATCATAATGGTAAGCCTGAGTGTGGTAACCATTATTGCCTGTAAAACGATAAGCCTGTGGTGGTAATCGTATGGCATCATTGTAAACTGCATATCGATAAGCCTGTGGTGTGGTAATCAAGCAGTAGATTGTAAACCCATTGTACGGTAAGCTTGTGTATGGTAACCGCAATGTGGTAGCTTATAGCCATTAGTTGGCCTCCAAAATTGTTAGTCGAATTCATGGCATTGCATGGCATCATTCATATATCGCATGGTACATTAATCTAGAATCTCACTAAACAACTTTGTTGTTTACCCGTTAGTTGTTATTTCCTTTCAGGATCTGTTAAGGGCAAAGGCCCGGCTGGCCCAAGTTGTTAGGCATCGGTGGGAGCTCGGATAGGAGCTCGATATTTTATGGATGATTGGGGTGGGAGTAGCAGACTTCCATTTTTGGACTTACGCGAATTAGTTACTGTTTATTAATTCGTTTGTAACTAAATCGATAACTTAATCTTGTAACCCCAGTTACATTGCTCTGTGATTTCCGACACTCTGTTGTGTCTTATGCAAAGTGTTTGGAATCACGATGATGATTATTAATTGCAAAAGTTTTAATTTGGTCGTATTTCCGCAAGTACTCTGTATAAATTAACGTATAATGGTATCGAAATACTCGTATTAGTTGTATGGGTGTTTCAAAAATTCTACCGTGTTAATTTTTGTTAATAAGAAGCTAAATATATTTTTAAGAAATATGAGAAGTATTGTGATTCAAAATGTATACACAACATCCTGAGCCTAGAATTACATATCATATAAGTGACATGTCTAGTAAAAACTAACTGAGTAGCTAGGAATTATAGCAGGAATTTTTGCTAATAGATTTCTTTGATAAAGTAAACTTTAAAATATAAAATGACATGAAATCTCATATAAATAAATAAACCAATTTAGAATCACAGTTATGATCATTTTGATCACTTTAATTTTCATAGGCTCAACTACTTCTAAAAATTATTTAAAGTAACTTATGATTTAATAACTTATAATTTTAATAATCATTTAAAGTTTTATCCAAATGCAGTTTATGAATAAAAAAGAATTACAAATTTTAAAAATCTTTAAACTTTCATAAGCTGTTGTAACAATGCGTCATACATGTCCTTATTGCTATGCATATAGAGTCTTATACATAGTTTCTATGATGACTGATGAGGATATGTAGTTGTAAGAAATTATTGTTTTTGTAAAGTCTAAAAAATTTACATGATTGATTACTTAATGTTAATTGTGTTTTTTTCAAAGACTGAGTATACATACATGTAAGTATTTCTTTTAATTCTTGTTAACTATTCCCAATTGCCAACCCTACCACAAATATGGTGGACCATGAAATGTTTTCATGGGAACCAACATGGTTGGAAGTTGGAACCAACAATTAAAAATATATATTATTAAAGTTTGTTGATTTTATGATTACTTTCAAAATCTTATTATATTTATCTTAAAAATATCAAGATACGAAATAAGAGGTACAAATCAAATTTTTACGAATTCACTTCGATATTGGTTTACTTGTATATTTTTATGTATATGATGTACCCGTTATGGTATCCCACTGGTCAAGGATATAGATACCATTGGTTACGCAATCTATATCAGAATATTCTACTACGTTACAAGCCTAGATGCTAGAGTCTGTGAAAAACAAAAATCCAAACCTAAACCGAAAAAAACATAAAAAAAAAAATAAGACCGAAAATCGAACCATTTTGAACCTTGGATTGATTTAGACTTTGAATTTTTAAAAACAAACAAATGCATCTTGGACGTAAAAAAACCGAAAATAATCCAAACTTAACCGACTTGTTTTAATAATATTTAAAAATTTTAAACACTCTTCTCTCATTACACTACGTGGTTTTAGTTTATATGTTGTTAAAACTCACTTCGATTTATTATTATTATTATTTTGTATTTTGTGTTTCGTATGTTGTTATGGCTTTTAAATGGGGTGATTAAATGTTTAGGTTATGTTTTGTGAGAATAATATTTAATATTCCTAAATAGTTTGATTTTATATACTTTATGAAAATATATTTATAGTTTTTGGTTTCAACAGAAAAGGAATTCAAGATTTACCTTCATTGTGTAATTTGTTTCTTTAATTGTATGTACTTAGCATTCCTAACATCTAGTTAAATTGGTATTTGGAAAGAAAAACTCTAAGCCAAAACCTTACAGAAAGAAAAAGCTGAAAAGCCAAAACCAAAATAAAAATCTAAAACCAAACAAAATGGTTTAGTAAATGTAAAAGCCGAAGTTTCGGTTTGGTTTTCAGTTTTTGAAAACCAACCTAAATCGGATCATGTCCATTCCTATCAAAGAATGCATTACTTAGTTTTATTTATTGATTTTATTAGAAGAAAATTAATAAAAAAATTGTTTTATCGAAGTAATAATTCGAGACATGAAGTATTGGAGTCCATTAAAAAAAAGATAAAATGCTTGTAGAAAAAGAAGTATTATTGGGTTCGTTCACATGGAAATGTGCAACCTGCTTACACATTGGAATATGATGGCACGTGAAATAAATCATAATCATCCCAAGATCAATGTCTTTTTGAAGTCTAACACAAAGAGTATTATAAAAATGTCCCTTAGTTTGTTCGAAATTATGAAATTGATTTCTCATTATATAAAATTACATAAATGATCTTTCAAAACACTATTCACTTGTAAATATAGTATCTCTATTTCTTAATTTTTTTTATATCACGGTTTTTGTAACATCTCACTTTTACACCTGGTACGTGGATTTTCCTATTGGACATTTATTTTATTGATATTGTGTTGGTCCAGAGATATTTCGATTATTGGATTATTACGTGTTGGGATCAAGTAATACGTGGCACCGAAATATAATTTTAACGGATACTTAATAAATAATAATTATGAGCTCACAAGATTAAATGGATTAACATTAATATTTAAATATGATATCAAGTTCGGATTAACGGGTACCGAGTTACTAATGTGGGTATGTGTGTGTGTGTGTGTGCGTGCTTCATTTTTAAACGTTCCTTGGCTTCCTTCATCATCAAGCAAAATTCAAAGGTCTGTGTGGGTTAATTTTGCGTCTGGACAGAAGAATCGCAACCAAATCGTCGAGTTGATTGTTGGAATTCATGCACTGATCGTCTATAATCCTCACCTTTTGTGTTCATGAAGAGAAAGGTAAGAAAGCTTCAAATTTGTTAAGTTTTGGTATGTTAGGAGCCAAGATTCCGTAAGAATTGGCTTATTAGCCTGTAAGGAATAGTTATATGTTAATTTTGTGAGTTTTAACTAGGGGGTGCAAATAAAACGAGACAACTCGTGAGCTACTCGTGATCGACTCGTAAAAAAACTCGGAATCGACTTGCAGTTAATCGAGCCGATCTCGAGCCACTCTAGAACTCGATAGGCTCGCGAGCCTGATCGAGACTAAGTTTACATGTTTACCTCTGTACCCTTTAACTTTGTAATGTTATATATTTATCATTATTATATAAATGGTTAAAGCCGTACAATAGCAGTATACTTTTTAAGGATCGATATAGTACGTGTACTTTTTATATTGTTAATATGATACCTTTACTTTTTTATGACCGGTTATTTCGTCTAACTTTGCGCAGTTGTGGGATAATCGTCGCTACGAACTTGTTCAATGTTGGATCTGCGTGAAATTTGAGGAGAAGCTTCGCAACACATAGTTCTTCGATCTGGACGGTATAGATCGTCATTGGAGAATTCTACAGTGGTCTGTAGGTGTTTGAAGTTGGCTGTGCTGTGTGATTTTTTTTTATCAGGTTATCACAAGGACGAGAGAGTGTATTTGATGCTTCAATTATGGAAATTTGAACATCAATAAAAAGAGAAATTCCACTCTTAACAGGTATAGCCAGTAACCGGTTACCAAAGATACCATATTGGTATGAAAAAATGTAGTATACATATCAAATTTGAACGATTCAGAAAATACATGTGTAGTATGAATAATTAAAATAGTACACGTATCATATCGATACATTTTAAAAAGTACACAACTATGCTACGACTTTAACCCTTATATAAATCAAACTATATAATCTAAACCTAAAATTACATTATTATATATTTACCCTCGAACTCGATAGTATTGAGTAGTTTATCGAGTCAAGCTCGACCTTCAGAACTAAGGCTCGATCGAGCTTGAGTCAAGTTTCATGCTCGAGTTTAATTGTCGAGTTCGAGCTCGAGCTTGGTGATACTCGACTCGGCTCAGTTACACCCCTAGTTTTAACCTGCTGGGAATCAGATTTGGGGTTTATGTTACCCCTGGATAGAGCTGAAACGCGAACAGAGCAGACCAGTTAGCTCAGGATCGCGGTCGCGATCCCCTAAGCCCGGACGTGATAAATTTTGAGGCGGTGTTAGGGTTGAGCTCAGGGCCGAGGTGGTAGCACGATCGCGAGGCTATTGCTGTCGCAATGGGTTGAGCTCGGGTCGCGATCAACTTTATTTGGCGAGATTCGGTTTGCTAGATTTTTGGGCTTGATTCAGTTACTGGGTCAGTTTATGAGTCTGTTAGGTGTATCAATTAAGTTCGAAATAATCTTTTGGGATCTGTTGTGTATACAGGGATTACAAGTGATTTGGGTTGAGACAGTGATTGTGGGAGATCAGTTTGAGTTGGTTGTTATCGTTTAAGTGAGTACACGAGTTCTTTCAATCGCGCGAGTAATTTTACGAGTCCTACCTTGTTATCTGCTTATATGTGATTGTAATTGAGACAAAGATACGACGCTTCACATATGGTTATATTTCTTATTATTATGATATGTGACATATGTTCATGAGATGAGATCCACCTTAGAGTTATCCGTGATGGGTGATCACATGCTGAGTGTCCCTAACCAGTCTAGAGTTTAGAGTGTATACATAGAGCAAAGTTTTTAGACAGATCGCTCTTGTGCTTTATTGAATGGCTAACTACTATTGTGTGTTGTCTATTAGTCGGGGAAGAACGTCCCCATAGAGTTGTACAAAACTTCTGGATCGCATGCTCCATTGTGATCACATCAGAGATATGTTAGATGCATTTGAGATAGAGAGATTGATCTGTGTCATCTATTATGTGTTATGTGCTATGTGTTATGTTATTGTGCAAAGTCTAACGTACTCACGAGCCATCCAACTTACATTTTCGAGTCTAACCTGTCTCAGGATGCCAGAAGGTTGATAGGAGATGGGAGTTACTTTCGTGATCATCACATCATCATCACAGTATGTTGGCATCACATTTGGGATATTGTCTATCAGTGACTTGTTTGATGACTAAATACATGTATCAGACGTGTGTTAGTTATCTCAGTTATCCGTGTTAGATGATTAACAAGTTTAAGTTCACATGTGTATGGTTTCAGTTGTATGTATCAACAATATTGTGTACTCAGTAATACATTTGTGTAAAATTTTAGTTGACAGTGATTTGTGTAATCGTATGACATGATATAATATGAGTTTTGATATATTGACACTTATGATATTATTATGACGTGACATTTAGTAGAATTCTGAAGGTGTTACAAAGGATATCTAATGGTCCAAAATCGGGCCTTACTGAACCAAATTAAGAACTAAATAAATAGAAAAATTAAAACTGAGAATTAGATTGAATGATACCAACTTAAATTTAGTCCCGTTTTTTTGAAATTACAATAACAAATACAAAACATGACTAGATTAGACCAGACTGAATTGAACCAAAATGAAAATCAATTTTTATGAATATTGACCTAGAACAAAGCGGCATACACAATATGTTGATGATTCATTTTATTTTATCAGTTTTAATGGTTTGGACTGTTTTTTCACACCTCAAAGCATCAAGTTAAAATTTTTTTTAATAATGTTAGAGAATTTTGTAGGAAAAGAATGAACAAATCAAGGACGTGATTAAACACTATCCTAAATTCCTCCCAGGATTTCCTTGATTTAAGAAACCATAAGCAATTGATTCCCGCCTAAATTAACTGCCAACCTGATCAGATATCAAACGCACGCGCAAATGTGCTAAGTGCTAAGTCTTGATTTTTTAATATAAATGTATATAAGTCCACCGCACATACATTATATGTAATTCAAATACATAAAATGTATTTGGATATATAAACATGCTACTTTTTCATCTACTTATCTATGTTAAACAATCAAAACTATTAATCATAATAAAAACTATTCAACAAATAATATCTGCATCTCCATCACATTAGTCTTGCAAGGTTAATTCCGTACCGTAATTAATTTTAATAAACCAATGCAATGAACAATAAATAAGTTTGTTTTTTTGTATTTAACTATTTATGATTCATTATATTTAAAATTACAGGGTGGTAATAAAAATATATAAAAATTCGATTTACAAATGATCTTGATCGCACGTATATTAATTGACGGTCAGATTTGGGGAATCTAAATGGGAGAATTAAAAGAGGATGGATTTCCATATCTTCATGTTCCCCACTCACCAACTCCAATCTGCAATAAAAATAATTAAAAATAGATTAAATAGTCTTGGTCTGTAAGCGATATCGAACGGCTGAGATTCACCCAAACTGCATGCTCCGATTGGTTAAGAAATCACATCGGCTGCAATCAAAGCACCACTACAATTGGTCCACGTTTCACTCTTCTCATTTTCATATTCCGAATTTTTTATTATCATCATTGGTATTTTACACAACACTCCCCTGAACTTTAGATTGTTTTGAAATATGGTCCCTGAAGTTCTTAGGATGTTGTTTAGTCACCAAAAATTTACAAACTTTTCTTATCACTTTTTTAAAAGACTGAAAACTTGTTTAATCAACAAAAATGTCATAAATTTTTATTTCACATTATAAAATACCACTTTTCATATTTACTTTATTACTTTTCAATTACATACCCTTAATTATTTTATAATTATAATACTCTCTTTCTGTCTCTTACTTTTCTATCATCTATCATATTTCTCTTATTTTATAATCATCAATCTTATTTTTCTTAAAACTAAAACTTCATCATCTAAATAATTTACAACTTACTTTTTTTTCCTGAAAAATTAAAACTTGAAAATTGAAATTGAAAAATAACTAGTTTTCGTTAACTAGCAACCTTACCATCTCATTATTAACTAATGTTTCTATTTAACATCACAACTTGCACCTTAAACATATCATCTTTATTATACTATAACTTTTATGGGCTCTCTCTCTGTCTATCTATTCTTATGGGTTTTCTGTTATCAGAGCCGGCCCTGAGCAAGGTTAACACGGGCAACCGTCTAGGGCCCATTAATCATAGGGGCCTTCTCAAAATATCTATTATAGATACTTAGGTCTATTAATGGTTAAACAATGTTATCGTCTTGCCAAAGTTTTTAATTTATATTATAATACTTGTAAGTTTTGTTTTAAATTTATCATTTTTACTTGAATTGTGCTTATTTTAAAGATACATATATATTAATAGGACCCCTTTTTAAAAATTTTGTCCGGGGTCCCGAAAATGATTGGATCGGCCCTGTCCGTTATGTCTATAATCTAGTTTTTTATGTTTTGGCATCTTATTAGATGGTAAAATACATAATCTTTATATTATTATAATGGATTTAGTATTCCTTATAATAAAACCCCTTAACTTTAAAAAATCATCCATTTGTAATTACTTCAAACCTTTCATATCTTAAAATGAGTTTGCAATAATGACGTCAAGAAAATTGTTTAAATCAAATAGAAAAAAATTGTTTTTTTCATGGTTAGTCGATTTATTCCTTAATGAGGAGCATTATGAACCAATTTCACTCTATGAGCATATGTCATCAGATCATAATGATTATATTTTTTTCATAGATCAACTCATTTATAAATAGATGATTTCTCTTAATAGAAGAAAAACACAATCTTCTTTTCTCTTCATCCTTTCTTTTATCAGCATTCTATGATTATCTTTCTACTACTTAATAACACATGTCTAGAATGGTCAAATATACTTTATATTTAGAAGGGGTTATGTGCTACTGTTTTTGTATAATAAAAAGTTTATTCGCTTTTTTCATTTTGGATAAGATAATAATTTTTTTATTTAGGTAGTATGTTATATAAAGTTTTTTCATTAGGTCACAAAACTATATGAACTTGCTACTTTTAACACAAAAAGTGATTGGCTACCCATTGTCGGCCATCTTAGTTACATAGCCACATAGGTAACAAGTAACAACCTTTATATAAATTGGTTACTTAAATGGTAAGTTTTACATAGTTAGGTGACCTAAAAATTAAAGAATAAAAACTTTGTCAGTTTGTTTGTCTTTTTTACTATTTAGGTCGTTAAACAATATAAAAAATAGTTACTTAGCTAACCAACAGTTATTGGTAACCGTTTATTTATGTCCTAAAATAAGAATATTTCAATAGTTTAACATTTAACTAGTATAATCTACATGATTGAATGACCTAAATGGTAGAAAGATGTAAGATATATAAACCAAAAATACTTAGTTGTTATGCAAGTACATTTACCCTAATTACTATTTAGATTATAAAAGTATAGAGAGGCCAAATAAAGAAATACTTGAAAGATAAAGGGGTATACATGTAAATTTAAAAAAAATGCATAAATCTCAACAACTTTATGGTGTGGAAACAGAGACGAATAAATGAAGAGGAGCACTGAAATTTCCACCATTTAAAAGGAGCACAAGACACTTGTCATCTGTTCCGACCCAACAAGAAACCAAGGACACGCACGCTGCTCTCTTCTCCTTCTCTCTAAAAAGGGTAAAAATGTCTTCAAATTATACAGTCTTCTCCAGATATTTCTCTCCAGTTTCCTTGTCTTTTTCATATTTTTTTTTTCTCTTAATAAAAAGATTTGATCTTTGAATTCTTTAAACCTTCTTGTACCCACTTATCTGATGTGATTGGTCCAAACATTTGTGGGTTTTTTATTTCATATGCTTTTGGATCCAGATCATTGGGTTTCTTGGTTTATTTTAGTTGATTGATGATGAAATTGAATTTGTTGCTTTCTAGTAAAGTGTATTGCCTGAAATCATGTTCATGGATGGGGTTCTTGCTTTATAGTGTATTCCCCTTTTTTGGGAGATCAAAGAAAGAGGAAAGTCAAAATTAGTATTAGTCTTCTGCATAAAGATTGTGATTTATGATTCTATATGGTCATCTGTTCATATGCTGATATTTGTTTGTAATTTGATGCATAGGGTACTTTTGGAATTTTGACTTTTGGGAGATCATAGGGTTTAATTCAGCTCATGTATGTAGTTTTGGATTAGATTTAAAGATTAATCATATCCTCACTTCTATTTCTACTCAGTGTCATTATATAAAATTAGATGTAAAATGATAATATTTATAATTCAATCTTCACTTAAAAGTCAAACCTGGAATTCTTTAACAAACAGGAAAATCATGACACTTTTTTTTTTTCTAACTTTTATTATATGATTAATATTATAATACATCTATCCTTTGCTTAGAATATCCTATTGCATCATGTAGTTATTTTAAGATTGGAAGTAAAACCAAGAAGTTGATTATTGTTTCTTTTTGTGATAGTTACTAAATTGGGATTCTTGTTATTACTTTATTAAGAAAGTTCATTGCTTTTTGATTCTTGACTCACTTTCTGTTTATTTTTTTTATGAATTTTGCATCTGGGTATGAAAAGAGTAAGCCAATAAGGATCAATTTTCAGTTTTTTTGGGGGGTTTTCAAGTGCTGTTGAATTGAGCCATGGGTTCATTTATCAACTTCAAGAACTTTGGTGACACATCACAAGCAGAGCTCAGTGGCAGTAGGCAAATGGTGGCGAATTCGCCGTTGGCCAGACAATCTTCTATATACTCGTTGACGTTTGATGAGTTACAGAACACATTAGGGTTAGGTGGAGGTGGGAAAGATTTCGGGTCAATGAATATGGATGAACTTTTGAAGAACATTTGGACTGCTGAAGAGACTCAAGCAATGGCATCAACCTCAAGTTTTGGCATTGATGGGAGTGTGCCAAATAATACGAATATGCAAAGACAAGGATCTTTGACGTTACCACGAACGCTTAGCCAGAAAACGGTGGATGAAGTTTGGCGAGAGTTGATGAAAACTGGTGGAAACGGTGGAGCGAAAGATGGGGATTTGATTGGAGAAGCAAACTTACAGCCGCAACTGAGGGAACCAACTTTAGGTGAGATGACATTAGAGGACTTTTTGTTGAAAGCAGGGGTAGTAACAGAAAACAACCAAATTCAAACGAATGGAAGATCTGGGACATCCCAGAATGGATCATTTTTTGGTGAAGTTTCACAGCCGAATTCTGAAAACAGTAGTTTCATATTCGGGTTTCAAAACCCTAGTCAGAATCATGGGATTCAACAACAAGCAACTCGGAACAATGCACCATTGGTTAACCAAATTCCAGACAGTAAAAATGGAGTGAATCTGCAGCCAAAACCACAGCCTCTTTTTCCCAAGCGAGTTGCTTTGGACTTCACCGCCCCATTGAATGGTCAGCTGGGTAGCCCAGGAGCTCAAATCAGTAAACCTGACCATCCGATCAAGACTACAATGGGTCAGGCTGGCGGCATAGAGAATGGAGTGATGAACATCAAAACACTTGGGGGTCATGGTGCAGGATCTCCACGCAATTTGATCCCAAAAACTAATTTGGATTCAACCCCATCTCCCCCATTTTATGCATTTGGTGAGGGTGGTTTACGTGGAAGGAAAAACAGTGGGACTTTAGAGAAAGTGGTGGAGCGAAGGCGTAGGAGAATGATTAAGAACCGAGAGTCTGCTGCACGATCAAGGGCTAGGAAGCAGGCAAGTTTCTTGAAACAGTTAATATCCGTTATCATAATGATCGATCATACAATGCTTGTGAATAACAGTTTTTTGGATTCAAACCTGCAGGCCTATACTTTGGAGTTGGAAGCAGAAGTAGCAAAACTTAAAGAAATTAACCACGAGTTGTTGAAAAAACAGGTATGTAATGCAACTCTGCCTCTAGTCATCACTACTGTGTTCATAACTTGCCTTGAATCCTTTTTATAATTTGTATTTCTTGTTGACCGGTTTTGTGTTCAGGAAGAGATTATGGAGATGCAGAAGAATCAGGTAACATACATTGTGACAGCTTGCCCCAAAATCAAATTTAGTGTTTTTCATATTCAATCTTTATAAACTTTGCTGTTAATAGTTGATCCTTTGACTCTGAAAAGTCAAAACCAGACTTTAAATCTAAGGGGCATTTGATACGAACGAAGCTTAAAGAATGGAAATGAAGCGAAATGAATAACTTTTAAGACCATGAAACATTAAAATACAGCAACATATAAATGGTATCGATTCTCTTTACCAGGTTTTAGGCTATTCTCATTTCTCCACTGTTCAGGA
Source organism: Centrapalus pauciflorus (assembly GCA_020465985.1). Taxonomy (NCBI): domain Eukaryota; kingdom Viridiplantae; phylum Streptophyta; class Magnoliopsida; order Asterales; family Asteraceae; genus Centrapalus; species Centrapalus pauciflorus. The sequence continues at coordinate 482,896 of JAANYP010000455.1, read as the reverse complement.
ATCGACGGTGAGAATCAGTTAAAAAAATAAATAAAGTTTTAGGCTTTTTTCCATTTCATTTCCATTCCCCATGTTTCCTTTGTATCAAACACTCCCTAAAGAGAAAGCTATGTATGGATTACACCCGATTTTTAGAGTGTGAGCTATAAAAACAAGCTGATATATAGCGATTAACTCGATGTCTTCCTTTGCAGGTAGTGGAGAAGATGAAATTGCCTTGGGGAAGTAAAAGACTATGCTTACGAAGAACATTGACCGGGCCCTGGTAGAATAAAAAAAAACAATAACAGATTAGTCAAAAAAAAAAATAGCGAACCGAATCAGACATAAAAGACTTGGGGTATGTTTTTATAGATATGGGATTGCGATCTTGTTAACTGCGTCTGTGTGTGTGTATGTATAGGACCAGATTAGCAAGCACATTATGCTGAGCTGTGTGCAACTTATTTTTGAGAGGCATCCTGTCTGTAAGTTATATCCATATCGATCATGCTGATCAAACACGAACTGTTGTATGAATCTTTGTTTGCATTCTTGTTCGGTTTGCTGATCGTTGTAAGGCTACCCTGTTTTGACATCTAGGCATCGCGTTGGCGATTTTTTTCTGGTTCCGACATGGTTTCTTGAATGTCCACATGTGAATGCAAGGACATATAACATATCTGAGTATGAGATTCAATCATGCCTTGAACTGACAGTATATGTCCATATCATAAACGGACCAAACGGGTTGGGGCTTTAAAAAGCCCATTATACATATATTTTTGAGATTGTTTTAGAAGATACGCAGCGATGTTTGGTTCACAGAATGTTTATTGTTGGAATAAAATCTGTCAAGGAATGGAATTCTGGAAGAAATGGAATCTTTCGGAACAGAAATGAAAGCCGGTGAAGATGAAGTTTAGGGTTTGGTTTTAGAACTGTTAAAATCTTTGGAATGGAATGTAAATTCCATGAACACTGACCCAAGGAAAATAAGTTCTTTCAAAAGTGGTCTTTTTTTTAAGAAAGAGGAATCTTCATTCCATTCCTTTTTACTGTCAAACAACACATCATAATGAAATTTTCATTCCAGTTCCACCAAATTCCATCAGATTCGGTGAACCAAACGCCCCTTAAGTTGACTATATTTATATGGGCTATTTGGACTAGCTTTGTTGGGTTGGCGGGTTCGACCGAAAGTTGTCATATTTGATTTCTATATTAAAATAAACATGCATAAAAGGTTTAAGGGCAGCTAACTTTAAAGTCTACTCAAATTCATTACACAAAAAACAACCTTCTAGTTTTAGTAGTTTCTAGTAAGCACTTCCACTTTTGCTCATCTTCATCTAGTCATTCCAACCTTTTGAAATGCATATAAATAGTCTTTTAATATACTTTGAGGGTTGTTTTTGTCATTATCGTATTCTTTGTTTATATATATTTCTTTTATTGTTCATTGTAACACTCTATATTCAATAAACTCTAGTCGTTTTTCATAAACCCTAGTTCCTTTTCTTTATTGTTCATCAACTACATGTTTAGCTTGTCACTTTATGCAGTAAGTGAGTCCCTAGTTTCTTGCTTTATGTGTTGTTTTTTCAAAACATTGCTACACGTTCTTTTTCGATCCTAGGGAAATTTTTACAAAAGGTTAATGGTTAAATATAACATCACATTTTCATTTTTTAGATGATGTAAAAACATTTTTATAAAAATTATCAATAAAAATAACTACATTTTATTTTGTTACTTATGATGACAATGGATGACCCGATAATCTGTATATTGATATCGTCTAAAATCTAAATTAGACATATTTTTAGGAGTGGTATCTCACTTTCTTTTAGACTTACGTCGCAAACCCCTTGAGTTTGTTACTAAACTTCATAATCCTTGTTGATGTTTTTGCTTCCAAATCTGGATAATGATCGAGATGATGACTTACCACGGAAAAAGTAGAAAGCATGCCATGCTTATTATTGCCTTGTGAGCTTAAAATATAAATCTATCATTTTAGATCGGAGATCATGACGTAGTTAGGATTTGTGAATTTTGAAGGCAAAAATGACAACGAATGCTATTATTATCGGATGTGCTTGCCTGCTTGGAACCTCACATCTCCGTTGATGATGATATTTCTTTTTACTGAATTGGTTTGTTATGATCTAGTTAGTTGTTTTAATTGAAAGTTCATCTTTCTCATATGTTTCTTATTGGGTTAATGCTTCAATGGGTATTTGATTGTTTTAATTATTTATTTATTATAGGGGAATTAAAGTTTCAATTTATTAGGCAGAGAAAATCGATAGAAAATAAATAAAAACAAATTATTAGTCAGGAGACTCGAATTATGTATATAAATTCTCTATATTCTCAAGTTGTATCAATATATAGTTTAATATTCAATTCTCTCATGTCACTATCAATGGTGAAGAATCAGGGAAATAGAAATACAACAATCATAAAGTTGTCGTATTTTCAAGTTTCATGGTCTAAAAATCAAAGATTTTATCCTAATTTCTTATCTCTTCAATTCTCTCTACCAAATGCAACCTAAGGGCTAAGAAGACATTTGGTTCACTGAATATTTTCAGAAAGAATGAAATCTGTCACAAGAATGTAAAACTGAATGAAATGGAATAGAATTAAACTAGTTTATGACTCACGTAATATGTGGTTATTTTTAATAAATATTATTTAAAATAATGTAAGAATACTATTATTATTCATCAATGATTGTTTTTAAAAGTTTATTTTTAGTTTAATATATTTTAATTTACATAAATTGAAATTTTAATTTATATATAATATAATGCTTATATATTTTACTACAAATTAATATTTATAGACTAAAAATAATAGAGTTATTTATCTTTTTAAAAAGAACAATTGTATTTATATTTTATTATTTATAGATAAAAAATAACATAATGTATTTATCTTTTTAAAAGTGATAAATTGTATGCTTCTTTTATTTTTTATAATAATAAGTTGTATTAATATTTTATGATGATATGTGGAAGTTAATTAACTCATGTGTTATATGAGAATTTAAAAAACCTAATTATTTTTTGAGAATTTAAACTTATAAACAAATACACAATTGTTATATGCATGTGATAGAAACATATATTTATTTTATTAAAAATTAAATTCAACTACAACATTGATAATGTTTATCAACCATACCATTTTGTATAAAATCAATGTAGGCATGTGAGATTAATTATAGGTATTATGAGATTAATTCAATATAAAAAATAATATAAAAAATGTGTGCTTGATTTAAATTTAAACGTATTAACATTAAACTCGTCCAAACATAAAATTTAAAAGAAGATAGATTATCTAATTATTAATACAATAAGATCAATTATTTTTTCTAAATAAGAAAAACTCAAACATGTAATCTAAATCCAGTTTATAAAAAAGTAACATAAACTAATTTTGTAAGAAGTAATAATAATAGAAAATTTTAAGAATAAAAATAGATTCTAAATTTTAAAAGTCAATATTTATTAATGAAAACATAAGAAATATAAGAAGGAAGAGTTGTATCTAATTTGTCAACATTTTATACTTAATAAGATTTAACTAAAAATTTTATGTTATTAATAAATAAATATCTCTTTTAAGATATTAATTATACAAAACAAATATAATTATAATATGCATGTATCAAATTTAGAGACAATATATATGCTTTAGTTATTAGTAACCTATTGGTTTAATTGCTTTTAATATAATAAATTGAAGTAATTAATGTAAGGAAATAAATTAGGAAAGAAAGATAAAAGGTTATTTATATATTTTTTTAATTAATTAAATTTATTATTAAATAGTTCTAAATTAGGAAAAAGAGCGGGAAAATTAAAAAGTAATCTGCTAAGAAGATGACACGTGGCAATGAGATATTCTCATTTATTATAATATATAGATCTCATTCATTGTTATTTGGATGACATGAATGAATTAAACTGAAATTAAACTTCACTCATTGTTAATTTTCTATTTAGTTTGTAAAATGGGATATGATTGGTGGGAGTACGGTAGGTGGGGTAAGATTGGGTGGAGTGGGTGAGGTATGTGCGATAGGGTGGGGTGGGTATGGTTAAGTAGGGTAGGGAGGAGAAGGTTAGAGTGGGTGAGGTAAGGTAGGATGAGGTTAGTAGTAGTGGGTGGATTGGGGGCAGGATGGAATTGGATGGGTAAGGAAGGTGGATGGGTGGTTGGGGTATGGCTAGGTTGAGTAGGGTGGGTGGGATGGAATGGGTATGAATACGTAGGTAGGGTGGGTGGATGATGTAGGATTAGTGTGCTAGGTAGCGTCAACTGGAAAATGTATCGTGATAATGAAATCTTAATTCTTTGTCAATGGATAAGGAAATTTTATATCAAAATAAATTCTATTTCATTCCAACCAAATATAGTAATCAAATTTTCATTCCAAAACTTTTATTCAAATTCCACGGATTGACTCTAGTCTTGCGTATAATGGGGTTATGTTAAACGTTAATTTTGCCCGACCTAACATATATTGGGGACAAGCTCACATTGTGATCGATGAAAGTCTAATGGAAATTTGTTTTTTTATGCAACCAGAATAATTTTTTAAAAACGATTAATCTAATTAGGTGTTTTCTTTTAATCCATAATTTGCGGTGACTTTTACAAAAAAAAATATATATTATTTGATCTTTCTGATAATTATATAATGGGTTTATTATGAAAAAACCAACATGAGTTTCCATGTTTTTTGCGTTTTCGTCCGTCCATGTTTTTTTTCCCCACAAAAGTCCTCAAGTTATTCTTTTCTTTTTGGTTTATTGAAATTTGGACATTGGAACCCGGTTTTTCAGTTTTTTAAAACCTGGTTCACAAATTATAACCGGAGTCTAATGTCCAATTTTCACTAAACCAAAAAGAAAAAAATAACTTAAGGTTTTTTTATGGAAAAAATAACATGAAGGGACGAAAACGCAAAAAACATGAAAACATGTTTTTTTTTCCTTCATAATAAACCCTTATATAATCCAATCCATGCTTATTTGCATGTCATCCTATAACTAAGGAGTATTATCTTAAAATGGATAATTTTTTTATATACTATTTTAAAATTTTATAATATCATATATATATATATATATATATATATCCAACAAAAGTTTTAAGATCATATATATCCCTTCTAAATTTTATAATATCACATATATCCAAGTTATGTTATTAACATATATATTCTTAAACATCATTAATATCGTTATACCCAAATTCATTAATTTAACTATTTTAAAAATTATAATTAATATTACTTGTTAATTAATAACCATTATACCCTTATTATTTATCCTTATAACTAAACTTCATAATATCATATTTATTTAATTAAATTAAATTCTTAATATTATATCCCGCATAGTTTTTAAAACTTTTACCATATAAATTCTTACTCTTAAAACAAATTAATATTAATAATATAATTATTGCTAAACTTTGGATTGTCTAAAAAACTGACTTCTTTACTAATGAAAATAACCTTATATTTATAATAAAAAAATTACATTAATAATAATATACAAATTTTATCCTGTAATTTTGATATTAAAATATTTGTCGTTACTAATTAATTATTGAATAAATTATTATAAAACTGGACTTTAAATATATAGGATAAAAAAATATAATCTTACCTTTAAGATGTTAACACGAAATTATAACAGCTCAGACCACCCCGAGACAAGATATTGTATGTTTTGGTAAAGCCCGCACAGTTTTGTTTCTGGAAGTCAAGCCATAGGCCCGCCCCAAAACACGTCTTGGTGGATAGAGACAACCTCACCCTTGTATGGACATATTGGTTTCTCCTCTCCACCGATGTGGGATGTTACAATCCCTCCCCCACAGGAACACAGCGTCCTCGCTGTGCACATCGACTCGGTGCCTTGCTTTGATACCAATTATAACAGCCCAGACCACCCCGAGACAAGATATTGTCCGTTTTGGCAAAGACCGCACGGTTTTGTTTCTGGAAGCCAAGCCATAGGCCCGCCCCAAAACTCGTCTTGGTGGATAGAGACAACCTCACTCTTATATGGGCATATTGGCTTCTCCTCTCCACCGATGTGAAATGTTACAAAATTATACACAACTAATAATATCGGATAACTAGTAACATCTTAAATACTTGATTAGATATAAAAATTAAAAAAATAAACTAAAAAAATAATAATTATAAAACTACTTGAAAAAAAGTTAGAAACTAATGTATATAGAAAACAAAAAATATATACTAAATTAAAAAACAAAAAACAAAATGCAATATAACTATAAAGTTCGAAAAGAAAAAAAAAAGTAAGAACATAATATGTAATCAGTTAATTGTATATGGAAAAATGCAGAGAAAAAACAAATAAGAAAATACAATAAGATGATACCACTCGAAATCAAACGAGCAAAAACATATATAAGTTTTTTAGTTTTGTTATTGAACCCAGATTATTTATGTATTTCTTATTTACTTCACAAAACCTATGTATTGTAACTTGTTGTAGAGAAATTGTGTGAAAAACCAAAGTTTCCCAATAATTATATTATTAATGGCAATTTGTTTTACTATGAAGAATTTATATGGTAAAGTTTACAAAAATAAATTATATAAAATTATTAAGAGGGATATGATATTTTAATTTAAGTTAGATAATTATGATATTTTAATTTAAGTTAGATAATTATGATATTTTGAAGTTTGGTTATAGGAAAAAATAAGTACGGGTATAGTGGTCATTAATTAATAAGCAATACTAATTATGTGTTTTATGTAAAAAAATCTAAAACATGATTGAGTCCTAGTTTTTTATTCGGGAAAGCTAAAAATTGAATGGTTTGTATTCAGTTGCGTTTGGAATTTACAAAAAAGCCGATCAATTTAAAATTTTTTCATTTCAAATGAAAGAATTACGAATGAAAAAGTATTGCGACCCATTTATTTATTAGTTTTTTTATGAATGGAAAAACTATGACTCATTGTGGTTTATAGTTTTATGAATGAAAAATATTGAGACTTGTTTTGATTTTTATTTTTTAAATAAAATAACTATGACTCATTTAGACCGGGAAAAAACTAGAAAATAGAACGATTTGTATTATTTTATTCGAAAAAACTAAGAAAAAGATGTTTCATAGTTTTTTATTTGGAAAAAGTGAAAATTGAAATGATTCATAGTATTTTTTTTTCATTCATATTATATATAATTGTGAATAAATAAACGAATATTATCTATCCGTAAATTTAGTTTATTTTGGTGTTTATGAAATATTAATAAACTTAATAAAATAAAATAAAATTATGTTTTAATTTGCAATGTTACTATTATTGATAAAAATATGAAAAGATGTTAATATTTTTTATAACTGAAAAGTTGGTGACCTGCTAAACAGGTTTGCAGGTCACCCATTACTATTATTGATAGAAAAATAAAAAGTTGTTACTATTAATAATAAAAAATAAATAATGTTACTTTAATGATAAAAATATCAAAACATGTTACTATTTTTGGTTATTTGTCCAATAAAATTATTAAATTATTAAATTCGGTTTTTGTTGGAGCATTACTCCCATTCCCAATTCATAGCAGTCAGCAGATGCAGCCCCTCATATTCACAGACTCACACTAAACATATGATATTTTAATTATTTTTTGATGGCTTTTAAAAAGTATTAAGAAATAATAAATTAATAAAAGAAACAGTGTTCTTTTATTTATTAAAACAGGTTAGCAGCCTTGAAGTTTACATAACCGTAGACTAGAGTGATGTTAGATTTCATTTAAAGGAGTTAATTAATTATTCACTAACTAGTTTATGTACCCACGTATAACGTGGATAAATTTTAATAAATATTTGGTTATTTAAAGTTTATGTAAACATAAAATTAAAACATATAAATCTTAAATGTTATTAAAACAATACAATAATAGTATTGTTATCAAATAATTTAAAGTTTCAGTGTTTGTGTTCTCCTTTAATTATTTATTAAATTGTTTGTGGACATTAAAATTAATAAATTATATTTATGTTTTTATTTTAAAGATAATAAAGTGTATTTATCTTTTCTAGATGTTATTTAATAATATTGTATTTTTTTATTTATAATAAAATCTTATTTATTTTAATAATTTATTTAAAGTTTATAGATAAATTATGTAATTTTAGTCATTTTTTTTTAAGTTTAGATTAAAATTAGCTAAAAGTTATCGAATGTCAAATAGATAATGATGATAAATAACATAATTAGATGATGTAAGATAGTGGATAAAATTAATTATTTATTAATATTTGCATTTATCTTTGAAATAATGAATTGTATTTATCTTTTATTTTATTCTATTTTAAAAATAATAACATGTATTTATCTTTTTAAATGAAATATGGTGATAACAAGTGACAATCTGCGTTCTCTTTTATTATATATATAGATTTGGTATTTTTAGGCTGCTTAATTGCTCCTTTTATGACCTCAACTACTAAAGTTTTAATAACACCTTATATTTATTTTCTGGTCAAATATCAAATATTCAAATATCAAATATTATATATTCATCGCCAATAAATTTTATTATACTCTAATGATCCCCGGTCATATGATTTACTAGATTTATTTAAAATATTCATTCACTTCCTCCCTCTTTAGTTTATTTTTATGGATTTATTCAGAATTTTAGTAGCCTTCATGGTTTAATTCCTAATATTTATTTTGTAGTGGTTTAGTGATTTTGACATGTTAAAATTGTTTATATAAGAGCAAAAAAAATGAAACACTAGTTATTAAATTAATAAAAATAAAACTTTAAAATACTAGAACGGCATGAGTATGTAAAAAAACTGAATAACTTGTCCGAATCAAACAATAAAAAAAATAAACTAAACCGGTAATGGGTATGTAAAAAAACAAAAGTGATGAAATGGACCATTCGAGCCGGTTAATTCAGGTTTCCATTTGCTAATTTGGTTATACCCGAACCTATTAACCTTGTTTGGTTTGGTATGTGGTTTTAGTTTACGTCTTCGGATAAATCAAGTAAGCCTTTATTTCATCATTAAATATGTTGATCAATAAATCATATATCATTTCTCATTCACGAATTCACTCAAGCAACACACACACACATGCAAGAGACTTCTATGTTCTAACCTAGAGACTCTTGGCTAAAGTTGACGACTTCTTCCAATTGATTAAACCTAATTGAGTTCTTTGATTCCAAATCGATTAAACCTACACATCATTCATCACAGACTCTAAATCCATTAATTGAGTTCTTAAAATTTCATCGATTAATAAAACACCCACACAATTAATTTATATGTTTTAATAATAATTAATAAGATATATATACAAACACACACTTGTAGAAATTGCAAATTATTTTAAATGTTTCATTTAAACACATAAAATCATCATGTTGCATATCACTTTGCTTCACATAAATAAGCAAAGTGAAACCAATGTTATTTTTCCAGATTTATAATCTTACAAGGAATGGTTTATTTGGATCTCTTTGATAAAGATTCATGGCTCCAAAAAGATTTACCTAGAGGCGGTGAAATTTACAATTTGGTGATCAATTTGGTCTCATATGGACAACAAGGATTTTAGAGAAAAGAAACCAAGAAGTCAGAGCTCTTGGACAGGATTCAATTACAATCACTTTTTGGGTTTTTAGTCAATATAATAAGGCGAAACTTAATTGGGTTGGTTGGCATGAAAACCCTTTATCAGTTTTAGACAACATGTAAGTTTTTTTAAGCCTTTTAATAAATCTGTCATCTAAAAAAAAAAAAAATAAGCAAAGTGAAACGAATTACGAAAACAATATACTTGGGGCTAGTTTTATATATTTTTTTGTTACATTAAGACAAAAGGAATTAACTATCTTCCTTACATGCATACCAAAAGTCAAGAAATATCTACCAAAAACTCATTCGTCATTACAGAGTCACAGTATACCAAAAGATGTAGAGCCATTGGACAATCTCCTAGGTTAGGCTATCAAGATGGATATGTTGACAATGATGTTAAAGAATTCATTGTTAAACATAAAATAACAAACATTTTCATGTTAAGAAAGTCGTTAATGATGATCTTAATAATTCTGATGACTATGTTGACAATGATGTTAAAGATCCTATTAATAATTTTAATAAATTTGTTGATAAAGCTAATGATTTTGTAGAAAATAGTTTTTATTGTTAAACAAAAAATAACAAACATATTCATATTAAGGAAACGACCATTAAACATCTTTTTATCCAGGGTTTTGAGATGGTTTAGACTCTAAAATGAAATATCTATATTGTATTTGTTATTTTAAAGTTTATGTATCCAAGTTGTAACATATATTTTTTTTATAAAATTTGGCATAGGATGAAGTGATGAACCACTTAGCTTGACTAAGTTACAAACCCCAAAAAATATTAGTGTGTTTTTTTCTAAAATATTTACATAATATATTATTTCTATTGTTCCATCTTATACGTTAAAAGTCTTAAGACCAAACATGTTAATATTTAAAAGAAACAACAACCATGATAACACCATTAAGAAACAATGCAATAACCAATAACAAAATCGTTAAACCGAACTGCTTTACCAGAACCTTATTTAGTTCGATTTCAATTGTTTTGTCTCACCCAAAAACCAATTAACCTGAAAACAATTAATTTAAAACCTGATCAAACTCAACTGAATAACCTTGTTATAAACTGCTTGAATAACAATTAGTTTTAGCAGATATTTCTTTCAAAATTAAAAGTGTAACAATACACATGCCTAACACGTATGTCTAGCTATTTACAAATATTTTAACATAAAAGGTATTATATATACATACATTTACCATATCTATTTAGCCAATGTCTACCTACCACATGCCCAACCATGATTGGTTGGTAGTTTTTTTTCCTTAATTTATACTTTGTTTTTCTTTTTTTTTTTTCTTCTTAATTTCAAGTTTTCATAACACACTTTTATCTTAGCGTTATCTTTTATTTAACCTTTTTATTTTAATAAATTTTTGTTTACTCCTATTTTAACATTTATTATTACAATATTTTATTACACACTTAAACTTATGATTTTTATTATACTTATATTTGTAGTTATGTTTAATTGTATGAAAAAAAACTTTATTATTCAAATGGATGGAGTAAGCCAATGATATTTTTTCTTTTTTTATTTTAAATTTAATTTTTTCATAACACATCATTATCTTAGCGTTATCTTTTATTTAGCCTTATTTTAACATTTATTATTACAATATTTTATTACAAATTTAAATTATGATTTTAATTATATTTATGTTTGGAGTTATGTTTAATTGTATAAAAAGACTTTATTATTCAAATTAATGGAGTAAGCCAATGACATTATTTTCGTTCTTTTTTTATTTTAAATTTACTTTTTTCATAACACGTCATTATCTTAACGTTATCTTTTATTTGGCCCTTTTTATTTTAATAAGATTTTGTATAGTCCTATTTTAACATTTATTATTACAATATTTTCTTACACACTTAAAATCATGATTTTAATTATACTTATGTTAGGAGTTGTCTTTTGAAACTATTATGTTATGTTTAATTGTATGAAAAAGACTTTATTATTCAAATGCACGATACAAAATTCTAATGAAATTGCTTTATAATTAAAATGTAACTATTTAATGTTTAGATTTTTTTGTTAAATATGATAATGTATAACATTGAACGCTACTATTATACCGTTGACAAACCCTAATCAATGTGTTTGAGACAATACCGTTATAAATTTATTTGATTTGATCGTAAAACCAACAAATTAAATTGAAGATTAAACCTAATCAATGTCAAATTTTCAAATTATGAGTATGAATATTTAATTAATTAAATCTGGTTCTGATACAATTTAATAAGACATCGTTTGTAATTTTAACATTGCAATATCTAGAAACCAATGATAAGAACCAACTAACAATATCATTTTTCTTGCTTCTTGAATCTATATCAACTTTCCAATTTCACTCTTCGAACCTGATTCAGTTTTGTTTCGTTATTTAAATTGTTTGAAAAGTATTTTTGTTCATTTCTTTTATATTTATTTTTTTAATTAATATTTTAAACCCCGCAGCAACGCGCGGGTGATAAATGACTCGTAATTAGACATTTTCAATAGATATTTTATTACGAAATATGTTGTTGCATATGTAGTTGATTTAAGGGGGAATTTCATATATATCCTTGTAAACTTTCAATATTACGCATATATCCTTACAAACTTCCTTATTACATATATATCCTTCTAAACATTTAAATCTCACATGTATGTCCAAATGACTATTTTAAATTCGATTACATCATTTAAAAAAAAATATTAACTATCATATTTTAAATTAATTTATTATTGAATTAAATTAAAAATGATATTCTTTATTTTTTTAATTTATTTTTCTTAGGATTTAAGATGGTAGTTTAGGTATTTAAAAAAACTTTTTAAATGATAAAATAAATTTAAAATAGTCATTTGGATATATATGTGAGATTCAAAGATTTAGAAGGATGTATATGTAATAAAGAATTTTGTAAGGATATATGCGTAATATTAAAGATTTACAAGGATATATATGAAATTCTTCACACATTAATTATACAAAACCGTTAAAATTAAATTATAGGAAAAAACGACAACGTTACAAAGGACAAGAAAAAGAAACATGTTTTAGTTTTTTTTAAAGATTTTAGATATCGATTGAATCGGTGGGAATGTGGGATACGCAACGTCATCGATAACGAGATATGAACTCCAGGGCAGCATCAAGTAAACCCAAAACCACCCACGATATATATCCTCCTCCTCTTTCATCTTCTTCATTCCCCCCTTCAAAATGTTAGGGTTCTTAGCAAGAAGTGCCAAATCAACTTCGATTTTATCACCATGTCGATGCCGTTACGCCACAATGATCATGCCATCAACCAATCGATCTTTTACATCCCGCTCACAAGGACACTGTGTCCTCCCAGATGGAATCGATCGGACATCCGATTCGTTTATTCGAAACTCTACTGAAATGGAATCTCTCGTTTCTCAGCTTCACTCTCATATCCGTCAGGTTTTGTATCTCCTCATCTATTCCAATTTTATCTGGCGAATCGAGTATGGAAAACATAGCTGTAGCTTCTTGTTTTGTTAATGCATTTTCAGCTTATTTCAATGTGCGCTAATTTGTTAAGGCTAGTACGAAATTTAAAATATTAGTACTACAGGATATGGAATCTTGATTTTGGATGGTAAACGTGGAGTGGAACGTAAATTGTTATTAATTTTTTTTTTTTTTTTTTTAAATTCTGTGTGTACAAAGGTTATTGAAGGAGGAGGATCGGAAGCTATAAAGAAGCATAAAAGTAGGAACAAACTACTTCCAAGGGAGAGAATTGACTCTTTACTGGATGATTCTTCTTCGTTTCTTGAGCTTTCCCAGGTTAGAAGCTGTTGGTTAATTTTTATTTTTATTTTTGGTTTGTTCATATAGAACCTGCTTTTAGCGAGAGAAAAAAAATCCTACTTTTTTTGACACCCTTTGCTTAACAATTATGTAATAATTATGTTAAAAAATAGTATGCATCATTAAAAAAGTAATGCATCGTTAGAAAAAACATAGAATCATTGTGTAATGATTATGTTTAAAAAAAGAAATAGGAGTCCATTGAGATCATTGGGGTCAATTTAGACTCCCCCGAAAAATAACATACTGGGGGCTGAGATTATGATAGGCACCAATCTCTGGTCAACTTTGTTTATTCTTGTTCTTCAATTTATATCTTCTTTGTATTTAATTCAAGCTTGCAGGCCATGAGCTATATGAAGAACCTCTTCCATCTGGTGGCATTGTTACTGGGATAGGACCTGTGCATGGAAAACTTTGTATGTTTATTGCAAATGATGCAACAGTCAAAGGGGGATCGTACTATCCGATTACAATTAAAAAACATCTCCGAGCTCAGGAGATCGCAGCTCAATGCAGACTACCATGTATATATCTTGTTGACAGTGGTGGTGTCTTTCTTCCAAAACAGGCAGAGGTTTTTCCTGACAAGGAGAATTTTGGTAGAGTATTTTATAACGAAGCCCTCATGTCTTCGGAAGGTATTCCTCAAATTGCACTGGTGTTGGGTTCTTGCACAGCAGGTGGAGCTTACATACCTGCCATGGCCGACGAATCTGTTATGGTAAAAGGAAATGGTACCATATTCTTAGCAGGTCCACCACTTGTGAAGGTTAGTTCAGTGTCTGTTGTATGGTTACCTCGTGTCGTTTGTTTTTTATAGTAAGATCTTTTTTGAGCATTTATGTCTTCAAAAGGGAAGACATTTGACATGTAATAATCAAAGTTGAAGACATTTGCAGTATATTTTTCTTTGCTTATTAGGCCGTTGTTTTTGTTCGGTTCTGTGCATGTCCATCTAAATGACTTAGTTTCTAGGCTGCTACAGGGGAGGAAGTGTCTTCTGAAGATCTTGGAGGTGCTGATGTTCATTGCAAGATATCAGGTGTTGCAGACTACTTTGCACAAGGTAAAACTGTTTATTGTCGAAAGTCATAAGATGCCTGTCATATTAACCCCAAAGAGAGTAAGAAAATAAGAAGTTCTATGTATTGTTTTACATATTTGTATGATGCTTTCAGTGGGCCTTCTTCCAATCATGCTAATTTTCTGTATTGCACGTCATCTTTGCAGATGAACTGCATGCACTTTCTATAGGAAGAAATATTGTTAAGAACTTTCACATGGCTGGGAATGAAGGGATGATGGATGGTTTGAGAGGTATCATATCTGATTACAAAGAGCCACTGTATGATGTCAATGAGCTCCGTTTAATCGCGCCTACATCCCTGAAGCAGTCATTTGACATCCGATCAATTATTGCTCGCATAGTTGATGGAAGCGAATTCAATGAATTCAAACAATTGTATGGCACTGTGAGGGAAACATCATCACTTTGACCCTTAATATTGGTTTTTGTTAGGATGATATTTATTTTAAGAATCCCCTTTGCATTTTGCAGACTCTAGTAACAGGATTTGCTAGAATTCTTGGACAGCCTGTTGGAATTATAGGAAACAATGGGGTCTTATTTTATGAATCTGCTCTAAAAGGAGCCCACTTTATCGAATTGTGTTCCCAACGTAATATTCCTTTGGTGTTCCTTCAAAATATTACAGGATTCATGGTATGTAGTAATCTGACTTGGGCTTCCTGCATATATTATGTTCCTAATATATATCAGCGTGATATGTCAGATAAATATCGAACATGTGTGATATGAATGTTTTGTTCTTGTGATAGGTTGGATCAAAATCAGAGGCCAATGGTATAGCAAAAGCTGGAGCTAAGATGGTTATGGCTGTTTCTTGTGCAAAGGTTAGTTTCTTTTAGATGCCCAATGAATTTAAACTACCCTTTTATTTGATGTTTGTTCAAAAACGTTAAGTTCTTGTAAACAAATCCCACTTCTTTTAACAGGTACCAAAAATTACTATTGTTGTTGGTGGAAGCTTTGGTGCTGGCAATTACGCAATGTGTGGGCGTGCATATAGTCCGAACTTCATGTTCTTCTGGCCAAATGCCAGAATAGGTGTGATGGGTGGTGCTCAGGTAGCGTCTATGCTCTTTACTCCTTATCTTGTGAATACGTGTTGACGACATGCATATAAGAGCTCTCTGGTAGCAACGCAGCAGTAATAAATGCTGTGTTGCATCTCCTAAGTTTCTGCAAAAACTCTATTTATTTTATCATAACTTAATCAAAGTAAAAGGTTTTTTTTGTCCTTTGTTGAAAGGTGTTTGATTTTTGAAGAATAGTCACAATACTTATCTTGAACTCTGCAAGAGCAGGGATGGAGGGGGTATTTGTTTAAATGTTCTATTATAATGGCATGCAATGCCATCTCATATAATAAGAAGTTGTATGCATGAAAAACAGCAAAACGAAGCCTAGCAAAACGAAACCTTAGGTGCCGTTTGGTTTGGAGGACTTGAACAACTCATTTAGGATTTGGATTTAAAAATCTTCCCACGTCATGTTTGGATAAAAACTTTTAAAAAAAGGATTTAGCTTCATTTAACATTTCATATTCCCCACTTCTCCTCATTTCATAATCCACCCATCCTTCTATATATTTTACAATCCTATCATTTTAGAGTCCGTTATTTTAAATTCATGCAATCCAAACGGCACCTAAGTTCCCAATACCTTAGAAACTAAAAAAAAAACATTTCACCAACAGTTGCCGTACCCCCCCCCCCCCCCCCCCCCCCCCCGTCCCCCTCCCCACTTGTACAGAACACCCTTGACCCAAATCACATCCACAGTTCCAAACCATTTCTAGCATTTCTATATTTAATCTAAAGGTACCAAAATGACACCAATCATCCCTAATCTATGTATCAATACCATATAACAATTATACCACCAAAGTTCATATGAATCAACATTCCAATTTAATTTATCATTTTTGAGTTTAAGAAATTTCAGAGATTCAATACAGTATCATCTTAACATAAAAAACATATGTTGCAAAAGAAGAGACACTTACCTTGATGCTTGATAAAGTTCAAATATTTTCCAATAGAGTGATCGACCTTGTTATCACCCTCTAATCTGCTAAAAGCGGAAGAAATTGAATGATTATTGATCAATCCCTCTTCATACAAGTAATCTTTCTCAAATACGTTCTCGGCCTCTCATGTTTTAATTTGACTGATAGAAGTCAATAGTCCCCTTTTGTATGTTTGGTTCAATTACAAGTAACAATATTACATGATAGACGCCCTTTTTAGTATAACACCGTAAATCCAAATTTTTAAAGTTTACACCATTACAATATCTAGCCTAAAAACCCGAATGTTACCAGCCATATAATTGGCATTATATTTTATGAGCGAGTTATTGATTTCTTGAACCATTGTAGGTTGTTATTTGTTGCAGGCAAACCGTGGTTCTTCCTACAAAATATACATAAAAAACCACACTCGAAAGAATGGGTGGTTTTGGACAAAAGTGTCAAGTACAATGATTTTGTTATTATATATTAGGGGGTGTTTGTTTACTTCTTAATAAAATCATTAACAAGTGATTCAAAGGTAAAATGACATGTTAATGATTCCATTAAGAGATAAACAAACATGACCTTACATTTCCATCACTTGTCGGAAGTCGTCCCTTGCTCAAGTTGTTGTGCTTTTTCACTATAACGATGGTTAATATGCAATGAAAAATGAAGTCTTGATGTATTGTAATAGGTGTAGTGGGTAGGATACAATGACCTACTTTCTTTCTCTGTAGTTAGAAAGCCTTTTGCCATTTCTTTTCAATCTTTTATTGTAGTCTTTTACATAGAAGGGGAACCGATTCACTGGAGTTTTGGACTCTGCTTTTTCCAGGCATGACCCTTTTTGTTTTTGTTTTTTTTGTACAGCAGAACTCACACACCCATCTAATTGTACTCCTAAATCTACACCTTTTGTCCTCAATGGGACTCGAACCCACAACCATGGGGTTTCCTCTAACACCTTGGTACCGCTAGGCCAAAGGCCCTTTGTTCTAAGTATTTGATTATTTGTTATTGTCCTCCCATCAGGCTGCTGGTGTGATGTCTCAGATAGAAAAAAGCAAGAAGAAAAAAGAGGGCATCCAGGTATCATCATCATTCATCCACAACTGAATTTAATAGAAATGTTGCAAGGTTTTTGCTCACTTTTGAAGGATGGGATGATTTACAGTGGTCAAAGGAAGAAGAAGAGGAAAGCAAAGCCAAATATGTGGAGGCATATGATAAAGAAAGCAGTGCTTATTATTCAACAGCAAGACTATGGGATGACGGAATTATTGATCCTGCTGAAACTCGAAATATATTGGGACTCTGCATTTCTGCTTCTAGGAACCGTGCCCCGGAAACGACCAAATTTGGTGTGTTTAGAATGTAAAGTGTATATCTTGTAAAAGATCTGGAAGCTTCCATACTTGGCTTAGCTTAATTGGCTTCATGTACTGAACTGAGAATTCAAGAAATCCATAACCAACACCAAACCATAAGTTCCTGGTGCGGTTTGTTTCACCTATATTACTGACTATTGATCAAATTTTTTGTTGCTATCCTGCCTATCGCCTCACCTTCCCCTCTTTTTACGGTAATAGGTTAGTCTATTTACACCCAATGATAGGGTAGAAAAAAGGTTAGGTTGATCATGAAAAGTGCCTAACCTTCCTCTCTTTTTACAGTAACAGGGTTGGTCTATTTACACCCTATGATGGCTAGAAAAAGGATTAGGTTGACCATGATAAGTGAAACGGTAAAATTTGTCATGTTTCTATTGGCTAATTAATTATAAAAAACCGATTTCTACGAAATAATGATAAGGTAGAATTAGACATTTATAGAGTGAGAATAGTAGCACCCACGTTAATAACACTAGTATAACTTTAGTATAGCAACTTATAGTAGTAGTAGTAAATATTTGGTTTCTTTAAACTCAACCGATAATCTTTATATATTAATAATACACAAAAATTATGAAATATGTTTTCAACTTTTCACTAATATTGTATTATTTTTAGTTTTCAAACGTTGTTGCTTTTTATATAACTTGTATATATTTTTAACATATTTGATAAATTTATAAATGTATAATATTTTTATTTTGAGTTGGTATATTGATAAATATTAATAAACTAATATTTTGATTATTAGATATATAAATAAGGTAAGATTTAGAGCATTAAGTATAAAAAAATTAAAAATTATTTTGAATCTTTTTAAGTAAAATAAGATTCAGATTTTAATTTGATTTGTTTTGATTAGATTATGTTAAATATTGATTATTTAAAACAATAAGATGGACATGTAGCATCATAATGATGTAACATGTGAAAAACTGAAAATAAGTGTGTTTTTTATATGATATATATATATAAAAAGATTGTATCTATTAGATACAAAATAGTTTATACATTTATTATTTGTTTGATTTAATTAACTAAAACAATATTTATTTTATTTTCCTTTGTTTCTTTTTCTCCTTGTGTCTTTTCTTTCATTCATTTTTTACGTTATCATTTAATTATGTATATACAATGTAATTATCTTTTGTTAGTAACAGTTTCTATTATTATATTTTGTATTTTCATTAACATTTTCAGTTTATTATTTTTGGTTTGTTCATTTTTGGTTTTGTTTATCTTTATTTTTTTTTTGTTAAATATTAGTCCTTATTTTAGTTAAATATATATTACTTATTTTGTAATTGATTTGTTTATTTTTTGATAAATTTTACTTCCATTAATTTTCTAGAGTTAAATCTTAATTTTTAGCTATTTTAATGGATATTTCTTTTACAAAATATACCACTAGTTTATATTAACCATTTATTGCATGAGTATTTTTAATAACTATTTGTTTTTTTAAAAATAAAACTTAAAATAAAAACTTATGTATTATATAGGTATTGTTACATGTTTGCAGATTACATATTTTCTTCTACTGTATACCATTCTCTTCTACTTAACTTTCTTCAGATTTAAATATGATATCACATCTTTAAATATGATATCACATCTTTAAATAAAAATAATATGTGTTTTGGTATAAAAATAGACACAAATATAAAAATTCTAAAGACATAGAAGTCAAAATAAAAAAGTTTAATCAACCTTATAAAAAATTAAAAAAAAAACCACTACTTTATATGTTTTACAACCATAAAATTTCCTTTACCATTTACATGACGTGGACATACTTTCTAGAAAAAAATTTGAAATTATATAAGGGTTAATTGCTAAAAATAGAAACACCTTTGTGTAATTTTAGCATTTATAACAACATTATTTATTTTTTATCATTAATAGCGTTAACTTTATATTTTTTTTATCATTTATAGCAAAATTTTAAAAAGTTGTTGCTATAAATGATAAAAAGAAAACAAAAGTGATTGCTATTAAGGATACAAAATACAAAAGTTGATATTATTCATATGAAAAAATACAAAAGTTGATACTATTAGTGACATAAAATATATAATGTTACTATAAATGATTAAAAAAATCTAAAACTTGTTACTATTTTTAGTAATTGACCCATTATATAATTCATAAATTAAAATCCTGAGAAATCACATAAAATTAGTGAAGATTAAAGAGTAAATAAACAAAAGCGCCCGTGGCCTAATGGATAAGGCGTCTGACTTCTAATCAGGCGATTGTGGGTTCGAGTCCCACCGGGCGTGTGTTTTTCTTTTCTTTTTTTTTTTTTTAAAAATTATAAAAACCTCAGCTTATTCCTAGCTTGTTGCTTTTTGGATCAACCTATCTAGTGCGACGTGTCAAATCATTCATCACTCTTATTTTTTGTGATATCCATTCATTACGTAGATATTTTAATAGGCTAATTGCTAAAATTAAAAACAATTTTATACATCTTTAGCATTTATAGTAACATATTAGTTTTTTTTAATCATTAATAGCATCTCTTTTTACATTTTTTTTATCATTTATAGCAAATATCATTTATTTTTTATCATTAATAGCATCAACTTTTACATTTTTATCATTTATACCAAAATTTAATAAGTTGTTGCTATAAATGATAAAAAGAATACAAAAGTTAATGCTATTAATGATTAGAAAATACAAAAGTTGATGTTATTCATATGAAAAATACAAAAGTTGATACTATTAGTGATAAAAAAATAAATAATGTTGTTTTAAATGATAAAAATCAAAAAATTGTTACTATTTTTAGTAATTAACCCTATTTTAATATATTTAAAATATAATAAATTAAAAAGTAAAAGTATAAATATTATTTTTTTAAACAAAAGTATATAGGAATGATATTAGTATTTACTATGATCTACTATTTTATATATATCTAAATATATATGAATATTAATTAATTTCTTATATATTTTTAAAATTTTATTATATTATATTATAATTAATAAGTTAGTAGATTATTTAGATTTTGTTTTATTTGATTTGAAATATTATTAAAAGGAAATTGATTTAAAATCTTTTTTTTTAAATCTTGAAATATTATTAACAATTATCAGAGACGACACATGACAATTAAATACAGTAGTATTTATAGATATAGATTGGCTAACCAACTTCCTAAATCAAGAATCAGTACATCTTGATCATAGTTTATAAAAAGTGGTCAGTAAAAACTAAAAATGTAAGGATGTGCACAAGTTGGAATCAAATAAAAAACCATATTAGAACTAGTATCACACTGTTCGATTCTCAATTTTAATGTCATTCGTTTTTTGGCGTTCGGTTAGTTCATATTTGGTTTTGTAATTTCCAATACAAAAGTTGGAAAAAATATGAAATGAAAAATTGGTCCGGGCCGCACCGGAACCGATGATATTCGGTTTTGATTTTCTTAAGCTTTCAGTTCTATTTAGTTTTTAACTATATTATACATCCCGAGCTAAAGATGTTATCTGTCACTAAAAACAAAATATAATTCTTTTAAAATGTTTTATTACAATAAACATATAGGATCTATATGTCAAAACTAGCTAGAGCTGATAGTTGTTAAGGATGTAATAGAGTTGAGTAGTGTCAAATTCGATTAGAGCTCAAGATTAAAACTCAAAGCTCGAAACATGACTTGACCTCGATCTAGTCTAAATTTTCTTGCTCGATAAACAAATCAACACACTCAAGTTTGTGTTGACTCGGTAAAGTACTTAAAATATATAAATTGATGTTTGATGACTTGTCTCGAGGTATAATTAATCTTAAATTTATATGTTACATGATAAAGTTATAAACGACTAAAAACTTAGTTAGACTCGTGAGCCTCACGAGCCCGGCTCGGCATCTACTAACTACTCTACTGCTCGAGTTGTTGGAGCTCGAGCAGACTTAAAATCAAGTCAATCTCGGATAACCGGTGAGTTAGACTCGGCTTAGTTAAAGGGTATAATCAAAGAACGTTACCTTTCTATGCAATATTTTCTTTAGAAAGCATATAATCAAATCTTCATTCTCTCTCTCTTGTACAGTCGTACTTGTTCTTTTGAAGGAACTACAAATGTAACAAATCTACAAACTCTTGGAATCGCCATTGCTACGATGCTGCTATCGCTGTCACCGATTTATATTTATTCCTCATCCGGACGACTTTCCACGTCTCCAATCGGATCTCATTCCTGATTGATTACGTTTTCTTTAACCAATACCTTTTCAATTTGCTTACTAATCAATCCTTGTGTTCTAATGGCGTATGCATCTTCTTCCGTTTTCCCTCTTTCTTCTCCTTCCAATCGCCTCTTCACTCTACGATCTTCCTTCTTTGCTTCACCTCACCACCAAATCAATGCTTTCTCTGTTCCTCGTCTCTCTTTCCGCCAACCCAAATATCAACAACCCCTTCCTCCTCTTCGAGTTGTCTCTATGCGACGCCAATCTAAAGGTATTCCTTCATTTTATTTTTGTTAGACTACGTATTTTATTAAGATTTAGTGAATCGACCCAGTTTGCGGTCCATTACTTGATTTTGTTGATTATTGATTTCAAGAGCAATTAATTTTGGGGATTTCTTGTTTTTGGGTTGCTAAATCGATAAATATTTATGGAAATGATGCCCAATTGTTTGATATGTTGATTCTTTTGTGAGCACTCTTTGTTTATTTTAAAATATTGAATTTTTGAATGTGAATGTGATGATCATAGATTCATAGCTTAGCTCCATTTACTTGACTAAAAAATGAGACCTAAGGTTACCTAACTAGCGAGAATACACGGTTAATTATGGTAGCTTTATTTATTTATTTATTTATTTTTGAAAGGCTTTATTTAGCTTTATGTGATCATAGCTTCATTGAGCTTTATTATTATTATTATTTTGATTCAGTTTTTTATTTAGATCAATGAGAAGAGAGACATGAGAATCAAGAATTGTTTCAAGTGTAGTCTCAGAGTTAAGCTCAAACTTTCACATAAAATACAGTTACAGATTGATCTTGTTTCTGGAAGCATGAACTTCAGGTTAATCATGTAGTGGATTATGCAAGTATGAAATCCTTGAGAAAAGTATGTACTTCGGGTTTAATCTTGATTTGTGTACATTTTTGTACATAGGTAGGGTTAAAAGGTTGATGTACCAGCAACCTCAACCGGTGCACGCCAGACTGCCCTAGGTCCATCACGTGACAGGTAAATTGAGCTGACCCATAGGGTAGAACATTATTTGAATTAGGAAAGTAGATTGATGTAGGTACATTGCCATGCATGAAGGTTTTCTAAAATGCAAGATTGAATATCAAAGCAGAATCTAAAATGCCAGATTAGAACATAAGAATGAGCTTATGTTCTGTTTGACTGTTCTTATTACCTTGAATGCCTTCGACTGAAGATTTCTATAATGCAAAATCGGGTGCATGTTACTTTTCTAATTATGTAAGAGATGGCGTGCCAAACGGACTTTAAAGACTAATTTAAGAAGATCAACCATAAATTTGGCTTTAACGAATCTTTAATTTTTGCTAGTTTCTAGTCTTTTGGACAAAAAAATATGAGAACTTTTAAGTATTGTTTCTAGTCATTTTCATGTGCTTTTAGCATGTGGGTAATTCACTTATTTTAAGATTACTACTTTAAGCCCAGTGCATTGCATTTTCTTCAACTTGAATAAATCGACTTTTGTTTTATTAAAGCCAAACTTTGGAGGATGGTTCCATATCACTAGAAATGTTAGAAGAGACCTTATGATTCCATATCAAGTATACATAGGTGGATGTAGATTAGAGCAAAGAACAGGTCAACAGGAAGCCCAGTAAAACAATAACAGGGCATTTGTTTTGGTCATCTATCATATTTATTTCATGGGATCAGAAGAAATTCCTGATTAAGCGTAGATTTAAGGGAAATGAAGATGGATTCACAAATTGGAAAATGATATGATATAAACACATGGAAGCTAGTCTTTCCAAATTCTTGCAGGATTAGCATCTTCTGCATTCTGAAATTGAACCTAACCTATAACACAATCAGCTACTCAGCTCCATGGTTTTGATAGCTATAAATCATATATGAAATTTGGATGGTAGACTTTAGACCTTGTTAAAATATGAAAATGTATCAGGTTTAAGTTATCTGGATATTGTCTTTAACATATAACTGTTATGATGATAATTTCATCTTTATATGCCTTTTGTTTTACCCTTTACATTTAATAAAACTTGGGGTGTTAAAAAAGGTATTGCCTGAGCTTCAGTTAGAGCCTTTTTCTCCTTCTTTGATACTCTTGTTTTCCATAATCAGAGTCTGACTTCAAATTTAAAAAATGCATACTGAACTCTATTTTGGTATCTTTTCATCTTTTATAGTTCAAATTTGTTAATCTTCTCATAAATACCATTTTTATAATCCTGCAACAGTTCTTGCTAATTCCAAAGTTAAGAAAACTAATGTACTTGACCCATAAAAGCCAAAACTTGACCCTGCTTTTGTGAAAGAATGTCCATATTCTACGTAACATTTGTCCCATGTATATTGTGACATTGTAACTTCACAGAAGTTCTGAAGCTACGATTATATGTATCTGGCTTTATCATCATTGTGGTAGGTTAATGTTGTTATTAAGTTGGTTCATAGATTTTTTTATAGTTTCGTTGCTATAAGCATATTAGTTTAAACATTTAACTCTGTCAAACTTTTTTATTAAACATTGTGTTTAGTCAACCGTTGCAATTTTCTTGGGAGTGCATATGTACCGAATTTTGTCTAATGTCTAAAGATCACAGCGACCACGGTGACCGGACAGTCATGGAACGCATCAGTTCTTGACAGCAAAACCCCTGTACTGGTTGAGTTCTACGCCAGTTGGTGCGGACCATGCCAGATGGTACACCGAGTGATCGACGAGATTGCAGCCGAGTATGCTGGGAAGCTCAAGTGTTTAGTGCTGAATGCGGACCAAGACCCACGAATCACCGAGGAATACGAGATCAAGGCTGTGCCCATTGTGCTGTTATTCAAGAATGGTGAGAAGTGTGAGTCGGTGGTTGGGACCATGCCCAAAGAATTCTATGTGGCTGCCATTGAAAGGGTGTTGTCATCTTCATCTTAAGCATTTAAAGGGACAGTGTAAAGTTTAGGTGGTTGGTATTATGTTGATTTTCCTGCTTTAATTTTGAATTTGTGTTTAATTTATTACGAATTCATCAAATTATATTTCACTGTTTCAGGTTCATTGTCTTCAAATAGTTACAATTTCTTGCTACGATTGGATTTGAATCAGTTCGTTGTGAGTTTGTGTTTTTTCAATCGGGTTCTCGACTTGTCACTATGTTCCAAATTGAATGGGTTTCTTTGCTTGATTTTGGATTTCTTGAATGGGGCTCTCATCTTGTTCCAGTTTGAATCGGATTTCTTCATCGATTGAATATGGATTTCTTCATTGGTCAATTGAATTTGGGTTTCTTTAATCATGTTCTCTTGGATTTCACGTTTCGATTCGATTTTTGATCTTTAAACAAAGTGATTTTTTGAGTGTGTTTCTGCTACAAGTTCATTTGTGCAGCAATAAGAAACTAACGTGACGTTTGGTTCACAGAATGGAATTTGAAAGAATTAGAATTAGAATTTTAGTTATAATATGGTTGATGATGAAGGAAAAAGATTGTTTTTAGTATTGATTAGAGATGAAGGTCGGAATCTAATTCCTTTATAGGTTGGAATTTGATTCAATAACGAGTTGGAAGGAATGTCAAATTCCTATAAACAAAGAAATTTGATGGAATGTACATAAAATTTAACACATTTCATTAGTTATCAAAAACTGTAAACAGACTAAATTTAAATTCCAATTCCATTGAATTCCATCACACGAACCAAACGCCGCCTAAATGTATGCCTATGTGCTTCATCTTCGTTCGCACTTTGCATCATCTTGCAACAATATGAGACCATTCATCGTTTGGAGCTTAATCTTTCTGATCACATGTACTCATCATATCCTGTTCATTGCTTAATAAAATCACATAGCCTTGAAATCCATGCAAGAAAACCCAATGGCCCAAATGGTTTACTTTTGTTGCCTAATAATAATATCAACAACTAAATTATGAATGTCAGTAATTACATGGAAAATTGAAGAATTTAATAAAAGAATTGTTTTGTTTATAAACATGAAAAAAAGGTTAAAGCCGTAGAATAGTTGTGTACTTTTTAAAACGTATCGATATGGTACGTTTACTATTTTAATTATTCATATTACACGTGTACTTTCTGAATCGTTCAAATTTGATACGTGTACTACATTTTTTCATACCAATATGATATCTTTGGTAACCGGTTACTAGCTATACCTGTTAAAAGTGAAATTTCTCTTTTTAGTAATGTTCAAATTTCCATGATTGAAGCATCAAATACACTCTCTCGTCCTTGTGATAACCTGGTAGGAGAAATCACACAGCACAACCATCTTCAAACACCTACAAACCTCTGTAGAAATCTTCAATGACGATCTCCACCGTCCAGGTAGAAGAACTATGTGTTGCGAAGCTTATCCTCAAATTTCACGCAGATCCAACGATGAACAAGTGTTCATACAGACGATTCTCCGACAACTGCGCAAAGCTAGACGAAATAACCGGTCATAACAAAGTAAAAGTATCATATTAACAATATAAAAAGTACACGTACTATATCGATACATCTTAAAAAGTATACAACTATTGTACGGCTTTAGCCCAAGAAAAACTATGAAGATGAAGAAAAAGTTTTTAGGTATCAATTAAATTAAAAAAATTTGGTTTTCAGTTCAAGTGAAAATGGGGGAAAAAGTGGTTAGGGATATGAAAACATTAAAAACAATAAAATAATAAAATGTTTTTTTTTTATTTTTACAATTACCATATTTTGGAAAATACGTTTCAAACTAATATAATTTGGTACATACTTTTTAAAAGTACCATCCTCTAGTTTTTTATTTGAATGTTGATTTGACAAAAGACTGTTTTAGTTTAAGATGTAATTTTCTTTTATTTAAAAAAAGTATCTAATGCATAACTAAAGTGTTACGTTTCGACTTTTCATTTAATTTGTCACATGGAGACTTTTTTTATCACATATTAATTACCAAAATCTTATTTAAATCTAATTCAATTCAAATTTAATTCATTCTATTTAATCTAATCTAACTAATCAGATAAATAATTAACCCAATTATAATAAAGGTAAAAAAATTTATAATTATTTTATACATTTTTATGAACAATTATAATTTAAATATGTTCTTTTTACTCATGTAATACATGTGTATATAAACTAGCACCTATTATAGTAAAATAGGGTCCCCTTATACAAAATTTTGGTTCCGCTCATGTAAATCTATCTATCTATTCTATTATAAGAGTATCTAGATGCTACATGACATCTAGATAGAGCGCCACTTGGCTTCACCTGTGGTTGCCACATGTACCCTATAATTTTGACGTTTAATTTGTTTATAAAATTTAAAATTTGATTTTTCCAATCTAAATATAATAATAACATAATATCTATACTCATTCGTGTGAAGCCACGTGTCATCACTATGAATCGACACGTGGCATTCATAGATTTTAAAAATAAAAAAAATTAAATTATATCTATCCAAATCTTATATAATCTACTTTTAAATTCAAATCAAGTCAAACAAAATCTAATACTTAATTAACTTATTAATTATCATATAATATAATAAAGGTTTAAAAAATATAAGAAAATAATTACTATTCATATATATTTTTGGTTTTGCGTTATGAACCAGATTATTAGCTTATTACGTTACAATAACGCAAATAATTAGTTTAAAGTGTTTGGATTGCATACGTTAATAAGTGATTATTTGCGTTTAGCGTTAATCTTACCACACTTTTTCATAAGCTAAAAATTGTAGTTTATTTGCTTCATAAGTGATTATTTGATCATTTTACAAGTAAAAACGTAAATCCAAACACTTTAAAAACTGATTATTTGATAATTATGATAGCAAACAGCAGAAGCTAAACCAAACACTACATTTCCTGCAGCACTTTTTGTTACAGCTATTATCTGATTATTAGTTTCCAAAACACTACAACACTTTTTCAAACGCAAATCCAAACACCCTCTTATATAAAATTAATAGGTTATAATAGATAATAATATAATTCTTATATACTTTTGTTTTAAAAAATAATATATATACATTTACTTTTAAATTTATTATGTTTTATATATATTAAAAATATCCGCGTAATACGCGCAAGAAACTAGTATTGAATGAAAATACCAAAACATGTTGCTTAGAAAAAGGAATTAATTTTTTTTGAACATAATAATTGATAAAATTAATGCTGTATTGTTTATAATGCAATAGGTACAAGTAGGTAATGCATGATGAGGGTTTGTACATTGTCGTGGATAGGGCGGTTCTGTTGACGTAAAGAAATTTTCCCCTAAATACCAAAATATGATGTGAAAACTCAAAACTGAAGAAACAAACAAACCCTTTCCGTTTGCAGAAATCAAATATTTCACTTCCAAACACCACATTTCCACTTTCGGCAGGTAATTCAAATCTCTCCCTCTTTTCTTCTTCTTCTTCTTCTTCTTCTTCTTCTATTCGTATCAGGTGATTCATTCTTCAATCGACGATTCCTGTAGGTTTCTGTTTCTGTGATTGCACAATTGTTTGAATCATTGATTAATTGTGTTCCTGATCTTAAATTTCAATCCATATTCGGATGTGTTTTTAAGTTTTTAATTAATACGTTAATTCCTTTCTTGATTGATTGGATACTTGTATCTTGATTTTGATTCATCACGCATCGATTCGATTCTCTCTTTCTCTTTAATTTTAAATTATTCTCTATAAGCTTAGGATTCTTCGAAAGCATAGCTGCGTTGACTATTCGAATTGGATTCTTATTTTGTTGATATATGTCTAATTGATTGTATGAATTCATGTATTACATGTTTTGTTTTTGAGAATTTATTTACACTTTCATTGTACGAAGATGCACATTAGATATATTTTAGATCTCTTATGAAGAAGATTCACAGTATATGAATTTTTGAAGATTTCTGTATAGCATGCCAATTGGCTGAGATAGTTGGTTGATTATTTTTGCATCTGTGAAGTTAGTTAAAGAGTATTTAAATTATGAGCACAGGCTACGTTTCTTAGCTCAGATTTCTTCTTCTGCAATCAGCAGGTAACTTTGAGCTTTGATCATTTTGTGACATACTGATGGCTAGTGCAAATGCACCATCAGCTTTGATATTGTCTTCGGGAACTATGGAACAAACACATGTGTCGATTTCTCCACAAAATCGTAACGGATCAGATGGTCCTATCGCCATACTTTGGGACATGGAGAATTGTCCTGTTCCTAGTGATATACGCCCAGAAGACGTGGCTGGTAATATCAGAATGGCCTTGCGTGTCCACCCGATAATTAACGGTGCTGTAACTATGTTTTCTGCATACGGGGATTTCAATGCGTTTCCTCGGCGTCTAAGAGAAGGCTGCCAAAGGACTGGGGTTAAGCTCATTGATGTACCGAATGGAAGAAAAGATGCTGCTGATAAAGCTATATTGGTTGACATGTTTCTTTTCGCTCTGGATAATCCTCCACCGTCTTCCATCATGCTTATCTCGGGCGATGTTGACTTTGCGCCAGCGCTTCACATACTTGGTCAGCGTGGATATTCCGTGATTCTTGCAATTCCGTCTGGGGTTGGGGTTTCGTCAGCGTTGAGTAATGCCGGTAGTTTTGTTTGGGATTGGCCTAGCGTGGTTCGTGGAGAAGGCTTTGTGCCCACCACGAGATCTCTGGCTCCTGCTCGTGGAATGGGTCCAACGGACGTAGCTAGCTTTCTGATGGGATGTCAGATAACCGAGAACTCAGATTTTCAAAACGAAGAAGAAGCAATCGTGTATAGAGGGATCTCGCAAAGCTATTATAACACAAAGGATTTCTCGATGGTGTCACAGTCATTATCTGAATACAACAGTACATCAGTCTCTATGCCTTGTTTTCCCACGACTTCGAGATCCTATAGTATTCCATCTGGTTTGAATGACGTATCTGTACGGCATGTTGCCTCTCAGGAACAGAATGATTTAATGTGGGTTCAGCCCGGAGATATAATCGGTTTAAAGGGTCAGCTAGTGAAGCTGTTGGAATCGTCTGGCGGTTGTTTGCCTCTTGCACGTCTTCCTGCTGAATACCAGAAAAGTTTCGGGAGACCTCTTTATGTTTCAGAATACGGAACTTTCAAACTTGTGAATCTGTTGAAAAAGATGGGCGATAAGATCGCTGTTGAAGGGAAAGGCCAGAGGAAATTCGTTTATCTTAGGAAATGTTCAACGAGACCCAACTCGCCCCCGTTAGATATGGGAAGAAATGATAGGAAAGGAAAGTGCACTCGAGAAGAGAACATTGACGTTGGCACAGGAGTCGCATCTTCAGATGAGTTCTCCGAGGACGAAAGGGTGGTTGAGGAAGAGCAGGATGAGAGGGGTGGGAGTGGGATAGGTACTGGATCCGTGATAATCGATGAAAGACTCGATCAGTTCAAGTACGAGCTTCAGGAGATTCTAGTGAGCTATTCTTGCCGGATTTTCTTGGGTTGTTTCGAAGCAATTTATCAGCAACGTTACAAAAGACCACTGGACTATCAAAGGTTTGGTGTGAGTGGATTGGAGGAGCTGTTTGAAACGATGGATGATGTCGTGATGTTGCTCGAGGAACCAGTAAGCAAGAAAAAGTTCCTGGTGGCTGCTGGTTGCTAAAGAAACTGTGACATCTTCCGTAATTTTGAACAGTATCTGACATTCGATGAGTCTGAGATTTCCTTCGATATTCGAAGTTGGTCTTACGACTTTGCATTTCCGGTTAGGACCTCAGTTCCTATATTTTATTGTGAGAAACCCAATTGGTTTGGCCATTGGAGTGCCAAGCAGGTGATCCCTTCCAGCAGAATATGCTGTCATGCTTTCTTTTGCAGTGGTGGTCAAGTTTGAAGAAGAGTTGCCACTTGGTTCGTGTTAATATGTCACATCGCACTCGAAACCATGGGGTTGTGGGCGTGGCAGTGAGGCACTCGAAACCTGCTCTGGTTTTTGGTTGTTCGTCTGAAACATGAGATACGGTTGGAGTATCTTAGGGCTTGATACGATGCACCTGCGATTTCTGTGCTAGCATCATTTCTACAAATTTCTGGGGTCAGCGTATTAAAGACAGTGTCGCCAACTTCCGACTGCTACAGACACTGCGCTTTTCGACTTCGGTGTTGGCTTCTGTTTCTGAGAGTAGCCGGTGTAAAAATGGTTTGTTTTTACGGGTTACAGGTAGACGTGAAATTGTGAATCCATCTGGGTTTTATTCTCATGACTCGTGGGCTCGAGTCATGACCCTAAGCAGAGCATGGGTAAAGTAGGTTGTTTTCACTGAGGTTTTATTATGATTTGTGTGTGGCATAAAAAAGAAACACTCTGTTTGAAAGGAAAATGATATGTTCTGAAACAGAATTTTAGTACACAAAAATGAAATAAAATCTATCTCAACTATTGCAAAATGCCCAATTTATCTTTCTTAATGTTCTTTGAATGTTTGATGTAAACAATACAGCCTTTTGAAACCTAAAACACAACAAATTTTCATACTCTACTCTATAAATCACTAATCTCTGAATATCTAAAGCACTCGAAGTATAAAGAGCAACATGGCTATTACCTGCAAGGCTGCAACATGATTCATTGCTCTTGAACCTTGTCAAAGGGTGGAAGGATTTCGACTGCATTATCTCTTTGTAGCGGAGCATGCTGAGAATTTCGAATTTTTAGCAATACAAATATTACAAAACCAATTAATGGATGGTCGTGCTGTACATCGATAAAACAGATTGGAGCTTTTGTATCGTTATACCACAAAACGACCAAAAGCACCTTTCGTTTTCGGGATGAAACTCCAACTTAAATGGAGGGTATGTTTGATGGAGATTGAGGTGATCCAGTTTCGAGTAGAAAGCTTCTACTACAATACGACCGTGATGTACTAGACGAAGAGGCCAGACCCCGGCCGTCCCAACTTTGGAAAATCCCGTCTCTCCTGTGCATCTTACTTTTACTCGTCCTTCCTCTTTCATCTTCCACGGCTTCAATAAACCCATTATGCATCGGGTCTGCACACTCGTATAAAAGCCTTAACACCTGCTTAATTGAAGGTCTGGCCCGCCCTTCTCTCTGGGTACACCATTTCACAATGGTCACAACCGTTTGAAGTTGATCCAAGTCAAATGAGTCGCCAATGGCAGGGTCTACAAGCTCCCGAGCTCTTGATTCTGATGTCATTAGTGGCTGGCAAAACTCTACCAAATTCTTGTTGTCATGGATGGCTCGTCTAGAGGTCACCATCTCTAACAGTACAACCCCGTAACTGTAGATGTCACTCTTCTCTGTCAGCTCTTGAGTGACCACATATTCGGGATCCATGTAACCTGATTTCGATAGAACATTTATGAGTCTTTGAAGTATGTGATTACGCTCATGGTAAATAGGTTCCTTTCTGACCTGGAGTTCCTCTGATCTCTGTGTTAACGGGTTCAAAACAAAATGATCCATCTTTAGAAGCATATGCAAGGCCGAAGTCTGCAACCTGGAATACAAAGATTAGAATAGGAAACATGTATTATTATCGGCTAACACGTTTATCATAACTTATGGTCAAAAACAGATGTTGGAATGTATATGTTGGAGTTTAGAAGGAAACAAAATGAAAGTACGATGGAGATCCAGAAGATAAAAGAAATAAATTTGCTGTGTAAAGTCTAATTTTATTGAAGTAATGAGGACTTTAAATACAGCAGAAAAAGTAACTGAAAATGCATAAAATGAGGGATCACATAGCCTACTGCTTCCTACAAAACAGCTACTGCTAATGACCATGACTTCCTGGAAATCAGCAACTACTACTGACCAGTCAAAAAACTAACTATTGAAATTAAATAAATAAAAGAAAAACTAAAAATTCAGCAACTGAAGCATAACTTTAACACTCCTCCTTGCTTTGGTTGCTGCAAACTCCAAGTTTCTCTCTAAGAAACTCAAACTTGCTTCTTGGTAAAGGCTTTGTAAATATATCAGCTAGTTGAAGTTCAGATCTGCAGTACTTTAAACTAACTGAGCCTTCCTTCTGCACTTCTCGAATGAAGAATAGTTTGATATTAAAGTGCTTTGTTTTTCCATGGAAAACAGGATTGTTAGAAATGGAAATTGCAGCTTGGTTATCAACAAAGACTTCAGTGCATCCTTCTTGCTTTAGATTCAAATCCACCAGCACTTTTCTTAACCATAAGGCTTGATTTACAGCAGCACTAGCTGCAGTAAATTCAGCTTCTGCTGTAGATTGTGCCACCGTCTTCTGCTTTTTGCAACACCATGAGAATATACCCGAACCAACCTTGAAACAATAGCCTGAAGTACTTCTCATGTCATCAGGTGAACTCCCCCAATCACTATCAGAGTAGCCTTGTAGAACACAATTCTGACTTTTGCAAAACTTGATTCCATAATCCAGCGTTCCTCTCACATATCTAAGGACTCTTTTGGCAGCCGTTAGATGTGTTTCCGTTGCACAATGCATGAATCTAGACAATAAACTTACTGAATGTAGGATATCAGGTCTTGACGCAGTTAGATACATCAAGCAACCAACTAGACTCCTGTAGAAAGTTTCATCCACTTTCTCAGCTTCGTCTTTTTTGTCTGCATTCATCCATTCTGAATTTTTTCAGAATTTCCTTGGCATACTTTCTTTGACAGATGAACACTTCCCCAGTCTTTTGCTTTATCTCTAATCCTAAAAAGTATGCCATTTCTCCTAAATCTGTCATCTCGAAAGTTCTCTTCATGTCTTCTTTGAACTTTCTCACATGTTCTTCATTGCTTCCAGTAACTAGCAAATCATCCACATATAATGAAATAACAACAAAATTGATTTCATCACCTTTGATGTAGAGGGTAGCGTCATTGAGACTTCTTTTGAAACCAACTGCAGCAAGTGTTCCATAGTTACCTAATTCGCCCAAGAGGCCGCGATTTCCGTTCCAATCGCCACGAACCGAATCGCAATTCGATAGCGTTCCTATCGCCGTCCAATTCGGTAACCCAAATCGAATTCAATTCGTTTAATTCGTGTTCTAATCGTGTGCAATTCTGCGTTTTCAATTAAAGAAATTCGTGTTCATTTCGTGTGCAATTCTGCGTGTTCAATCAGTGAAACTCGTGTACCCAATTCGAACCAATCAGCCCCAGTTCGAATCGACTGTTCGAATTTCGTGCGGCCACAGACTGCTTGTTTCTATAATCGACTGTTCGAAATCGACTCCCTTTTTGAATTTCTATAATAAACCGCTCGTTTCCTTCACCTGCTCCTTGATTGCCTGCTGCGTTTCCTATTAATTTCTAATTGAGTGATTGGCTACTGCTGCATTTCCTAAATCCTAATTCCTATTAATTTCTAATTTCCTAACACCTTCTGATTTTAATCTATAAATATGTCCCAATTCTCAAGTCTGAATAATACTTACATCACATCTAAGAAAGAAGAACTCTCTCAACTTTCTACACTTCTACTCTCAAAATTTAATAATGGTCTTTTAAAAATTATAGTAACAAAGTAATAACTAATAAGTAAGAATATATAATATATGGTACATCGTACCTCATTTTATGGTACACCGTACCGCATTATATGGTACATCGTACCAGAACGTACCGAAATGAGCCTACCCCCCTTCGTACCGAATTTTAGGAACCTAGCGAATTGCGATTTCGTACCGCGTACCCGTACCGGATCGTACCGCGAATTAGGTAACTATGAAGTGTTCATCAATTCTGCCGTACCACGCTCTTGGAGCCTGTTTCAGGCCATACAATGCCTTTTTGAGCAGGTACACATCATCCTCGTGCCCTTTCACAGCAAAACCTTCTGGCTGCTCAACATAAATCTCCCCCTCCAAGAGACCATTCAAGAATGCTGATTTAACATCAAGTTGATAGACTTTCCAGCCCTTCTGTGCAACCACTGCAAGCAACAACCTGATTGTATCTAATCTGGCAACAGGAGCAAAAGTCTCAGAATAATCGACCCCAAAAATCTGAGCATAGCCTTTTACGACAAGCCTGGCTTTATGCTTGTTGAGTGAGCCATCAGGATTCAACTTGGTTCTAAATACCCACTTTACTCCAATCACTTGTCTATCCATGGGTCTTTTCACCAACCTCCATGTCTCATTTTTTTCGATCATCATGAGCTCTTCCTTCATTGCTGCAATCCATTTTGGACTCTTCCCAGCTTCCTCAAAATCTGTTGGTTCAAGTATAGCCACATTGCAACTTTGGTAAATATCAGAAAGTGATCTCATACCTCTAACAGGAATATCATCCACCAGCTCATCTTCTTTCAGCTGCGAATCTAAAACGGGATTTGAGAGACCAGCTACTTGCTTTTCTTTCCAATCCCATTCATCATTATCCATGAAATGCACATCCTTACTTATCAAAACTTTCCTTGTGTTTGGTTGGAAAATTCTATAAGCCTTTGAGATTGTGCTATAGCCAATAAAGATTCCTGCTTGTGATTTCTTATCCAACTTGTCTCTTTTGATATGAGGAATATAAACAAAGCACAAACATCCAAATACTTTGAGATTTTTCAATGAAGGTTTAAAACCATACCAGACTTCATATGGAGTTTTACCTGCAACAGCTTTTGTAGGAAGCCTGTTGAGAAGAAACACTGATGTGTGTGCTGCTTTTGCCCAATATTCCTTTGGCAAATTCTTCTCAAACATCAAACATCTAGCCATCTCCATTATGGTACGATTCTTTCTCCCACTAACTCCATTGCTTGAATTTCCATAATAAACCAGCGACTTCTGACTTGAACTTGAGAAAATAGATCCAACACATTCTGGAATAATCATCTATAAAGATCAAAAAATATCTACTTCCATTTAGAGATAGAGTTTTGTGAGGTCCAGCCACATCAGTGTGAATAAGCTGCAACTTTTCAGTAGCTCTCCAAGTCGAATGCTTGAAAGGAAGCCTTGATTGCTTTCCTTGTTGGCAAGTTCTACAATCTGGAATTTCAGATTCAAGGCAAGGAAGACCTTGAACCAACTCATCTCTTTGCAATTTCAGCACAACTTTATGATTAAAATGTCCAAGCCTCTTGTGCCAAACTTCAGCATGGACTTTTGTTGCAGAAAATGCAGCTTGCTCCTCCTCCAATGGGTCAAGTGAAAAGCTCTTCCCTTTCATTTTCACTTTGAATATATCATTGTCATTTGAGTCTTTGATTAGACAATGATTTGGTTCAAAGTTTACTTTGAAACCTTTTTTAATCAACTATCCAACGCTCAACAAATTTTGACTGATATTTGGTACAAATAATACATCTCTAATAAATTTTGTACCTGAAATGCTTTCGATTGCCACTGTGCCTTTTCCCTTGACTTCAATGTACTCCCCGTTGCCAATCTTTACTTTGGAAAGTATAGACGTATCGAGTTCCTTGAAGAGATCACGATCAAATGTCATATGGTTGGTACAACCACTATCAATGAGCCATTTGTCACTTGAATGACCGGCTGAAAAACAAGAAGCAACGAAGAGTTGTTCCTCTTCTTCTCCATCAGCAACCTGAGCAACATTTTTTTGTTGCAAATTCACCTGGGTGACTGTTTTTTGTTAAATGTTGCTTCTGCATATTCTTTGATGATGCCCCATGTTTTGACATTTTTCGCATTGTTGATCTGGGTTCTCCAGCATTTTGAAGCCGAATGACCCTTTCTTCCACAGTGCTTGCAAGGAGAGAATTCAGATTTTGTTCCCTTGTAGGTTTTAGAAGAATCAAAACCTGTGTTTCCTTTGTTCTTCTCATCTTTCTTCACTTTCTTTCCTCGACTAGACTGAGCTTTTGCAGCTAATGCACCTTCAACAGATCCTTCAGACCTCATGAGCCTTCTCTGCTCTTGTGCTTGCGAAGAATTTATCAATTCTGCCAAAGTAAGCTTTGACAGATCTTTAGTGTTTTCCAGTGAGGAAATGGTGGCTTCAAATCTTTCAGGAGTAGTCACAAGAATTTTTTGAACTAATCTGGAATCAGAAAATTCAGAGCCAAGTAATCTTATTCTATTAGCAAGATTGAGTAATTTGTCAGAATACTCTTTAATTGTCTCTGAATCCTTCATCCTTTGAAGTTCGAATTCTCGTATCAAGTTGAGAATACGCATTCCCTTGATTCTTTCATCTCCTTCATACTCTTCCTTCAAGAAATTCCAGACCTTGAAGGCTGATTTAAATGTCATTATCCTGACAAAAATTTCTTGTGAGACAGCAGCAAATAACGTAGCTCTTGCCTTTGACTTCCTTGTTTTCTTCTCCTTATGACTCTTTACCTGGGCCATGGTTGGATTTGCCGGCAAGGTTGGTACTTCGTAGTCCTCCTCAACAGCTTCCCAGAGATCATTTGCCTCCAGATGAGCCTCCATCCTTGCTGCCCAAACATGATAACCTTCACCATTGAAAACTGGTGGTGCCAGTGAAGTGAACGGTGTTTCTGAATCCATTGATTACAGAAAGAAAAGATAAAGAAAAAATCTCTTGGTCACAGGTCCCTTAAGAAGAAGGCTCTGATACCAATTTGTTGGAGTTTAGAAGGAAACAAAATGAAAGTACGATGGAGATCCAGAAGATAAAAGAAATAAATTTGCTGTGTAAAGTCTAATTTTATTGAAGTAATGAGGACTTTAAATACAGCAGAAAAAGTAACTGAAAATGCATAAAATAAGGGATCACATAGCCTACTGCTTCCTACAAAACAGCTACTGCTAATGACCATGACTTCCTGGAAATCAGCAACTACTACTGACTAGTCAAAAAGCTAACTATTGAAATTAAATAAATAAAAGAAAAACTAAAAATTCAGCAACTGAAGCATAACTTTAACAGTATAAAACTACGTCGGCCAATAAGAAAAGACAAAGGTGAGACTCTAAAACTTTGGAATATCAGGATATTTATGTTGTTGGCACAAATGCAAGCACTAAAATTATTTTAGTTATAATAAATGGACACCTGGGAAATTTATAAACGTGAACTTCTAGAGTTCTAGTTGCTTTTTAACAAATAAATTGCAAAGCCTAGAATATGTGTATTTTAATAGTCTTCTGGACGTTCTAGCAAACATGTCGCTTCCAAATAAGGACCACAAAGTAGATTGCGTAAATAAAATAATTCAACGACATGACTAGCATTACCTTTCCAACGAAGTTTTCATCAAGTAATATGTTGCTGGATTTGATGTCTCTATGGCACAGAGGAGGATCACAGTAGAAGTGGAGGTATTCCTGAATGAAAAATGATGTAATTTAGGACAGAAGAAATGCTTCGCAAAGAAAAAAAGATACAATTCCAAATAAATGAAGAAGCTCTTCTATGTTGACTATTATTATTACCAAAGCATTTGCCACATCGATTGCAATCTGAATTCTTGTCTGCCAACTAAGCGGACCTATCCCTGGAGCTGCACACACATGTGGAATTTAGAAAGCCGGAGGAAGAACTTAAGGAGAAGAAGAAAAAATAAAGAAATAAAGATGGATACTGTGAAGATGATCCTTTAAGCTCCCATTTGCCATATATTCATACATGAGAAACCTGCCACAAAACAAGAAAAGTTCATTATTTGCAACATCTATATTAATAAAAAGAAACATATTTCAATATATGTGTGTAATTACCGTTCATGTTTTTCAATGCAAAAGCCTTTTAAAGCAACAAGATGGCGATGATGAAGTCTAGCAAGGAGCTCTATTTCTCTGCAGAATTCTTCCACAGCCTGTTCTGAAACTTTATCCATACGCTTCACTGCAAATGTGGAACCATCACTAAATTGAGCTTTGTATACAGTGCCAAATCCTCCTTGTCCAATAACGGTAATGAAGTTGTTGGTTGCTTTTTTCGTCTCCCTATAGCTGAACTTTTTAAACATAGATGACGGGCCTGCATAAGATCCCAATTGCCTTACTAAAAGGGTCTGACAAACTAGGGAGAGAACAGTACGTAATCAGCTTAGACTATCAATCACCTTCTTCAAACTTTTTTGTTGGCTGAGAAATTGTTTTCATTGAGGTTTTATTACTTGTCATGGCATGTCCATCCAGTTCTCTACTTTTCCTACGAATAAGGAAAACCATTAGTACCAGCATCATAGTGGCCACTGCTGTAACTGCGATGCCAATACCGGGAACCAGTGATAGATGGTACGAATGGCGTTTCCCAATATCAGGTACACTCAAAGAAAGCTGACTTGGACTAGTAGCATCAAATGGACTTGGAGATGACTCCGGTGAAAATGTAGGTGGAGAGGATCCTGAAACTACACATAGTTGCAACGAATCAACAGTTAACACTACAATTACTCGCCCAAAAAACTGATGTTAACACCATTGGAGATTAGATATATAAAGCCTTACCTGGAGTGTTACTAAGCCCTTGAACTCCGAAAAAACAGTTAGCAATCTCAACAGCCGAGACATCATCAACTTGGCTAGCAAGGGAAACATATGTTGCATCCCTGCAAGTGCTCAGTGTCGTATTATCCCCCGCTCCCACTAGGTTCCTTAGATACAAGATGCCAGCATTCAAACATTTTTTACAACCACCTTCGCGTGTAAGTGGTACTCTGCAATTGATAGTAACATTGGAAAATTTTGGAGATTGCAGCATCTGGTTGACAGTTGTTATTCCAAGGCACTCGTAATTGACAGGAATTTTAGTCCCAAATCCACAGAAAACTGTAGCATTTCTAGTCATGCCATGCAGTTCTAAAGTCTCAGATATGGTCTGTAGGCATATTTTGGATAGTTCCAGCGTGACACCTAGGTTGTTAGTTACATTTGCATAACGAGCAATAGAAACTGCAATAAGGGCGTTGATATAACGACAACAACTTGCTCTAGATTCTGTATTGGAACAAAGGATGGCAGCACGAGTAATGTTGGCGCCACTTATATCCAAGGGGCAACCTGCTTAATGGAGAAAGAAGGGAACAAATTTGTTACGATACACAAATCTTCCATGAAAACAAAGACAAACGCCCACACTGAAAAACATGAATGATGAGTGAATCAACCATCAAATGATAAAGAAACAACTTTCCAATTTTGTTCCAAAACCAGGGATGCATTTGCAATTAGCGTTTGTTATGGTATATTGTATACCTTACCTATAAGGACCATGCCACGGCACCACTGTTAGGACTCCTTTTTCTGCTTCTTTTTTGGAAACTTAGACTTTAGTTGTCGAAAACGTTGACCACAATCTCATAGTGTTGCATAAGTTCCTTAGTTTTATTGTAAATTTTGGACTTAATATTTGATTGGTTAGATTACAACACCAAAGTTATAATGCACGTCTAATTTTGTAACATGGTGGTGTTTGCGCAAAGGAAGAAGCGAATCAATAAGAATGGAGACGGGAGAAGAGGTAAAAGAAGATTTCACTAGCAACGTAAATCAATCTCCTTCTGCAGTATATGCACCAGCAGTCCACCACAAAATATGGAGATAGAGTCCCTAGAATTGCGATTACTGTCAGGAAAACAGACTGAGACATAAAAAGCAGTTTTCTATATCAACCATATGCTCAAAAGAACCATCAGCTTCACTTATTAATCATGTTCAATTGCTAAATGAAAAGGTTGTGATATTATGCAGAAAACTGAAAGCAACCTTACTGGCCGTACTTTGCAGCTTATAAAATGTTCTTTAAAAAGCTTTTAACGAAGTATATAGAGTTCTTTGGGAACAATACACTTCAGTTATAAGGAAATGTGACTAAGATGATCAACCTAGTAGTCACCTTACACCGTGGCATTCCAAACATTCCATACCAATTGTTACAATTTAATCTTACACCAATATTATTTAATAGCATGGCAGGCAGGGGCGGACTTACTCTAGTGGGAGGGGTAGCCCGTGCAACGGGTCCCCTCCCAAATAACTTCGTTTCGTAATGGAATATTTTTAAATAATTTATATGTGCAACTGACAAAGTTTTATGTGTGCAACTTATAGTATTCAAAAAAAATAATGTGTGAGACTTTATTTTAAAAAAATTTGATACC
This sequence comes from Centrapalus pauciflorus, assembly GCA_020465985.1. Taxonomy (NCBI): domain Eukaryota; kingdom Viridiplantae; phylum Streptophyta; class Magnoliopsida; order Asterales; family Asteraceae; genus Centrapalus; species Centrapalus pauciflorus. The sequence continues at coordinate 441,647 of JAANYP010000455.1, read as the reverse complement.
TCAAAAAACAAGTTAATTACCTAAATAACTAAATAAGTAATTAATTCAATAAATGAACAACATCCAATAATATTTCTAAAAAATAAAACTCAATATTAAATTCTAAACCCACTGACCCAATATCCTTTTAAACTCAATATTATTTTTAACCCAATTTTAAACTCAATAATAATTTTAATTTTTATGTCCAATTCTTTAAACCTCTTAGCCTTAACCCACTTTTGAAAAAAAAGGTAGAAGAAGCAAGAAGCGAGAGCATAAATTTTTTAGCGGTGTTCTGATTTGGGCGGTTGAACATGAAATAATTTCAATGGTAACAAATGAACTTTTTAGATCGATTCTAAAATATGAAAAGTCAAAGATAGCAACTGTGATAAGTAAATTGTTAACTTAATAACTTATATTTCATAATAGATTGTATTTTTATGTATTATGTATTATTCCATTTTTTATTTTAAGATTATATATTTAATACTCACTCTGTTCTCCTCCCCCTCGGTATATAGAGACCGGATTTTTGTTTTAAAACTTATATCCGGAATCCCTATACTTGATTGAGGGGTATGGAGCCGTCGGTCGCTTGGTTTAAATTATAAATATTCATGTGTTGACCCGACCCGACCAAAATAACCATTTCAATTTTCGAACTGTGAACGCGATGAAAATTTGTGCAACGGGTCCTTTTGGTGGCTGGGTCCGCCACTGATGGCAGGGGGATAACCGGATAAGATAACGCAAACAGGAGAAGCCTGTTATCATCAAGTTAATGAGAACTATATAGATGGTCCAAAAACATTGTTCTAAATTTTGATTGTTCTTTTATTCATCGACCATATATATGTTTCTATGATGGCCCAAAAGGATGCACATTTTCATCCACAAAGAGACTTCAGAACTGCAAGATACAGTTATGAGTTCTATGCAGACGTGTTTGATTCTATGAAAGAACCTGAATTTCAAATACATTGTTACAATATTGTTGCATTTAATGCTAGTACTGTAGTACATGAAAGTATTCATAGTACTAAAAGTCATAATACATAATTTAGGAACTCTTAAAAGTTATAGAGACACGGCAGTTTGATTTAATTAACTCTAATCCACCAACCACAATTACATATTCATAAATGTTAAGGGAAGAAGGAGAACCCACACGCTTCCAGCTCGGATGAATTAATTTAAGAGTCACGCATTTTTTAGCCGGAATAATTCATAGTACTATACAACTGGCTGATTCTTTTCCCCACCTTTTTAACACCAAACTTGATCCGCAGATTTCCAGATTCGGCCAGGATGACAGTCTCAAAACCCTAAACGAAGCCTACCGAGTTTCTCATTACTTCTTTTTTCAAAACTTTTTCCAACTGATACCGAATTACTAAGTTGTGCATTGATTCATAAAACTAAATCAACGCATTTCAGAACAATTCAAAGCTAGACAACTCTTGAGTTTACATAAATTAAAGCTCAAATGCACATAGGCATAAACAGATACACAAACACTATTAACAGTCGTCCAATACTGATTTAAAAAACAAGCAAATCAAATAGAGATAAAATCAAAGCATGAATCAAATTCGAACCGAAAATCCAAAAATATCGTGAGTAAGGAGACTTAAACTAGTTAACAAGTGTAGAAGTTGGAGGAAAAAAAAAAGGGTTCACCTGAAGCAGCCATGGCAGGAGAAAGCTGCATTTGTAGAAGCAACAGCAGACACGGTAAGAATAAGAATAATGTCAAAGTCCAAGTGTATGTGGCCATTGTTGTTGAGAATGAGATGCCGTAGAGTGGGATCGGTGGCTGCGTATGTTAGTAAAGTGTGCTTACGTTACAGTCACAGATGTGTGTGTGTGTGTGTGTGCAGTGTGAGGGATGAGTTTGACTGATTTCGCCCCGACGTTTTTATGCTCAAGGAAGACGACAGTCGTATGTGTTTCCTTGCTACATAATTCGAGAATTTTGCTCTTTTTACTATTTTACCCTTCTTCTTTTCCTGTTCATTTTTATTCGTTCTTCTCCCTTCTTCCTCTTTCTCTCATCCCTCTTTGCTTTCTTTACTATTTTGCTCAATTCTCACTTTTGATGAATTATAACTAAGAATGTGTTTGTTTGATGAGTTTTTAAATTACGAAATGTCAAATTAGTATGGTTTTTGGTTGACAATGTTGTCAAGCAAAATTGTATCTGTATCAGTTTTGACAATTCTTATTGTTTTGATGTCATTCACACGTTATTGATGTCACTATTATTACACTTATATATAAACATATTTGCACACACAATCCCACGACAGGCTTTCTCTCTTTCTCTGTGTTTGAATGCCATTTTGCCTTGATATCATGTCATTGCCAAGTTGAGAGGGTGGTGTTTGCCAATGTCATGTTGGGTATCGAGCCTACTCCCTAAGGCCTTATAAAAGTTTTTTTAAATGATTACTAAAACTTATATTCATTTATATTCATGGGTTTCTCTTTTTTTGGGTTAATTCTTAAAAATAGCAACAACTTTATGTTTTTTTGGCGTTTATAGCAACATTATTTATCTTTTATCATTAATAACATCAACTTTTATATTTTTGTCATTTATAACAAAAGGTTGAAAAAGTTGTTGCTATAAATGATAATAAAATACAAAAGTTGATTCTATTAATTATTAAAATTACAAAAATCAATGTTATTAATTATAAAGGAGAAATAATGTTGCTATAAGTGATAAAAGATAAAAACTTCTTGCTATTTTTAGCAATTGACCCTTTTTCAGTTATTTTAAACTCATATTTATATTCATACTTATTTCTAAACTCATTAACGAATCAAACGCCCCTTAACTTTTATATTATTTAATGTAATTTATTTTTATAAGTTGCAGCTACATGACTACATCTATTTTTATCAAAAATATTTATTTAAATGCTCACATATTTATCTGGCCTAATTAAAAGGTTCACATTTCTATTTTAAAATATCCCAAAGTAAGAATTCACTTACAAAATAGATGATTTTACATTGTTAAGTTTCAATAATAACTCTATATTTACAAAGCAACATGGATTAAGTAAATAAATAAGTGTAAAGTTGTCATTTGAATATATAAATGAGGTAATACTTATTTACTTTTTAAAACGATGTGACTTTACCCGGTAAACGTTTATTTTGAGATGGAAAAAATAAGGCCTAACTCTTTTAAGAAAATTATGACTTTTAAAATCTCTTGCTACTAATGCTACATTGTTGTATTTAAAAGGAAAGAAAAAGAAATATATATTAAAGGAAAAAAAAAAATACTTTCTAATGTTGTTAAATAAGATGGATAAAAAAATAAATAAATGAAGTTTTCGTTATTTTTAAATAGGAAATATATATATAAATATATATAATCTGGATTTAGATTGTACTTTAAATAATCGAGAGTACAAAACACACCTATTGTGAATGATCATTCACAAATTTTTTATATAAACATGTATAAACTAAGATTATAAGATATTTTATCAAAAGAATCATACATTTATACATTAAAGATCAAAGAATATATATTGTGAATGATTGGACTAAATCATGTGAGAAGATCATTCACATAAATATATATGACCATTCATAAATTTTTAATGACGTATACTTGATGAATGTATCTGAAATTTATTTGAGAGTTAGAGGCTTTAGGTTTCTAAAGAAGCTTTTAGGCTTTTGCTTCCGCGGCTATACCTTAACCGTTTACAGCTTAGATTGGTCTTTTCTTTTCCCCCTTCGATCTAGTCGTATATCATGTGTGTAACGCCATTTTAAACATGATAGTAAAAAAAATATTTGATAAAAGTATTGTACAAAACTAACATACTATTAAATTATAATAAAGTGGTATTTTTGGTCGCCGGTGACATTTTCACTTACATATTTAAATAATTTGAAATTACATTTTCTTCATGCATAATTTTATAATTCGGAGTTAAAAATTGACATAAATTGTATTACATTTGTTTATAATCTTTTTCTTTTTAAACACAAATATAAATTTAAAGTGTTTAATAAATCTTTCATTAAACCTTAAATTTAACTAATTAAGTGATCTTTTTTATTTAATGCATATTATACACAAACATATATTGAATATTGATATATATTATATACCAATAATGTTAGAAAACATTGCATGTAAAATATGAAAAACATTGTTGTCGATGAATGGGGTTTTGTGGACCTCTTATTTTCTAAGACGAATGAATGTGTTTCTTTGATACTTTCTATACATATGTTTTTCGTTTTATTAATCATACACCCTTTTTTTTTTCTTATGAGTATATATAATTAATAAATTTAATGAGCCATATATTATTAAATAAGAATTTGTTGTTAATTGGATGTTTGATTAATAAGATCAGTGGATGGATGTTTTAATAACATCATTTGTTATTGTTATTCTATCTATACTATATATAATAAGAAAACCACTTGGAGTTTCTGGACCATTAGATGAAAAGAAATCAATGGTCCAGATTAATGACAACTCATAATTATTTATGAAATGTCTTTTATACCCTTAATTAAAATCAATAATTATATCTATGCCATTTTATCTTTCTTTCCTAATTAGAATCAATAATTAAAAAATATATAAATATCATTTTATCTTTATTTCCTTACATTAATCACTTCAATATATTATATTAAAAGCAATTAACCAATAGGTTGCTAATAACTAAAACATATATATTGTCTTTAAAATTCGAAACATGCATATAATAATTGTAATAATTTTGTATAGTTTATATCTTAAAACAAATATTTATTTATTAATATAACATAACTTTTTTAGTTAAATCATATAAGGTATAAAATGTTGACAAATTAGATACAATTATTCCTTCATATATTTCATATGTTTTCATTCATAAATATTCTATAAAAATATTGATTTTAAAATTTAAACTAATTTATAGAATTTATAATCTACTTTTATTCTTAGAATTTTCTATTATTATTACTTATTAGTAGCAATTATAAGAAATTATCAATTCTTTTTATAGATTCTAAAAAATGTAAATGAAAATATAAATTGATATAAATAGTACACTTAATAATCTAGCTAATCTATATATGTATAATAAATACTAATAAAAGAGTAACTTTACTCTTTTCTTGTGAACATGTGTCATCACTATGAATCGATACGTGACATTTATGAGTTTTAAAAATAATAAAGAAATTTAATTGAATTTCATCCATATCTAATATAATCTACTTTTAAATTCAAATCAAATCAAAAAAAATCTAATACTCTGCTAACTTATTATTTATAATATAATAAAGGTTTCAAAAAGATAAGCAAATAATTACTATTCATATATATATTTATATAGTTTTGTTTAAAAAATAATATTTATATCTTTACCTTTTAATTTATTATATTATATATATATATATATATATATATATATATATATATATATATATATATATATATATATATATAGGGTCAGGTTCTATGGGGCACCTGTATGCATTGTGTACTTTGGGAACCTGTATGCACCGTTAGATCTTGAATTTTAATGGTTCAGATTGTAGTGGCAAAAGGGTAATTAACTTGAAAATGGGTGCACGGGTGCATAACTTCTCGCGCGCGGAAGAGCAAAATCGGAAGATGCTTGAATTCAGAAAATATTCTATCCGAATCTAAACAAACATGATGCATCTTCATCCAATTTATTGGATTCGTCTTCAAACACGATGCATCTTCATCCAATTCAATTTCAAACATGATGCATTTCGACCATATTCATCCTCGTCTTTGTTCCATCATTATGCATCACCAAAATCGTGATGCATTTCGGCCATATTCATCCTCGTCTTTGTTCCATCATTATGCATCACCAAAATCGTGATGCATTTCGACATTTAAACGTGTTAATTTCGTGATGCATCTCTGAAATTTAAACGTGTTCATCAACGTCTTCAATGTGTTCATCATTATCGTGATGCATTGCTGTTGTGCATCATGTTTGAAACAACCAATATTTTATTTAGTTTCCTAAATAAATGATAAATATTAAATTAAATCTTATAATTTAACAATATATTACTAAACATTCTCAAAATGCCCTTAATGCACCCTTTGTAAACAAGCAATGCATTTTTGGTTCCCATTTGGTTCCCGATGCATATGGTGCCCCATAGAACCTCAATATATATATATATATATATATATATATATATATATATATATATATATATATATATATATATATATATATATTAAAAATATCCGCGTAATACGCGGGTAATAAACTAGTTAAAGTTAAAATGCATACAATAACAACAATTATTCATAATTTCACATTTTAAATTATTAATTATATTTATTATACCAAATGTACCATAACTGGTTTGATGAATTTTTAGGATGATGCAGAATGCACATATTCATATTATTTTGTTAAAAACGCATAATATCAACGATGCAGGGTTCTAATATTCGAGTTTTACTTTATTTTGATGCTGAATATTTTTTAAAACTTTTCGGCAAGTTAAAACATAAATAGGAGGTAAAATATGACTTAATTACTTTTGTTTCATATTTTATAACATAATGTGATTTTATAATTGTTTCATATAACATAATGTGATTTCATTCTTTGTTCACATCATTTGTGCTATAAAAATTATGGATTTGTCATGACTATGAAGATCAAAGTAAACAATGACGAAACAACTCAAAGCCATTGATGGTGCATAAATGTTTCACTATAAATATCTCTACCTCTCAAAGAATGACTATCCAAAGTTGACTTTTTTTCCCTTCAACAAGGACCACAACCACAAAATGAACATTAATACTTGGGTGGTGTATGGTTTGCTGGATTTCGAAGATCCCGGTGGATTTTCATTTGAAAATCCTTCACTTATTATGTTTGACAAAAGAAAAAAAAAAGATTTAATTTTCCTTTTGCATTTCACAATCATCTTTTTTAGTATTTTAGAATTCTTTCCTACCTCCTATTATTTCATAATATCATATTTTACATTTCAAATTCCTAACCAAATGACGATCTTACCCTTACCTTCAATCTAACCACCACCTACATATAATTATACCTATGGACCCCACCCTACCAACACCTATCCCCACCACAGCTCATCTCATCCTACCTTACCCTAACTACATATACTCAACAATGATAACTATCTAACAATGATTATTTTTTTGGTGGTTAAAATAATCACTTTTTGTTTAGTAGTTAATGCAATCATTAAAGAGTAATATAACCTTTAAATGAGTTTCTTAATAATTTTATGGGTTTAAGTCGTACAAATGCTAGTACTATTCTGAAATAACTCAAATATCTAATCTGGTTATTTTTGTTTGAATAATACTTATACTTGGTTTTTGTTGTCGTTTTGATACTTTTAGTAACTGGTAACCGGTTTCATCAATAAAAATATTTTTTTTTATCTTTATAAAGAATGATGTGGATTTACATGCTTTAAAATTTTTTAAAATTGATTATTTATTGTTTTTTATTACATTTATATATTTGATAATAATAATGATAAATATAAAATATTATAACATTCATTAAATTACAAGATCAATCCCAAGATCTTTACTGATTCATATCTCTTTTACCTCTGTATGCACTTCTACCATCCCCAAACTCTCTCATACAACCACTTATCTTCCATCGTTCAAGACTTTCACCGCCGATTCATCTTCACCATTGCCTCTATGACAAATTTAATTTTAGGACTTCGTATATTGATTCAAAATCTTGAAATCCACAAGGTCTGGAAATGAAATGTTGTGGATCTGGTTCGATTTCATATGCGAATGTCTTAAATCTCTTCCGATTTTGTTGATGATTTGCGAATGCTCTAGATTAGGGTACGATTTGGTTATGAGTTTCAATGATACTTTGTGAACGCTCTAGATCTAGGTTCGATTTTATTTGTGAATCAAGTGGTGTATCAACTAGGGGTACTACCCTAGTATATAATAGAAAATGAAAATTAGTTAAAAAAAACGGGGATAACAAGTTGTCTTGTGTTTAATTAGAATCCATTTGTAAAGCCTTTTTCCTTTCACCAATTGATTCATACTTATCATCTTCTCCTTTATCCCTTTCTTTGTTCATGGACTTTTGTATTGCTTTAAGGAAAAAATTTCATTTTTTTGTTGCTTTCAAGATAATTAAAATTTCTAACTTTAATACATGTACATAATTCTAAGAAACTTTAAGGATTCTTACATTGCTTTATGGTTTTCAACAACTTTAGATTGACCGATTCTTCTAGCTTTGTATCCATGGTTGATTTAGTCTCTACTTCGAAGTCATTCAAAGTACAAAGCCAGTTTAATTTATAATAAAACATTAATTTCAATGTAAATCATAAAACAATAAAGATTGGATAAAAGATCACTATGATTTTCAAACGGAAAAAAAGAAAAAAAAATTGATTATTGAATCTATTAGTCTGGCGGTTAATGATTATAATTTTTCAAATAATTCTATTTCATGATTCAAGTATTTGTGTTAACTTTCTCTTTTAAAAACAAAATTAATAATTAATAATAGATAGTCATGATTGAAAATATAAAACTAGATTTTATTCATTTAAAAGTAGTATTATCATACTTGTTTTATGCATGTTTTACAATTATTAATATGATTTCATTTAAAAAGGGGTTTATTATGAAAAAAAAAAACAATCATATTTTCATGGTTTTTGCGTTTTTGTCTCTTCATATCATTTTCCTACAGAAAAGTCCTTAATTAAAAAAAAAATTCTTACTTTTGTGAAATTTGAGTATTAGAGCCTGATTACTAAACCAAAAAGGAAAAAATTAACTTGAAAACTTTTCTGAAAAAAACTAACATAAAGAGACGAAAATATAAAAAAACGTAAAAACATGTTTGTATTATCCATAATAAATTTTTTAAAAAGTGTATTATTTAATTATATTAGTTATGTTTAGTAAGAGAACTTTTATTTTAGTTTAATGTGTTTTTATCTTTAAAAAAGGGTTAAGTACCATTTTGACCATCTAACTTTCAGATTTGTCCCATTTAGCCACTAAACTATTTTTTGTCTTGATTTAACCACTAAACTCTGTTTAATGTTCTATTTTGGGAAAAATAAATAAAACTAATGGCTAAATTGGAACAAAATATGATAGTTTAGTGGCCAAATTGGGACAATTTTCAATGGCTAAATCAGTAAAAAGAAAGTTTAGTGGCTAAATATGTATACAAAAAATAGTTTAATGGCTAAATCGAGACAAGAAATAGTTTAATGGCTAAATCAAAAAAAAATCTAAAAGTTGGATGGTCAAATTAACACTTAACCCTTAAAAAAACTCCATTAAAAACTAGAAGTCATATTTGAAATTAAAATATAGAACTTTCATTTCTTAAATTTGTTTTTTTACACAACGCTAATAATATGAAGCTTTATTAAACATAATTATTTTTCTACATTGTTATTAATCATAAACTATCAATTTTAATTAAAATAATATCGTTTTATGTAATTCAATACTAAAAACTATATTTATCAAACAAATTTATAAAATTATAACTATCTATTGCTGGCGGTGCTTAAAGCCTCCAGCAATTCTCAACCGTCCGATCTTAATCCATTGATCATGAGCCGTTGATAAGGAGCCATTTAGATAATTACAAAATTACCCTTCTTTTACATACTATAGCGGTTACACAAACAAGGGCATAGACGTAAATTAACATCAACTTCCATTATTTTAGTATTAGATTTACGTGATTTGTGAGAGATAGCAGGGAGTTATGCACTTTTTTAGATAGTGGGGGAGATAGTGGGGAGTTATGGAGTTTTTTAAATAGTGGGGAGGTTACTAAGTTTTTAGATAATCAAATGGGTAAATATTACAAGTAGTTTAGATAGTTAAAATGTTATCAGTTATTTTTACATTATTAGAATAATATAAAAATAACGATGAGGTTGGGTACTTATCAGAATTTTCCACACTGAACATGGACCTGGCACATAGAGCTTCAGCTTGGCCATTGCCATTCTTTACTCATTTAACCAGTGTGTAATTAATACATTTATATATACAAAACATTAAAAATATAGTTTCGTATATTTTCTTTTCGTTGGTTTTATAACACATATAAGTTAAACTTCATACTAATAATAATTGAGTTTAATGTATATAAAGATACATTGTATTATTAAAAAATTATTTATAAAACTTTTAACCAGTAATTTAAAACATTTATATATACAAACATTAAAAAAAATAGTTTTATATATTTTCTTTTCGTTGGTTTTATAACACATATAAGTTAAACTTCATACGTATAATAATTGAGTTTGATGTATATAAAGATACATTATATTATTAAAATACTATTTATAAAACTTTTAAACGGTAAATCCGGACACCTCACCAGAAAATTACTAGTTATTTTTGTTTTTCAAAGATTCAGTCCTCAAAAGCAATGACCAGTTCTCTCAAAACTTCCCAGAATACTTGTGTGAAAAAAGAATAAAGGGGGCACCGGCACTGGGTCTGGCGCGGTGTGTACTGTGCACCGCATTTTGGACTCCACGTTCATCTTTACCTTCTCTCTCTCTCTCTCTCTCTCTCTCTCTCTGTAATCTGTATCTGTACCAGGAGAAACCGACATTCGAACAAACCGAATAAGTAATTTCAGATAATTCTTCATCCAAATATACATTTATTCATATTTCATTTTTCTCAAATTTCTCTCTAAGATCATCAATGGAGGCAAGCCTCTTTCTCTGTTATCACTGTCATGTTTGTTTGTTTGTTTTTTTCCTTTTGTTTCCATCAACATTCAACGAACAACAAGCTAAATATACAACTTGAATTTTTGCAGAGAATAGATTTTCGATTCTATGTGTTCTTCGCAACTCTCTTCGCTACAATTGTGCTATTCACATCCGCTTCGGCACTCAAGGTCGATTTTCAAACCGGTGATGAATGTTTTGGAAATGAAAGGTATCGTTTATGACTAAAATGATCGAACTGACATGTCATATGTATTTGGATAATCGTATCAGGAAGGACAAACGTGCGTAAATAACGACAACTGTGACTCAGGGTTACACTGTGAAGCTTGTATTGCAGACGGTAATTATCGTCCTCGGTGTACTCGTATTCAGCCTATGAGTCCTTTTTCGAAGGTATGTATATATTTGTGTGTGTGAAAGTCAGCGTGTAGTTGAGTGTGTATTTGATGTGACTGGTTGTGATTACGTCAGGTGAATGGATTGCCGTTCAACCGGTATTCGTGGTTAACGACGCACAATGCGTTCGCTAGGTTGGGAGATAAGTCAGATACAGGCTCCCTCGTTCTTGCTCCGACGAATCAGCAGGATTCTGTTACTTCTCAGCTCGATGTAAGCTTTTCGCTTTTCTCTTCGACTTATCGTAATAATTCCAAGACAGAAATGCAAATATTTGTTGTTTCACTAATTTTTTTTTTAATCTCGATAATTAATTGTAAATTTTCTTCATCTAGTAGTTTAAGGAGAACTTTTAGGGAGTTAACGATCTTTTTTGTGGCTATCTTTGTGTTTCAGAATAATAACCACCAAAGTTTGGATGGCGATTATCTAATCGGATCTATATCTAATACCAGCAGGAAAAGTAGGGTTTTACATCAATTATATGGAATGAATAAGACCCATGTAATGTATATAATTTGTGACTTGGGTTTAGTTGTTTACTGGAATGAACAATTTAAATTAAATATGTATTTCCTTTTGTATCACTTGGTGCCTTGGCTAAAAATAAAACTTTGCTAGTAATACTAGAAATCCAGAATAGAGATTGTCATTGATTTTGATGGTACAAATGGAATAATTTATTTTAAACTAGTATGTGCCTACCAACCACATGGGAGTATAATAGAGGATAGTATATATAGGGGTGGGTTCAATAGAAAACTTATATGCATCGGAAAAGTCGATGCATCACGTGATGAAGTCATGCATCACTCGGGAATTTGATGCATCACACGCGGAATTTGATGCATCACGCTGGAATTGTGATGCATTTATGGTGGTGCATGGAGGTATTCCAAGGTTTTCTGATGCATGTTGATTTTTTATTGAAGCCCCCTGTGTGTGTGTGTGTGTATATATATATATACACACACACATATATATATATATACACACACACACACATATATATATATATATATATATATATATATATATATATATATATATATATATATATATATATATATATATATATATATATATATATATATATATATATAGGGATGGGATCCATTGTGAACAAGTTATTCGTTGTGAACGTTGTGAACAAATAAAAAAATACATATAATCATTCATATATATCAAAGTGTTTGTAATACGATTCATATGATTCAAAAGGTTCATAGAAGTATCTATTTAAGATTCAGAACATTCAAAATGTTCATAGTACGTAGTTTTTATAACAAGATGCACAAGATGCATAAGATTCAACAAGATTCATGAAATTCGACAAATTAATTGGATTCAATAAAATCCATAGGATCCAATAAGATTAATGAGTTAATAGAAGGGTTCGGTAGTATTTTCAACAAGATTCATAAGATTCAAAAGCTATTTTATGGTTGTTCACAATGTTCACAATGAATAAAGTGTTCACAAAAGATCCTTAGTCTATATAGTATATATATATATATATATATATATATATATATATATATATATATATATATATATATATATATATATATATATATATATATATATATATATATATATGCCTTCAAAGGTTAGATGGAGTGCATATAAAGGGCATAATATCTCTTGTTTTATCTTTGAAAAATGTATAAATGATGTGCCAATGCTTATGGAGACTAACAAAGTAACATGGGTGAAGTAGTTAGGTAGTCTCACAAAAAAAAAATGCTCTATATGTATCATGTGGTTGCCACTTGCGATATGTTATTCAGAACAAAATGAGACTCGCAGCCCCACTAAACGATACGGAGTTGATAGCAAAAGAGTTGGTTGGAATATGAAGTTTCTTTTGTGTTTGAATTAGTTTTTTTTAATGACATGACAACACATTATTTCAGAGCAGCCTGCTAAATTCCCATTGATTACTAGTTGTTTACATATTTTTCTTTTCTTTAAGGGATTAGGTTGATGATTAAGAAGAATAAGTAAACAACTTAATTTGATATGGAGTCAACTGATTTATCTTTGTTATTTAGATAAATCCTAGTAAGCTTGTAAGGGTTGATTGTATTCCATCTCCAACTATATAATTACAATTATATAAAAAAATTGTAGTAAAATTCCCTGACTATACATGAAACGAACTTCACTACTTGTTCCCGAATGAAGTGAACAAGATCTGTTATCTGTAACATGCATGTTTGGTTCGTTGATGTTGTACGGATTAGATGCTAGCCTGCTAGGTTTGGTATTTTCTAAGAAAGTCCAACTTGAAGGTTTTTTGCACAAATATCCTTTACAATAAACTACTCTAACTATGTGTGAGAATATAAAATAAAAATTCATTTAATTAACAACCTTAAAGTTGTAATCCTCGATCGACATGCTTGACTCCCAATACAAGATTCACTTCGATTACCTAATGTTGAAAACCACATGTTGCATCTTGAACATTTCAATCATGCTTTGAAAGTTTCATAATTGCAGTGCAAGACTCAGCTTAGTTCATCGCAACTTGAGATTGCTTAAAGAATGCACATTGAACTTCTTTTTGCTGTCTGTCTTCTATAACAAGAAATATTAATATCCACGTCGAATAGTTTTCTTCAAGTTTTGGGTTCTTCAACCTGTAGTTGGTTTTCACTGATGGGGTTGTTGGATATTTGAAGTTCATAGACCCATGCATAAGCAGTGCCTTACTTTGTACCGTGGTTTTATTTGTCAGAGCACCAACTATTGCACAACAGACTCTGAATTACATATGCAATGTTATCTATAATCATATTCTTGATCATATATTTTACTTTCAGAAAGCGTATATGATGTATGTATTATTCAACTGTCTGATCTCTAATCCTCTGAATTACCTAAGACCTTTGAAGTAACTTTGTTTGCCAATTCTTCTGCAGAATGGCGTGAGAGGGCTGATGCTTGATATGTATGACTTTGAGAATGACATTTGGTTATGTCATTCATTTGGTGGCAAATGCTACAACTACACGGCTTTTGTAAGTAGTGCTGCTGTTTTTGTCCTACTCCGCTTCACTTCAATCAGATCGTTTCTGATTTTAAAAAACAGCTAACAAATATATATAACTTCTCAGAGATGATTTTTGGTTAAATAAGCAACATTAGTAGAATCTATGGGATACCATAGTAAATTCAAGTTAATTGGGCAGCTGAACTTGTAAAATCGTATACTCATACCTAAAAATATGGGTGAAGTCACAAATAGCGACGTACTTTCAAATCTGTTCCGTTTTATACAACAAATTTTTTTCTGTACACCTTAGGTCATTGAACTTAGAGATTGTTTTCCCAACAGATTTGTAATCAAGGAAGAACAGATATTTGAATTTTAATAACCTAGGTAGGGTTGTATGCAGCCAATTTGAGCTCGAGTCTAGTAAGGCTTGTGTATGTCTAGTTTAAAGTTAGAGAGCTCGAGCTCGGATTTGACTTATTTATTAAATTAATTTCATGATATGTTTTGAACTTTATCATGTATTTATTTTTTCAATTCAATAATATTTATTTGTTATATTATATTTATATATAATCATATATTTCAACCTAAATGAGCCCCTGCCCCAAGTCTGACACCCGGAGCCTCTGACTCGATTTCGTTTATTTAATGAGTTCCAAATTAAACTCGAGCTTCTTGAACTTGATTTTTTTTAAGCTTTTATCAAGTTGGCTCAAGTGGTTCTGTTGTTTACACTTTATGCCTCTAGACTACGGTGTACAATAAAGGGGCATAACATAATACGCAACAAATGTAAAACTAGGTTGTTATTTTATGACATTAATACTAAAAGTATCCTGTTTATAGAATTACTAATGACTAAATAGTTAACTCTTTTATTCCTTCAGCAACCTGCTGTCAATGTTCTGAAAGATATACGAGTTTTCCTGGAAAAGAATCCTACAGAGATCATTACCATAATCATTGAAGATTATGTTACCTCTCCAAATGGTCTAACTAAAGTCTTCAATGCTTCTGGTCTGAGGAAATTCTGGTTCCCAGTATCTCAAATGCCAAGTGATGGCCGTGATTGGCCAACGGTTGACTCTATGGTCCGACAGAATTTCCGCTTGGTGGTTTTCACTTCCAAATCTTCTAAAGAGTCTACGGAAGGGATTGCATATGAGTGGAAGTACTTGGTTGAGAACCAATGTGAGTTATCTCGACATTGATCGAGTTCAGCCAATCTGTAGTTTGAAACATCTCATTTGTGTAACTCGTACCGAAAGGTTAGTATCACTGCCTTTAATGGACTCTGAAATTGCAGATGGGACAGTTGGGATGAAAGCTGGTTTATGTCCTAACCGTGCGGAATCCGCTGCTATGAACACCACATCTAGGTCACTGGTTTTAATGAATTACTTTCCAGATACCCCGGATCTCACCCAAACATGCAAGTACAATTCGGCACCATTAATTAGCATGATGAACACATGCCATGATCTAGACAGTAGACGGTGGCCTAATTTCATTGCTGTCGACTTTTATAAGGTATCCACCCTATCTTCTGGTGATTATAATCTACTATTCATGAAAAGAATACCAAAGATGATCGAATTTTGCAGAGGAGTGACGGTGGAGGTGCACCTGCTGCCGTAGATATGGCTAACGGGCAGCTAATTTGTGGTTGTAACAACATTGCAGCATGCAGGGTATGCAACATTAAATCACTAATCAGTGCTATGCTATACTGCTTTCACATACTTCTAAAAAAAATTAAAAATTGGGGAAGTCTAATAAGACATCCCAACTTACCTAAAAGACACCTCTATGCCTAAAGAATGAGGAAAGTGAGATTATATCAACCAATAAAAACCCACCAACTAAGTTATATTAATTAGTGCCTAGAAAATGATGAGAGAGATTGTCATAATTATACCCTAATAGGGTGTCTATTTAGCATTTATTAGCCAGTTAGATGAAAAAAGAAGGTTCTTCACCAATATTTAAAAATTTGATAAATGTGCAGCCAAACATGACCTTTGGAGCCTGTGACCTCCCAGAGGCTGGTGCTGCTCCATCCCCAACTTCAGCTTTGAAAAGCTCCACAAACACGGATAGACAACCGATAAGAATTGCATTGTTGCTTGGGTCAGGTTTGATGGCTCTCACCTTCTCTTTGTAAGTTCAGAAATTCCTCACTAGTTTCTCCCACTTTTCATTAGAGATTTTGTAGACAATCAAATCTCATACTTAACCCCTCTCCTAACTGCTCTTTGAACCACCCACAAAAAACTTGATTTGTAATGAATGGCGTGTGATTAGGAAATGGTAGACAAACTTTGAAGTTTGACTGGTATTATTACTAAATTGTTTTCATTTAATTACACTTGTAAACATATAAAAATTTCATTTCCTACAAGAAAAGTTATACAACCAACCAGTTTGACTGTGGATCAATTCAGTGCTTTTGTCACTCCTTTGATTAGTGCTGTTTAGAAAGATTTGCATTCACGATTGAAGTTTCAAGATTAGCTTGTTTTAAGACAAAACGTCAACACGGAAGTAGTAACAAGGTTGAGTTGCGAAACATTATACATGTCAAAATTTTGGGAGCAAATACAGAAAACAAAAGTTACACCTCCACGATAAACATAATGTACAGTTGTGGAAATAGTAACAGTGAATACTTTTATTACTTGCACAAGTGTGATACATAATTCAGTGTTTGGGGGGCAGGGGACCCCAACTGAAAAACAAAAACCTTAAGGTGGCGTTTGGTTTGTAGGATTTTAACAACTCATTTAGAATTTGGATTTATAAATCCTTCTATGTCATGTTTGGATAAAAACTAAAATGAAATGATTTAGCTTCATTTAGGATTTCACATTCCACACTTCTCCTCATTTCACAATGCACTCACCCCCCTAATAATTTTAAAATCCTATCATTTTAGAATCCATCATTCTAAAATCATGCAATCCAAACGGCACCTAAAGGTGCGTTCAGATGACGAAAACTGAAGTGTTTTCTGGTTCATTTTTTACGGAAAAAAGGGTTTTATGAAAACATGTTTATCTAATATTTTTTAAAATTAATTTTCATTTTCAAAGTTTATAACTAAAAGTTTAAACAATTTTAATCCGTTTTCAAACCACTTTAATGAATTTCAAAATGAAAACTACAATTACTATACGAATGCATTTTCAGAATTCTTAATTGTTTTTTGAAAAACTAAATCTAAAAACATTTTCTTGAAAACTTAAATTAAAAACAAACGAAAATTTTTCGTACTAGAACATGTCGGTTTTTATATGCCCAATTATGTTTTTAGTTGTCATACATCATATGTACATTCTAAACTACTCTATATCTTCCCTGAATGCCAACTACATGAATCCCAATATCACTCCTCAGCCCTTAGAACGAACTCTACACAACCTTCAACACAATTAAAACTAGTAATTTACCTGTGTGTTACCCGGTTGTTCCGTTTAATATTTTTTATAGTTTTAATAATATAATGTATGTTTGTACATTTTTAGTTATTTTTATTATAGACCAACGATCTAACGGCTGAGATTAATCACATTTGCTCCACGGCAAAATCAATTGATGGTTATAGTTTCTTAACTTTAATAATTTAATCAAATATAATAATTAAACATTTTGAAAGATTATTTTGATCAATATGTATGTATAACGAGCGTTTGTCATGATGTAAAGAACTAATAAAATTTAAAAATATAATTCTAAAACTAACGATTAATAATTAAAATTCTTGGGATTGGTCTGTTTATTAATCTAATACTTCTTTATTTAATTTGATTAAAACATTTACTATAGTTATCATATATTTGTGTTTATAAAGTTAAAAATGAATTTTATTAATTTTAGTATATTTATTATTATACAATTATATTACATATTTATTATTGTTATGATTTTTTTTCATTTATAACTATTTTACGTTATTGAAAAATAATAATAATATTAATAATAATAATAATAATATTAATATTAATAACAACATAAAGTAATAAACTATATCATTGATTTAATTAAAATAAATACTCGATATGTAAAATAATAATCCTAAAATAAATAAATAATTAAGATATTTAATATCATAAGTTGTTTCAAAATTTTTAAATGATGTTATTGTTGAATTGATATAACTGATAATCAGTCAACATAATTATTAAAGTAGCGTGTTCAAAGTCAATTATTTAATTCAAAAAGATGTTTAAATTTCTAACATGAAATCGCTGCTCATAGTCTGACAGTTTGCTCCACACCTTAAGAGAGAGTTTCTGCATCCTACTCTATTATGATACCGAACCCTTTCTACCAAAAATAAGTTACTATTTTGTAATATTTGTTTTTGTGATATAACCGAAAAATGACATATTTAAGTATTTTGTTAATAGAAGATTAGAAGTGTTAACAAAATTTAAAAAAAAAAAAGAAATTTTTTTTGCAATATTTAATTGATACACTAACTTATAGTATTCAAATTAAAAATAAAAATATCATATTTAATAATATTAAGATCAAATTATTTAAGCAAACGTTGAAATTAGACATCGAAAATCAAAAATTGTGGAAAAGATAAACATCAAGAACGCAATCATCTAATCCTATTTTTAAAACTATACTTTTGTCTACGATGGAAAACACCCGCAACACTTTATTAAAAGATGACTTAATTTCGATGGTCGAGATGATGAGATATTATGTTTTTTTCTCCCTGGTTCGTCGGCAATATATTTATATAATAACACCATATCATTAACTATTGGAAAGGAAGCATTACATCACTAATGCAAACCCAAACAAACCGGAAATGAATTTAATTCGAAAATAGTGATCGCACAAGTGAAAACCACAAACCAGGATGCTGCTTGAGTCCCTCGAATACAACCTGGCCGTGTCGTGATCACGAGCTATATTGTGACCACGACCCCCAGCAATTTTGCCTGGTTCGATGCCCTGTTTTATGCAGCAATGATTTTGCACTAAAATTTGATTTCCAAGTTGTGTTACTTAACAAATTCAATCAGAAATAATCTCCAAGCATGCTAAAACATTTTTCTTGCATTTACGTATTTAAAACTTGTAGGAAAGTGTGAATTATTCTCTGGTTCATGTACGACACAAGCACACATATTAGGAGTTTTCTTTGTTTGAAGACTTGAAGCAGCTAGTCGGTTGATTTATTACCTGATAACTTCTAAATTTCTACTATGCTATGAACCGAACTTGTAACTCGACTTTTTTGTTTTTTTTTTTAACAAACAAAAGGTAGAACTAACCGGGAGCTTCTGCAATGCCATCAACCCACTTAGAACATCCGAATGCATTAATACTTCAAACCGAACAAAAGAGTAGCTAGCAAAAGTACAACTAGTTCAAAAAAACGAAGAAGGACAGATAACCCATAACGACCAAATTAAAGAACTACATTCCTGAACTTTAACCAAGAAACTCCTCCTTTATCATTGAAGTCGAGACTTTTCCTTTGTTGAATACCACGACATTTCTTGCTTTCCATACAGACCAAATTAAACCACCCACC
This sequence comes from Centrapalus pauciflorus, assembly GCA_020465985.1. Taxonomy (NCBI): domain Eukaryota; kingdom Viridiplantae; phylum Streptophyta; class Magnoliopsida; order Asterales; family Asteraceae; genus Centrapalus; species Centrapalus pauciflorus. The sequence goes on along the minus strand of JAANYP010000455.1, from coordinate 421,902 downwards.
ATAGTTTCCAAAAATTGCCGCCTTCTTTTCGATTTTCCATATATGGGTATCAACTCAATTAATTGATGCAAAGAATGATGTTGCTGGCCAACCGAGATTTCACACCAGGATAGAACTCATCTCCATAATTCCCAACTAAACTTACACTTATAGAACAAATGTTCTTCAAATTCCTCATCCATCACACAAAGGGACATTGCGTAGAACCAGAAATGATATTTCTAGCAGTCAAATTCAAACTCGTAGGAATTCTTCCTAACATAACTCTCCAAAGAATGCAGTTTAGTCTAGCTGGAAGCCATTGATTCCAAATACATTTACTGTTTATATTTGGCGAAGACAAACCTTCAATTAACACTTAAAGATCTAATCGTAAAAACACCTGTTGAATCCCCATTCCATCTCCAACTCGACTTTTACGTAGTCTGTCCAAACAATTATTAAACCTTTTCTTTTTTAATTTTTTCAATTCGATTAAAATAAACAACCAATAAATAAATTTCACATGTTTTAAGTGAATTTGGGATGTTACCATTAAATGATGCCTTACAGTGTGTTCATAAACCATGGAAATGGAAGGAATCATAGGGGAAAGGAAAGAAATAAGGGAAAATCAAATATCAAGTGTGTTCTTTTGATGTTTTTAGAGAGGAAAAGAAAGGGAAGGGAGGGAAATTACCCTCAATTTCAATCGTCCCACTTTTGAGAAGATTGAAGAAATTTAACTAGAAAGTCTGCAACTGTGTTCTTCAATCCTCAAACATTCTTCTTCTTCTCCCTTACTTTCTCTCTCACGGTTTCCTTTCCTCTCCTTTAATGACTTTTTTGCGGAACACAACGTTAAAGATTGGTTTGTTTAAAGGTTGCGTGTAAAAAATATCATGTATCTTTTAGAAAAGGAAGAGCGTAGTGATTTAACATACATAAATTTATTAATAAAACTTGTCTGTTAAAATATTTCTTCTTTATGTACGTGTAAATGCAACATACAAGGTGAAGAAAAAAGAACAAAAGAAATCGAAATTTAGAAATCGTCCAATATAGCAGACCAATACCACCTTGGGCTTGGGCCTGTAGGAAAATAAGGATTATCGGGTTTTAATTTGCTAAACAAACATTGGCCCGTAAGATATTAAAAAAAAAAAAAAAAAAAAAAAAAAAAAAAAAAAAAAACCGATTCTACGGTCATTTTATTTTACTGATAGATACTATTGGTTATATAAATAAAATCATCATTACAGTTTGTGTCTGTTTGGTAAAGTGCAATCCCAATGAATAAATATATGATATTTATTTTTTTTTATTCTCAATAATGAATAGTTTTGGATATTTGTATCATACATATTTGATATTTATATTTATTGATTGTGAATTGGATTGCTAATACTATCAAATAAACACTAAAAGTTTTTGTTTCTCTCAAGCGAAAGTATGAGAAATTGGGTATATAATACAAATTGAAAAAGAGAATGAAATTCAGTTTTGTAAGTTCGTGTATCCTCAATTCTCATGGTTAGAAAATCAATATAAAATTTCTCATTTTCATTCCTTATAATTTTCACGTTACCAAATGCAATTTGTTTGGTTTGTGAAATAAATTAATGAATTATATTTTATATTACCATCTTTATGTGTTTGGTGCAATGAAGTATGATGCGGTGCTTAATGTTGATAGATGTGTGGATCGTGAGGTGTTGAATTCTAAATTTATTTACAAATGATTAAAAATAAGAAATTCTTACTATCACGGATTTTAATGGAATTTGAATAAATTCTAATTAATCATTTTGGTAATCAAAAGTGTTAACATTACAAAAATTGGAATTTACATTTTAATTCCTTCTATCTTTATTGTAAGATACCTTAAAGGAGCTATATATCCCTCCAATCAAGTTAGGTGTCATTTTGTCAATTACAAGTTCTTTCAACTATATTTTAGTTTCTTTTTATTTTTTTAGTCAAAAAAAATAAATGTTTACCTTTTTTAGCAGATGTTAGTGGTTAGTTATTAGCACAAATGTTAGAAACCTTAAGGATGAGAACCAAACGTCCAAACCCCTTAAGGATAAACGTCCTTGGCAAGTCTCGAGACTTCAACCAAGGGAAACCTCTCCCACATTTGGTGGTGGCCACTTGAACTATGTCAAGTGGTTAAAAAAATAAATGTTTACCTTCATCATCACTTCTATCTAAAACAAGGGAATGATCAAATCGGTTTAATGATCGGCATATTAATTAAACATTCTTTTTTTTTTCTCATATTGATTTTGTCATACGTTTTCATCATTTTCAGATGTATCTTAAATCATGTGATTTGAACAGATTAATAGTTTCTCTTAAACAAGTTACGGACGAACATTTTCATATTACGAATGACCATACATTTGTACACTTTTAATGATACAAAGATAATTTTAAAAGATTTATGATGCATAATATGTGAACACAATAAAAGTATTATTTATTTGTCTTCCTGTTCCCCTCTAAAACAATTTCATTGAAGATCTTCATTTTAATTTATATAAATAATCCAAAAAAAATGTACATTTGAAGAGGGGGTTCATGAACCTACATAGGGCAGTGCTGGAAGGCACATGATTGTTGTCACTAATCATTAATTTAATAATCAATAAAAATCATTTTATTAATTTAAATTGCAATGCTCGAGAGACCTTTTTGTTCCTTAATCCACAAAATTTACTATAAACTAATAATAATAACAACAAACCATAAGTTAAATCATTATCTGTTTCTTTTAAAAATTTAGAAAAATAAATCAAAAACGAATGTTTATCAAGACAATATGAACAATCAATAAACCTTATACACTTAAACCCAATAAAAACAACAAAACACTAATCGTAAAAATACAATATTAAGAGCGTGGGGAGTACCCAAGCCGGGAGCGGGGCGGCTTCGCCACATCAGCCGAAGCCGGCGGCTACACCACCCCCACCCCCGCGGCCCCGCTGAAATCGAACCCCGGCCGGCTCCGCGTCCCCGCTGCACCCCGCTTCCCTCTTCTCCTTTCACCCCCTTCTTTCTTTTTTTTTTTTTTGTTTTCAAACATAACATACATATATACTATATATATATATATATATATATATATATATATATAATTTTAATTTTTTTTATTTCAGTTTCGTAAAATTTTTTAATTTTTTTATTTCAGTTTCGTAAATGTTTGTATTTTTTTTATTTCAGTTTCGTAAATGTTTGCATTTTTTTATTTTAGTTTTGTAATTGTTGTTTCGTTCGTAATACCAAATTATCTTATGGAACATATTGCACTTGCCCAGATACCAAATTTAGACGGCTAGTTTGTATTTTTTTATGTTCATTCGTAATTTTAGTTTTTATTTATTGTTATGTATTTTTTTATTTTAATTCAGTAATTTTTAATTTTTAGTTTATGTAATAGTTTTTAAATATTTTATGAAATTAATTATTTTAGTTCTAGTATTTGTTTTGTTAGTTAAAATTAATTAAAATGTTAAAAAAATTAAGAAAGATGGAAAAGTTAAGAAAGGTGGGTATTTCCTAGTTAGAAAGGTGGGGAAAGGTGGAGAGAGAAAAGCTGATGTGGCGCTGACGTGTACAGAAAGATGAATTTGGGAGAGATGGGTACTCCCCACACTCTAATAAAAGGGTTAATTGCGCAAAAAACCTTCAACTTGTCAGTTTTTTGTAATTAAAACTCCAAACTATTTTTCATTGCATAGAAAACCCTGAACTAACTAAAAATTAGTAAATCAAGGATTTATCAATGAGTAACCGGTTGAAACCAGTTATTAATCCTACGTGGACCGGTAAATAACTCACGTGGAATAAATTTTAATTGTTGAAACCGGTTGCCAAGTATTACACATCATTCAAGTCCCCGTTTATAATTTTTTTAGTTGTAATTTTTAAACGAGATTACATCATCAACGAGAGTTTAAATGATGTGTAAGACTTCGCAACCGGTTTCAACAATTAAAATTTATTCCACGTAGGTGTAATTTACCAGTTCACGTAAGATTAATAACCGGTTTCAACCAGTTACTCATTGATAAAACATTGAGTCACTGATTTATTGATTTTTAGTTCGGGATTTTCTATGCAACGAAAAATTGTTTGTGATTTTAATCACAAAAAGCTAACAAGTTTGGGTTTTTTTTACGCAATTATCACTTAATAAAATAAAATAAAACTTTATGAAAGCTATGCTAACACATCTACAACATATCGAATGAAATGTAATTAACTTAAACGTTATTAATCGTACTAATACTATCATTGTCACCTTAACAAGCCTTGAACCACAAATCTAAATCTAGAAAAAAAAAACCTTAAAATAACGGTTATAATAAAGGTTAAAAGTTAAAACATAGGACCAATAACAAGGTGTGAATAAAAAAATAAAACAAATCTAAACACAAAGATTTTGGTGAATGAAGAAGCACACATATCGAGAAACTAAATTTGTTATCCTAATTGGTTAATTAATTAATTAATTAATTACTATTAGAGAGTAATAATTGATCCATATTTATGTATGAACATATTAAACAAAAGGGTTGGGGAGTTGTAGGTTTGTAGGGGGAATCCGGCGCAATATGTCTCTCCCGTGATTAAGGATTCCAAACCCATTTTTCGAATATTCCTTTTTTTTTTTGTTATTAGATAACTCAAATAATTGTTAAACACTTTCATATTTGTAATTTGTATCGTAATTTTTCAAATTATATTACAAAATACATATGTTTTACGTTTGTATCTATAAAATGCACTTTTGGTGTTTGTTAAAACATTCTAATATTCACTTAATAAAAATTTATTCTTCGTGCATCTATAAATATTAATAAATAAGTAATTTTATACTTCATTTGATGTAACTTCACATCATATTGTATTGACATTTGCCTTGCGTTTTCTCATAATAATATTTGTTATTAAAATCAATTTAGCATTAGATTTAAAAATATCACAATTTAAAAGAACTTTCAAAATCTTTTAAAAATTAAACTATACTTACATTTATTATTATTATCTATTCTATTATGATAAATAATTATAATTACTTATTACTATTATAAGTAAAATATAAATATATTAAATATTTTTTTAAATTCTACTGATTTAATACATGGACTAATATGCATATATGTACAGTCTGTTAGATATATATGGTTAACATAGAAGTTGACGGGTCTACTCTTATTTTTTGTAAGACTGATATAAATAGTTGTTAAAAAGTTAGATTGTATTTTTTTTGTCTTTCACAAGTACCTTACATGCTCATATTAGAATACAAACATCTCGTTTGGCAAAATCATTTATTGTTTAATCTTGTTGTTTGTACTTATTGATTGTGCTAAAACTAAGAATTAAAAATTGGTATCAGATGGAGTGGAACTAGAAAATGATGTTTATGTCATCGAACAATCAATGACAACTCACATTCAATTAACAACAAACACTCACAGATTCAATCAAAACCCGTATATTAAGTTTTTTAAAAAAAATTCACAAAAGTTTGGTCTTCTTCCTAGAAAATACGACCAAATTTTCAAATACCAATTGTTAATTCTTATTGCATTTTATCATTTATAATTGTTAGGGTTTGTATAGGTTCTCACAAGATAATTTCACAGCAAATAATAAAACAAACCGAAAAATCAGGTCTCGTCTAGAACACTTTGAATTAGATAAAACAAAACAAGGTCATAATAACTTTTATCCTTATTTGGACATTCTTGTTGAAACTCCCATGTGCAATGAGAAAGTAAGGTCATATCGTTGCAGCACGATATTTCATTGTTAACATTAAGCATGTATCAGATCAACCGTACTGTCCACGTTTATATTTCACAAATATTTGATCTCTGATTGAAACAAAAAATGAACATAATGGAACACATAAATTATGTTCTAGCACGGTCATGCACTTATTTCCGCATTGATCGTCGAGGGGCTCAGAATTATCTCTCCTTAATACGAAGGTGCAAATCGTATCTTGACTCCTTAGGTCTTCAACAGCTCCCACTGAATCTAACTTCAAAACCGTTATGGCCACTCAATTACGAATGATGCTATGTTTAACAATAACGATCTAACTTCAAAACCGTTATGGCCACTGAATCTAACTTCAAAACCGTCAAGAAACAATAACGATCGTACTGAATTACATAAGCACCTCAGGTCGTAAGGATTACCATGATTGAGATGACTCATGACAGCAATCCATGGAGTGATCTCAATGTGGGTCATTCCAATATTTGTTCGTAACAAATATTTGTGAATTTTGTTAAACCTTTGTTATATTCATCGCTATGAATATGAACCAAAACACACATTAGCATTAGACCTTGATGTGTGGGGCAACAAGTAGCTATGAACACTTTAAAATAAATTCAAAATTCATTCTTTAATTTCTAAAACATGCAAATACATTATCTTGAATCTAATCATCTCAATGACATTGACATAATTTCATATTTAATGATACCATATTATTATCTTTCAATGAATATAAGGGTAATTTGATCACATTGACCATTAAGGGAGTGTTAGTAAATTAAGTTTTAACTAAATTTCTGTTTCATTTCTAAAACCATACTAGTATGTCATCACAACACATTATAACAATTTCAGATCTTATTTCATAACACCTGAAAATGTTATGATCTTAAATTTACTGGTAAACATTTTTAAGATATCAATAATTAAAATTATTTGGGTATTGTAATTTTCATCTAATTACTACCATTGGTTGATAAATCCCTTTAAATGGTCTTTACTCAAAGTGACATTTATTCACGTTCAAGTTTCTAATTACATGTATCTATAGCCCTAAATCAATTTGATTTACAAACAGACTATATTTATTACTATTAAATTATTTCTGAATAAGGGATTAACAAGTCAAGAAAATGATTTATTCTCGAATATCTTATGTATTTGTAAACAAACCATTTGATTTTATAATTATAGATTGTGTTTACTATAAAAAAACAACATGTTTTCACAATTATAAATTGGGTTTTATGTAAAAACCAACATATTTTTAAGGATTTTTGTGTTTTCGTCCCTCAATATTATTTTTTTTTTCCAAAAAAACCTTATGTTGAATTATTTTAGTTTTGTGAAATTTGACTATTAGAACCCGGATATAATTAATTAAACCGGGTTTTTAAAAACTGAAAAACCGGGTTCTAATATCCAAATTTCACTAAGCCAAAAATAAAAAATTAACTTAACGACTTTTATGAAAAAAAATAATATGGAGAGATGAAAACATAAAAAAAAGACGTAAAAACATTTTTTTTTCATAATAAACCCTTGTAGATTCGTGTCATTCAAGATACAAATTTCTAAAATATCTGATATTCAAAGACTATAAGTTGAATCAAACATTCATGGAACCATTTTACATTTTTTTCAACTATCTTTTGCAATTTACCTTTGACTAATCACTTATCTTTTTACTTCAACAACTACCTTCAAAAATTATATATATACACACACGCACTAGTTACTTACCCGCGTATTATGCGGATACTTTTAATATTTTATTGTTTATATAAAATATGATAAATTAAAAGATTAAAGATAGAATTATTTTCTTAAAAAAAGTATACGATAATGATATTATCAATTATCGTGACCTATTAATTTTTTATATTTCTAAATATATATGAATAGTAATTATTTTTTAATATTTTTTAACCTTTTATTATATTATAATTAAAAGTTATTAGAGTATTGGATTTTATTGGATTTGATTTGATATGAATTTAATAATATATTATATTAGATTTGGATAGATTTAGTTTAAATATTATTTGTTATCTTTAAAAATTAGAATTGTCACATATCAATTCATGATGATGACACGTGGCTTCATGAGAATTGAGTATATTTACTCTTTTAATTGTGTGTATGTGTGTGTGTGTGTGTAAGATTGAGACCATTGCAGAACATTAATTTATAGTAGAATTGTGAAACCAATGTAGACCTTATGATTAGAATATAACACTAACGATAAGATGAGAAATATATAATTAATATTAAATTAATTTTTAATTTCTAGCCTACCAAGTTTGACCACCAATTTTGACTATAGTTTGGACTCTATTTTAAAATCTAATATACATGCAATGTTAAATATACAGTCTATAGTGCTAGTTTGCGTTTCGGATATGAAGTTTCATTCGAAGCTTTAGACAAAGGTGCCCTATGATTTTAGAAACTGAAATTTCGATATAGAAGGATCTCCTTATCAATATTTCGCAATCGTATACTGAATTTACGTTTGAACAACTTTTTTTCAATAAAATATAATGCGTGATTTTTTTCAAAAAAAATATATCATGATCAGTCTGATTGATATATATAAATATAAACTTTAAATTTTATATCAAATTTTGAATAATGAATCGCAGTACTAATCATGTTTTTTAAATGACTAATGTTAAATATTTATGTAGTGTTGAATATATGATATATATGAAATACAATATTGATCACATCTAATATGCAGTGTTACATATATGATATATAATGTTACTTTGATTTTGAATATTCTCGATATGATATATATTGAATGGTCATTTGGATAACTTTTTTTAGGAAATAAAACATAAATTTTTTTCAAAAAAAATATATCATGTTTTTTCATTATATCATGACATTCTAATTTATACAATGTAACTTTTATTATGTTTTTATTTGACATTATTTATTTATTTATTTATATTTTTAACTCCAGTTATATTATCAAACACTAATAGAAGCTTCAGTGACAAGCTTAAAGCTAATTTTACTAAACATTACCTAAAGCTATTCTTAATTTCTAATTCGTTTAAATACCTGGTTTTTAAATATTTAAATCAATAGAAAGGGGTTCTTAACTTTTTATACAATTCTTTAGGGGAAAGACATTAATAATAATTATAAAAGAGAAAGCAAAATTATGAGGACTCACCCACCCTTACAATATTTATCAAACTATTTACTATTTAGTAGGGAACATGATAATAATATATAATTTTTTTCCATAAAGAACTAAATATAAATCCCCTTTTTCACGTTAGCATAAAAAAATTAAAAAATAAAAATAAAAAAATTTGGTGGCCACTCATAGTGGAAGCCTAGTGTGGTTGGGTGGGAGGAGAATCTTTTGTTTTGACTTTTGACTTCAAAAAGTATTATGAAAAATATTATTCTTTTCTATGTAATTTGTATAATTATTTATTCAGTGTAGTGTAGGATAAAAGATGATATGCAGATTTTGTCAATTAAAAAATTAAATATATAACATTGTTTTGATATTTAAAATGATGAAAATAAATACCTTTTACCAATATAAAGTGGATATGTAAAGGGGAGGTTCATAGAAAACTTATTGAAATGAGTTATCAGAGTCCTATTTTAAAAATTCACTTTTTATTTAATATTTTCTCAATTTTAGTAAATATAAACTTCATTGGTACTTTAAAAAAAAATACTTATGTGATAGCATAAAATACGAGAGTTTAATTGTACATAACATTTTTTTGTTATACATCAAAGTTTGTGCATGATAGTAACAAAGTTTATGCATAAATAAATGGGTTTACTATAAAAAAAATAATGGTAAATTAAAATTTTCGTCCATGTGGTTTAATATATATTATGGATTATGTCCTTTACCTATAAAAATTACACTGACAATCCATGCGGTTGAAGTTTTGTTATCGATGTCGTCATTTGGCCATTTGTTATTATGTTATGGAATGTTTGTTATGGTAGATATGTTACTATTTAAGGATTGATTTTTAATTTAATTTTCATTTAATAGAAAATATTTTTTGACAAGTCCAGCTTTTTATCTATTGAAACAAACAGAGTGCGACTTCTGGACTCCACTTTAAGTTGGGTCTCAATCTTAATGACCATCAACGCATCATAAGGGATCCTTTAAGGACAATTTAGGGATGATATAATTATTAATTTTAAAACGTAAAACAGATGATAAATTAGAAAATTAATTTATTCTCATTAATTTAGGAATTAAAATCTTATATTAACTATCTTCCCCATTTCCTTCCCAAATCTCTCCATCTCTCTCTCGGCGCACCTCCAAAGACCACCGTTTTGAACGACGACGCATAACAACAACAACAATGCATCGACATTCGAAGATGAAGAGAACAAAAATGACGATGACGAACACGCGAGTGACGAAGATGATGAACGAAGATGGGCATCACCTATTTGAAGAAGATGAATGAAGATGTGCATCTCGTCAACCAGTTAATTAATATTAATGTTTAAAATTGAAGATGATAAATGGTCGGAAATATTAGAATCTGAATGAACATGAAGGTATGATGAAGCGTGGTTGGACATGTTCGAATGGACTATGAACATGAATAATACGAAGATGAACATGATGATGCACACATGATTAGGGGTGAGCTCGGCACCCGGACCGGACCGGTACCGAAACCGAAAATCCCGAAACCAAAATAAGTGATTTGGAAGAACCGAATACCAAATCAATTAATTTTATATGGTACCGAAACCGAAATAAGAGATTCGAGATAAATATGGTACTGAACCGTGAGTACCGAAACTGATTTTTAAGTAATTCAAAACCCGAGTACCGGACTGAATATATTAATTCAATATTGGTCGGTACCAATTCAGGTTCGTACCTGGCCGGGTTCGGGAAATCGGCTCTGTCGCTCACCCCCTACACATGATGCAGTGTTGAATACGGATGAAGATTTATGAAGATGCATCTTTTTTTAATTGTATAATTTTTGTTAAATTAGAAGTGTATTAATTAAATTTATTTTTATAATTTATTGTTTAATTATTTGATGGAATATTCAACTAATATAAATTTTAAATTGATTTGACTAATTATATTTTTTTTACCTAAACTATCCATCACTAAATGCATATGATACGTTGCACAATCATATGCATGAGGTACAACACATGTGGTTTTCCGAGGTTTCTTGACACATGTGGTTTTTCATTGGACACACTCTACACGCACTCATATAAGAAATCAAATATTGGTAGTAAATGTGTACGATGTTAAATCAAAGAACATATATATTATATGAACATTTTACTCCATGACTTAATAGTAAGTGTTGTATCTAATACATAATTATCATTAATCCGACTGAAATAAGAATATAATAAAGGTTGTACAAAGTTCATAATAAAGTACTGTTATATGAAAAAGAATAATTAATAATTATTGTTTATATTTCATATGCTAATTAATTAAGAGGAATTCTATTAACACCTCTCCTTTAAGCTTGGTTAAAAAATCTTATCCCGACGGCGAACCTGAAACTCAACCTCGATATGACCGGAGATTCTCTGAACCCGAGTTAAACGGGGATGGGGATGAGAAACATTTTAATCGACGACCCCGATCCCGATCCCGGTCCCTTTTAATCATAGTATGAATTATTATGTTTATGTAATCTTATAATGTAAATTATTCAATATAGTTTATATAAATTATTGATGATATATATATATATATATATATATATATATATATATACAGGGTTGGGTTCCGGTAAGAACCCTTCTTACCGTGAGAACCACTTGAAAATGCACAAATTTGTACGTCAAATGCACAAATGTAAAAGTTATAAGTTTTACTTAAAACCATTATTAGTTTTAAATATCAATAAATATCATAATCTAACACTAAAATTACATTCAAAAATTATATTCATTAAATTATAAACTAAATGCACAAACTTGAACATCAAATGCACAATTTTTTTAAATGCACAATTCGTACATAAAATGGATAAATTATAGCATGGGATGCTTAAATTTTTACATGAAATGCATAAATTTATCGAAAACATTTAATTTTAGTATCAAATGCACAATTTTATAGAGTGGATGCACAAATTTTAGAGTGGTTCTCACGTTCTCACGAAATAGAGGGGTTCTCATGTGAACCCAATCATATATATATATAGGTGTGGGTTCAATGGAGAACCTCCATGCATCGAAGAACCTTGAAGAACCTCCATGTACCACCACAAATGCATCACAATTCCCCCGTAATGCATCATTATTTCCACGTGATGCATCAAATTCTCGAGTGATGCATCGATTTTCACATTATTTTCACTTGATGTATCAAATTCCCGCGTGATGCATCGATTTCTACGTGATGCATTTCAGTTTTTCTAGCGATGCATTGTGGTTCTCCAAGGTTCTTCGATGCATAAGGTTCTCCATTGAACCCACCCCTATATATATATAACTTTTATATTGTTAAATTACCTTATTTTAACCACTTGACATAAATCAAGTGGTCACCACCAAAGGTGGGAGGGGCTCCCATTGGTTGAGGTCTCGAGTTCGAGTTTTGGCAATTGCGTTTCTTCTTAGGTGGAGATGTGTGGTTTGGTCCTCACCCTCATGGCGTCTAACATTGATGCTAATAACTGATTCATGATAATTATTTATGAAAAAAATACATGTTGTAAAAGTAGCAACATGTGTTTGTTGTTGTAATAAAAGAAGAAAGAAAGAATTAGTATACATATCCACACCACATATATAAACTTTTATTAATTAAAAGAAATCCAAAGTAAAGTGAGATAAATAAATAAATAAATAAATGTTGGAAATTAAGAGGGAAGGAGACGTCATATATATATAAGAATAAATAAACATTAAAGTGGTGTGGATTGAAATTGATTGATTCGATTCGTTTTATGAAATGAATTGAACGGATCAAACCGGGCATTGATTGATGTAAACATGATTTTTTGATTCCATAAAATCTACATATATTGCTTTTCCACTAACTCATTTCATAGTTTCATACATACCTATTGTCTTCCATTAATATTATCTCCTTCAATTCCTTTTTAATTATTATTATTATTCTACTTTATTTAATAACAAATCATATATATTTTCAAAACTTCAATTGTAATTTTAGTCAAAAAATTTTTTTAATTAAGAATGATTATTTTTTTATTTCAGTTTTTTTATCAAAAAACGATGAACCATTATGATCTTTGATTTTTTCAAACAAAAACCATTCTGATTTTTGATTAAACGTAGATAAAAGAATCAATAAAACTTTAAATTTTTCAATAGAAAACAAAAACCCATTATGTAATTTTGTCTTATATTTTTAAAAACAATAATTTCAAGAACTTTATTAAAATTGGAAAGATTTGAAACTATGTAATAGTATGTATGGTGGATGTGTGATGTGGGAATGAACCATGGAAGTTTGGAAGAATGATGGATGGGCTATGGACCACATCGGACGGTGGGTGGGGCATCCATGCGCCATGTGGGTCGGACATGCCAGCCTGGAAATTTAGTTTTATCATTATACTTTAGCTTAGAGCTTTCACAGTCCATACGACTTTTTGGAGTTTAATAGAGTACCACGTTAGCATTTCATTATATATAAAACTTTACTTTTTAACCTTATCAATCCATATAACTCTATAATATATTAAATAAATTATTACATCAACATTCCACTATATATTTATATTTATGAGTTAATATTGAAAAAACCCTACAAACTTTTATCATTTTCACGATTAAGTCCCTAAACTTTTTTTCCGATTGTTTAAGTCCCTAAAATATTTTTGTATTATTCAAAAGTATATATTTTTTACCGGCTGCCGGATGAGTATGTAAAACAAAACCAATAAAACAAAAGGTTTAAGGACTTAATCGCTAAAACATGTAAATATAGTGGGTTTTTTGAATAAGACAAAAATAGTTTAAGGACTTAAACAATCAGAAAAAAAGTTTAGGGACTTAACCACAAAACTAAGGAAAGTTTATGGGGGTTTTTTCAATATTAACCCTATATTTATATATATAAAATAAGGATCGTTTAAACTTTAGAGCGTGTTTGGATTTGCGTTTGAAAATGTGATGTACATTTTGTAAACTAGTATTCATAGCGCAAAACCAAACACACTATTAATGATAAGCACCGTGAACACCAATAAAAATTTAACACATCAAAACATCAATTAAAATATTTGCATGTTACAGATTACCTAAATTACATAGTTTGAATGCGATTAATCTAATTAATATTGTGTAATTAAAGCTTGTGAATGCAGTGAACGTAATGAAGCTTGTATATATTTAAAAAAAAAGCACAAAAATGTAATGATGTGTGTGTAACATTGGATTCCGGTAAGAACCCCATAATTACATGAGAACGTGAGATAATTTTATGTATTTGATGCTAAACTTTATATATTTGATAAATTCATACATTTAATGTAAAAATTTACGCATCTCAAGATAATTTTGTCTGCTTTATGTATGAATTTTTGAATTTGACAAATTTGTGCATTTAATGTTCAAAAATATTCATTTAATGTGTAATTTAATGAATTTAAATTTTAAAATTAATTTTAATGTTAGATTATATTTATTAATATTAAAAGTTATAAATATAATTTTTAAATTTGTGCATTTGATGTATAAATTTGTGCAATTTGAAGTGATTCTTGCGGAATTGATGGCTTATTACCAGAACATATATATATATATATATATATATATATATATATATATATATATATATATATATATATATATATATACATGGGCGGACCTATGCTTTGGGGAGGGGTAGCCCGTGCAATGGGTCCCCTCCCCAATAATCTCATTTCATAGTGTAATTTTTTTTGAAATCTAACGTGTGCAATCGGCGAAAATTTTATTGTGCAACTTATATTATTAAAAAAACAAAAAAAAAAAACCTAATGGTGCAACTTGATTAAAAAAATGTATACCTCAAATGAAACAAAAAATTAAAAGTTTAATGTCTAAATAACTAAATAAGTAATAAAAATGTAACAAATAAAACCAAATCTTTTTATCCAAATTAAAACCAATAGTATTTTTAGCTCAAATTAAACAAAAACCCAATGATATTTGAGCCTAGAAAGTTTGTATTTATTTGGTTTAATTATACTTTAATTGTTAATTGTTAATCGTATGTTTTATAAAATCTATCGATAGATAAAAGTTTCAAAATGAGGTTATTGGAAAATGATAGTAATGAATGCCAATTATATAATTTTAACGAGTCTGATAATATCACACAATCTTAACATTCAAATCCTTCAACCCAATTATAACTGACATGCATGATCTCATTTGGTATCATTTTGGTAGATCACGAATTTTAACTTATTAAGCAAACTAAAGAGTATATTAGATTATATTTTCTATTTTAAATTATAAATATTTATTTGTTAGCCCGGTCAATTAAATAATTTTAATGAATCTGATAACATCACACAACCACAAAAACAATCATAACCCTCGAACTTAAACTCAATTATAATTGACATGTACGATCTCATTTGGTATCATTCGGTATACCACAAATTTTAAATTATTAAGCAAACTAAAGAGAATATTATATTATATTTTCTATTATAAATTATAACTATTTATTTGTTAGCTCAGTCCGACCAATATACTCATTTGAATTTTCGAATCGTGCACGATGAAAATTTGTGCAACGGGTCCCCTTGGTGGCTGGGTCCGCCACTATATATATATATATATATATAAAATATGGTTCGTGTGAGTACCTAAAAAATGCAGAGTACCGTGAGTACCTGTGAACACACGGGTTTAAGATGTGAACATGCTCCGAAAAAAAGTTTTTTTTTTTTAAATTTTTTTCATATTCATTTAGATACAAATAATATAAGCATATTTGTAAAAGAATTACACGCATTCACACTTCGTAGCCTCTTAAAAGTCATGTGAACGTGGAAAAATTTATGTGAACATGCTTAGCTGTGAACATATGTTCAGTTCATGTGAACTTGCACGTTTCACATAGTTATAGTGTATGTTTATGTGTGACTTTTTGCAAGTAGTCTTATATTATTAATTTAAACATGATTATGAAAAAAAATTTCAAAAAAAATAATTTTAAGCGAGGTACCTCCAGTACTCCGCAAAACTAGTGGTACTCATTTGAACCCAAATATATATATATATATATATATATATATATATATATATATATATATATATATATATATATATATATATATATATATATATATATATATATTAAAAACCATACTTTTAATTTAAAAAATAATTAAAAATGATATTTTGGTAAAGGTAAAAAAAAAAACTCATTAACTTTTCATCTCCTAATAAAACCTTTAATATACGTTTTTTGTAAACTATTTTATAATAACAAAATATTTTGTATTAAATATTTGAATACAATATATAACTATATTGTTTTTATGTTATAACTTTTAAATTAATATATTTATAAAAACATTATTTACAATCTTGTTGCAACAGGCAAGGTTAAACAACCTCGTTATTATTATTCATATGTTTTACTCAGTTATAAATTTATTGCAAGTTTAGATTTGGTATATATATCTATCTTATATTTGAAACACTAACTTAAAGGCAATAAAATAAAAGAAAATCTTATTATTCCTTTTAAATTAACAACAGGATATATAGATTTAAAACTTTAAATCAACAACTTAATTCACAAAATGTATAATAAAAACAGATTGTTAAATCGTTTTAATATAAGTTGATTACTGAGAGAATCTCATTTAAAAAAAGAAATTTAAAATCATTAAAGAAATAAATTAAATTGAAAAAATTAGGCAAATAAATACAAAATTAAAAGGTTGGAAGTGCAGATTGGGAGTCGCAAACAGAGGGGAGAGGGATACTTGTCTTGGAATTCCGTACTAATAGACGAGTCAATACTCCTAATCTCTTTGGGCCTTGTGGTTGGTTGGTTGTGTTCCTCTGACACGTGGTTCTTGTTAATCCCTCACGTGCTTTACCATTTTTAAATTTATTTCTAATTCTATTTTATCTACAACTTAGATATATTATTTAAACCATTTATTACATTATTAAAACTTTTAATTATTTATAAAAACAGAACAACTTAAATTATCTTTAAACTAAAAAGTTTCTAAAATATCGTTTTTGATTCGGCTAAATCTCAAACCATCTTTATTCATTTAAAGTATAGCTTAGATTTTAATTTTTATCCCTTTCTTTTTAAGATTTATTATGGAAAAAACAATATGTTTTTTATGTTTTTTTTTTGGGTTTTTTATCCTTCAATGTTATTTTTTTTAGAAAAATTATCGTTTACCAATTATAACAAGACTCTAATAGTCAAACTTCATAAAACTAGTAAAAAAATTAAATAGAGAACTTTTGTGAAAAAAAAAACATTAAGATACGAAAATGCAAAAATCATGTATCGTGTGACCATTATCAACACTTTTTGTTGTACATATTATCTGATTATTATTTCCAAAATGCTACAACACTTTTTCAAACGCAAATCCAAATACCCTTTAAAAATTATATTACAACAAATAGTATTGTCACACCGGAAGAAATTTTTTTTTTTAATTACTTTGAATTTCATAATTAATAAACTGAGTTTGAAAGATCACCTTAAAATGAACTTTAACTTCTCATTAATATAGAGTTAAAAAGTTTAAATAATGAAATGTTTTTATTTCATCTAACGAGATGTTATATTGTTATGTATGTATTATATTTAAAAAAAATATTAAAAAAAAGACAGTCTAATTAATCATTGACTTAAATGAGATGAGTTACAAAATTACGATAAGTAGTACCACTAAAAATAATACATATAAAAACGTATAAACTCAGAAAGGATGAGTTAAAAGATTTTTCCAACTTAAAAAATAAAGGCTTTTTCATTATAAAAATAATGTAAACTCATTAAACAATTTAAGCTTGAAAATAAATTCTTTAAAGGCTTGTCTCAAAACACTCTTGAGAGTTAGTTCTAAAACAAAATTCGATAAAGATATATTTAAAAAAAAAAAAAAAAAAACTAACTAAACAAATATCATTTATATATTGTAACTAAAAGTTCTCTGTTTTTATTTGAAAATAAACAACAAAATTTTTCATCATCTGTTTATGTTAAGTTTTATATATTTGAAAATATGATTTTGAGTGTGGTAAGTTTTATCTCAAATAACTAATTGCTATTATTTGATTAGATGTATTTACAAGTTGTTTATAATATATTTTTTCTTTTGTACTTACAAGATTAAATGTCAATTTCAACATTAATTATTTTACATGTCTTACCATTTTAAATAATCAATTTTATTATTTATTCTAGTACAAATACTTGGAACTACTTTTTTTTAAAAGGTTTTTGTATGAAAACAGGAAGCCAAAACAAAAAGAGCTTTCAAATAATTTCTGCCAGGTGCAAAACAAAGAAAGCCGAAAGGAAACAAATCCAAAAAAAGGAAACCACCCCAAAACTAGCCAACTAAAGAAAAACCACACAAAACATAACAAATAACAATAGCCAAACAAAAAAAAAACCAAACACGGTTAAGATTTTCGAGTAGGATCAGTCTAGGATTATTTTTCAACAAGATGGAACGTGAGATCGAAGGATCGATCACTGTCTACATTTTACTCGGACGTGACCTTTCTAACTGGTTTTCCAATATGATCGTTTACCGATCCGATCCAACTTTTTACCCATATCCAATCATTTTACCTATTAGGATAGTTAGTCAATTTGTAATATGTATAATTGGTTGACTTTTTCTAGATAACCATAAACATTCAAAACATAAATACATTGTTTCCCAATTTAACGTATAAATATATCTTTGAGGTGTTATATAAATAACTTATGATATAAAAGTATAAAGTATTGTACCTAAATTTTTTTTTTTAAAATCAACGATTTTGTGGTAAGATATTATGATCCCAATCCGATTAGACCCTACGATCATGATCTTTCAGAGACGAAACCGGTCCTAAATAAGATTCCGATCTCGACAATCTTGAAAAGAACCCAGAAAATAGTAATAACAATCACCAACCGACCAAGAAGGCAACAACAAAGACAAAAAGCAAATAACCGCATCAAACGCAACAAACTTCTTTATCACTTGCTAAATTTTGTGGATTTGATTTCGAATCTAACCAATGATCACTAAACATTCTAACAATGATAAATAATCTTAATAATCATAATTAAATGATAACATATTAAGATGGAAAATTTGGTTATATATCTAAATAATTTGGAGAAATTATATTTAATTTAATTATTTCTTTTTTTAATTCATTTTTCCAAGGTTAATAGTTTTATTATGGACACAATGGGGAAGCTAAGAGAGTGTGTCTGAGTATCTGATCAGTAAAACGTTGCCGGTTGACCACAGACAAAGTCGGTCGTCGTTACATCGATGGTGGGTCCTGGGTGCTCCCCTCGCCCACACGCGTGCCTTTTACGGTAGCTGCTAAACGACACCGTCTTCTTTGTCTTTTTTAAACAACAACACCAATTCAAAGATAGATAACATGTGGTTGGTTAATTATTTTACATGTTAAATATTCTTCCAACTCTCCCCCTTTTGAATGGTTGTTATTTTTCCAACTAGGTCCCTCTACTTTCCATAAATGATACTTTCTATTCCATATACTAATCTTATACTTTATTTTTACAACTAGGTCCCTCTACTTTCCCGTTAAGTTATAATCTAGTTTCACATGTTTAAATCTTAATTTCACATCCAGATCAATAACATTTGCATGGAAAATTCTCAAACCTAACAAGACAATTCAATCAAAATCAACTTGATTGTGTGTCATGACGGATTTACAAATCCTTTATGTGGGAGACCTTACTTATGAGTCACAACGAATATACATTATTTCAGTTGTGAGATTTTCATGTGTTGCATGTGAGGTCAGGTTTTTAGCTTCACAATTTTCACCATACTTCTTGTTGTCTATTTTTTTTAAAGACAAGTAACTTTAACTTAAAATTCACAAATAACCCCAAGACAAAAGGTGTAGATTTAGTCAAGTTATTGAAATTTGGTTTTAGAATGATTCTTTAACTGAATTATTAGCTTCTATGGTGAGTTGATCGCATTTTGACTATTTCGAGATATACACCCCCAAAATGGCTTGATTAGTGATTAACTGATTATCCATTTATATCACATCCTTGTTTAATTTTTAGTTAATTCTTACAAAGATCAAGTAAGAAATTATTTGGGTGTTTTGATGGCAAACATCATATAGAAAGTGAATCTAGCCAAAAAAGAATCGGATGAGTTTGAGTGCGAAAATCTATGCCTATTGAGAATGTGGAGGTAGAGATTTGGTAAAGTTATCAAACGACACTTGATGTTTGTCATTTCTTTAAACTACCATACAAACATATTTACAAATACATTGATTTGTAATAATATTCACTTACATAAATATAAATTATTTGAAAGATACATGTATCAAGATGATTTGAAGAAATTTATTATAAGGAGAATTTTACTAAATAAATTTCACTAAATTTTCACATGATTATAAAAACATCGATCTATTTTTCCCAACCAGTTAAATCATTAGACGGTAACTGAATCAGAATCCTAATTCAACCCGACCGAATGACTTTAGTTAAACCAGTTTTAATTTATTTTAAGTGTGAGTGATGCAAAATGCAAGTAACACCAATTTATGGAATTCATGTTAAATGATATAAAAATAAGAGTAAATTACAAAAATGGTCCCTGTGGTTTACATAAAACTTTTGATACGGTCCCTGTAGTTTCAATTTTGCATAAACGGTCCTTATCTTCACTGTTTACTTGCAAATTTGGTCCCTCCGCTGTAACTTTAACCATGAAATGGTTAAATATTGTATAATGACCATTTTACCCTTTTCTTTAATAACATTTTAGTCCTTCAAGTTTGTAGTTCATTTTAGTTTTGGTCCCTTAAGTAAATTTTTTTATTTAACTCTATTTTATTTACTATTATTATTACTATTATTATTATTATTGTTATTATTATTATTATTATAACGATTATTATTATTATTTATTATTATTATTAATTTATCATTTTACATATTAATTTATTTGTTTATTAAGTTTTTTTATTTTAATTCATTTTTTAATTTAAATTACCAATTATTTATTTATTTTATTATAAACAATTGTATCAACATAGAATCAATTTTAGTTTTTTATTTTTTCTGAATGAAAAAAATACAAACATTTTATATTTTAGTTTTTCTAACCAAAAAATTTTGAACCTTAAACTTTTATTAGTTTTTTCAACCAAAAAAAAGTTACAAACCATTCTTGTTTTAAGTTCTTTCATTTTCTAAACGTAAAAAATATGAAAACCAATCCGTTTTTTTATTTTTTATTTTGCACCAAAAGTCATTCTAATTTTTTGTTTTGAGAAACGAAAAGAAATACAAACTATTTTGTTATTACTTTTTGCAAAAGAAAAAAACTACGAATAATTTAATTTTCGGTTTTTCTAAACAAAAAAAAATCATTTTATTTTTCTAGTTTTTCGAATGTAACCATTCCCTTTTATTTTTTTTTTCTCCGAATGAAAAACTACCAACTATTATGTTTTTAAAGTTTTTTCTAAATACGAAATAGCGTGTAGTCTTTTTATTCGGAAAAACTAAAAAAACGGAATGGTTTGTATCTTTTACGATATGAAAAAAGTTAAAACTAAAGATTAATAAAAATTAATGGTTCAAAGTTTTTTGTTCGGAAAAACTAAATAATAAAAGGGTTTGTTGTTTTTTATTAAAAAAACTAAATAATGGAATGATTCGTATTTTTTTATTTATAGATTATTCTAGCCACTACGTTTTTAAAATGTTTGTATTTTGGTTTGGAAAACTACAATATAAAATGTTTGTATTTTTTCCCGGAAAAACTAAAAAGGAAAATGGATTCTAGTTTGATACAATTGTTTATAATAAAAGAAATAAATAAGTTTGTAATTTAAATTAAAAAATATATTAAAATAAAAAAACTTAATAAACAAAAAAATTAATACGTAAAAAGTTAAATTAATAATAATAAATAACAATAATAATAGTTATAATAATAGTAATGATAATAAGTAAAATAGAGTGAGGGACCAAAACTAAAATGAACAACAAACTTGAAGGACCAAAATGTTATTAAAGAAAAGGGTAAAATGGTCATTATAAAAGATTTAACCATTTCATTGTTAAAGTTAACAGCAGAGGGACCAATTTTGCAAGTAAACAGTGAAGATAAGAACCGTTTATGCAAAATTGAAAGTACAGGGACCGTATCCAAAGTTTTATGTAAACCACAGGGACCATTTCTGTAATTTACTCTAAAAATAAAAAGAAAATGGGTTGGAGGTGGGGGGACCATGAGCATATATATTGAGGAGTTGGGGGGCCGAGTGCGTGGAAGGAAAGAAGAAGACAACCTGGCCCCCGCACATTCCTCTCCATCTTTGACTTTGACCTCTTTTAAGCCGACCTTCACTTCTCTATCTCTCTCTCTTACCACTTTTCACAGTAACACACTAACACCCTGTAACTGTAAGTAATAACACTTCTATATTCAATTCTTTGGATAATATTACTTTTTCTCTTTCTTTTTTTAATACTTAATAACTTATTATTGAAATTATTATATATGTTTGATAAAACTATGTATAATTTCAAGCTAAGATTATGAGTTAAAACAATTGAATCATTTTAAAATTATATAAATATATTTGGTAATATAGTTATAGTCTAAATGGTTTAATGATATAAAAAACATTTATATTAATTAAGAGTTGTTGATTTATAATTATGAAAAGAATAAAAATTAGTATTGTTCTATCAAAATCCCTAGCTTCACGTATGAATAGTTTTTTTTTTTCAAACTAAAATGTTATACTTCATCATCCAAACAAAGCCCTCAAAAGCTGAAGTTCTTAAAAACCATTTAAAAACTTTTTACCAAGCACGCTCATTGATGTGCGTTCTTAATTTACTAGTTATTACTTGCGTATTACGCGCATATTTTTAATATGTATAAAAAATAATAATCTAAAAGATAAAGATGTAAATATTATTTTTAAACAAAAATATAATAATGATATTATTATCTATTATGACTTATTATTTTGCGTAATTCTACACACACATGAATAGTAAACATTTTTTTAAATTGTTTAAACTTTTATTATATTATATTATAATTAATAAATTATTAGAATATTAGATTTTGTTGGATTTAATGTGATTTGAATTTAAACTTAGATTATATTAGATATAGTTCAAATTTATTTATTATTTTTTAAAACTATAAATGTCACGTGTCGATTCATAAGAATGACACGTGGTTTCATGAGAGTTGAGTATATTTACTCTTTAATTACTATAGACAGATAGATTCATTCCAATTTAGTTAATAACTGTGACTTGATACGTGTTAAATCACTAATTATGAAACACATGTATTATATATATATAATGGTAACCACTATATTTGATAATGATCGTTTAGATACTACATGTTCATGAGTACCTGTAGGTATTAAATAAACATATATAAAATAACATTATAAGAATATACGAATAAAAAAATTACGTTTCATGTCTTGTGAATCTATAGAACAAAATGTGAATGTATAAATACTTTTATTTTAACATTTATGCATTATATTGTATTCAATTTTGAAAAACTCGCTAGACGGTTCTTCAAACCGCCAATCGAAAAGTAACAAGTAATCAGCCTAGACGCGGAATGCTCAGACTGGTATTCTTATATATAGTAAGACTCGAAAAAAAGTTCAGTGACTTAATCGTTAATTGCATTAAAGTCCGTGAGATTTTTTCAATATTAACACTAATAAGTATGCATACAACATGTTCATAAATAGTTAAATACTCAAATATAAATGTTCACAATTATATATATAACATGTTCATAAATATCATTTTCTGAGTTTGGCCGAGTACATCCTGAGTACTCTCCCAAGTAATTTGGTCGATCTTTGACCAATTTTGACCGATTTCAGTCAAGTTTGATCGAGTATATCCGAGTTTTGGCCGAGTCCGAGTAGTATTGCAAGTTCTCTCCAACTCGTCTTGGAACATGTCCATTTCACAAGTACTCGACCGAGTAGACCGAATTTTACAACACTGATTATATACATAATTTGGGATCATATTTATGAATCAGATTTTATAAATTAGCTTGTACGTAAACTCATATATAACTATGTGTATAAAGATGAAAATTTATTAATGTTTTGTGCATGCTTTTTTTTATTAATTACAACAATAAAGGTTAAACTTTGATTGAAAATAAAAATATTTTAAATGAAAAAAATGATTTTTAAAAGAACTCTGTTTTATGGTTTCATATTTTAATGAAGGTTTTCCTTTAATAATACATGTGCATGTATGTAGTTATGCATGGACCTATATAATGATAAAATACACTCCTTGAGAATATAATTCAAAATATAAAGTACAACATAACATATAACGAAGGGCTACCTTTTATAAAAAATTATCAAATAAATATACTAAGATATAATATTGATTGCAAGGGTTTTCCTTGTGAAGAATTTCTATGCATGGAATTAGATTATATTTGCTTGTTTACTATATTTATTACACATGGACATTACATATTTTAAAAGGAATATTGATTGGAAAAGTTTTGTAACATTAATTATTTGATTATTATATACGTATATTTATGAATTTATATTGAAAAAAAAACTCCTTCAATCTTTTTTATTTTCGTGTTTATGTCTTCAATTTTTTATTGTTTAACCACTGAACTATGTTTGTTTTGTATAAAAATCAAAAGAATATATTTGACTGGTTACCAAACAAGTAACATTGGTTTTTTATCGGATTTATATTAAAAAAACCAACAATGTTTCATCATTTTAATGATTAAGTCTCTAAATCTTTTGTTTTACTGGTTGAGTTTTACCGGCTAATTTGAATGCCAGTGAAACATATATACTTTTGGATAAAACAAAAATTGTTTAGGGATCTAAACAATCATAAAAAAGTTGAGATGTTTAATCATGAAAACAAATAAAAGTTTATTAAATTTTGTCAATATCAACCTAGTGATCGGCCTAGATGTGGAGTGCTCGGACTGGTATTTTTATATATAGTAAATAGGGTTATTGAAAAACCCTACGAACTTTTATTGATTTATCGCTTAAGTCATTGTTCTTATTTTTTCCAAGTGTTTAAGTCCCTAGACAACTTTTGTCTTATTCAAGACTATATATTGGACCGGTTTAAAATAGGTCACTAACCGGTACAATGACCTAAACAAGAAAAAAGAAAGTCAAATGACTTAATCATGAAAATAGAATAAGAAATTTTGTTTTTTTAATAATAAACCATTCGAGAAACTAATTGTTTTTACATGTTAAGCAGGTAGCATGTTAAAAATATATAGTTTTGAATAAGACCAACATTGTTTTAGGCCTTTAGGGACTTAAATACTCGAAAAAAAAAGTTCAATGACTTAATCGATGATTGCATGAAAGTCGGTGGGGTTTTTTTTAAATATTAACCTTAAGTCATATGAACATATTTAATTATGAGTTTACCTACAATAATAAGTAAATTACATAAAATTATAACAAATAACAAACAAGTTAAATGTATAAATTGGTTCAGAGATAAAATTTAATTGCATTAATTATAATAAAAAATTACTTAGTTGCATGGATAGATAGTTACATAAGTTCGCACTTCACCCTTTATATAAATCTATGTGTTTCTAATCTTTATTATATGATACTATATTAAAATTAAGTAACTGAAAAGAAGATATATAAGAATTTGTTTTACTTTAATACCTTAATTTAGTAGGGAGGTAACAACCTTATTTTATTATAATGGTATTTTGTCTCTTACATAATATGAAGTTAAGACACTTCCAACTCCAGCTTTCATATTTAAGCTTTCATTTCCAAATAAAATTTCATTAATTGATAGGGTCGTATGAATTTCTTTCTCTCGATAAGTCGATCCACAATATCATCTATTACTTGTGAGATTTTTAATTTTCTTGAATAATTTAATTGAGTTTTTATAGAAGACATCAATCACCAGGTTTTAGTAGTCAATTGGAAATTAGGTTAGGAGGTAACTCCAATTTGCAAAAGATCACCAATAAGAAACCCTGCTTTGTTAGGACAACTGCAGTTATAAAGTTGTGTCCACTCCACCTAATTTGGTGATTTGCACAAATGACAACAAACTTTAGTTGTAAAGCACTTTAACCATATATTTTACAAATTGCCAACATTGGAATTACAATGTGTAAGACACCCATACCCACCTATCATAATTTAATTAAAGATGTCCCTTTCCAATAGATGTATACACCATTCTATTGGATTCAAGGATTGAGGCAATCACCCTCATTATAGTAAATATTTATTATTATTTATTATTATTATTATTATTATTTGTGAGGGGGATGACATCATCCTTAATTGCTTGTGATTTTTTTAGACAAACAAGGCACCATAATAAATTTTTCATATAATATTTTTGACATTATCTCATCTGCCATACTAGTGGTTTTGAACGGTGGATGAGATGAGACTCACACTCTCTTTGACTACATGTGGCATTGCAGTGGTCAAAGGGACTGACACATAAATAGGAGATATAAGTATATAACAAATGATATGTACATTCCCCAAATATGATTCAAGATATTGCATTTAGTTTGGTCAAAAAATAAAGTCACCATGTGAATAATGGCATCATATGTAGTAATAATAATTATTATAATTTCATAAGTCAATAACCCATACTACTACTGTTCACAAAGTAATGAGAAA
The DNA here is from genome assembly GCA_020465985.1 of Centrapalus pauciflorus. Lineage (NCBI taxonomy): Eukaryota > Viridiplantae > Streptophyta > Magnoliopsida > Asterales > Asteraceae > Centrapalus > Centrapalus pauciflorus. The sequence goes on along the minus strand of JAANYP010000455.1, from coordinate 395,160 downwards.
TATCCGATTTTAAGGTCCTAAAATGATAAGTCATATAACCATTTTTCCAAAGCACCCAAGCCTAGTTTGACTTTGTTCACCAAAAAGATCTCATAATTATGTGGGTTTTAAACATGATTCATGAACCTTTGTGTTTAGCGACTAATACCAGAATCCAAGAATAATACTACATGCAAGTGGGAAGGAGAAAAGTGAAAAATAATTAATTTTGAATTTTGGTTTTTATAAAGTGTTTATGTGTTTTAATTTTATTAATAATTAATTATTGTCTGCCAAAAAAAATGTTCAGCAAGAGTCGTGTTATATGCACACGTCTCTTAATTAATTTTTACTAATTACATACTTATTCTCTTATATGATTATCGTTAATAACATCGAATCTACTAATTATCTACTAATTAAACTTAATGGTTCTTCTCAAAGATGGTCTGAAAGAAATATATAATTCAACAATGATGTGATATTAAACAAAGAAAATAAAAAAGGAAGGCACTGTGGATGTAAATGGGAGTTAGATATCCTTCCAGCATGAAAGTGGGACCCAGTCACCTTTGACCAGACCCCACTCCATTCAACAACTATGGTTAAGCCTCAAGTTAATGGGTACACACGTGTGGAGAACGAAAGAAGTACCATGGTCAGATAAAAGGGGCCACACCTATAAACCTCCTCTTCCTCTCCAAAACAAAAAAAAAAAAGAAAAAGAAACTCTCTTCCTCTGCTGTGTTTGTCCCTCTGTTCCATTTCGTATATATGTCTAAAAGCCAAACCCAAACATAGAACTAATTCAAATAGTCCTTTCTTTTCTGCACGTATATATACATATATATACAGAGATAGAGAACCAAAAGAATCTTTGAAAGAGAGAGAGGGAGTTTAAAGGTAGGGAAACATGCCTGGGAGCTTAGAGCCGCTGGACGTCGGAGTTCAGATCCCATATCATTTCAGGTGTCCCATCTCTCTTGAGCTTATGAGGGATCCTGTTATCGTCAACACAGGTCAGACTTACGACCGGTCAAGCATAGAGTCATGGGTGGCCACTGGAAACACCACCTGCCCCGTTACACGCCTTCCTCTTACCGATTTCACCCTCATCCCTAACCACACCCTACGCCGCCTCATCCAGGAATGGTGTGTGGCCAATCGGTCATACGGTGTGGAGCGGATTCCAACGCCGAAACAACCGGCGGATCCGGTCATGGTCCGGTCGTTACTCAACCAGGCTGCATCTGAGTCTAATACTAGGCATGCCAGGCTGTCCGCTCTTCGACGTCTCCGTGGCCTAGCACGTGACTCGGACAAAAATCGTTCGGTGATCTCAACGCATAACGCACGTGAGGTATTGCTCGGCGTGTTGTTCTCGGAAACGAACTCAAACTCGTCTGAGTTGAATCTGGAATCGCTTGCGATTCTATCTTCGTTCCCGCTTTCTGAATCGGAGTGCCTTTTGGTGTCGTCGGATCCGGATCGCATTTCTTACCTAATATCTCTTCTATCGCATTCATCTATTGATGTCCGAGTAAACGCCGCCTCGTTGCTCGAGAACGTCGTCGCCGGAACGAGATCTCCGGAGCATAGGGCAGAAATCAGCAATCACGATGAGATTTTCGAACGAATAGTCGGAATTCTGAATTATCCGTTGACATATCCGAGGGCGATGAAAGTCGGAATCAAAGCGTTGTTTGCTTTATGCTTAGTGAAGCAACACCGTCACAAGGCGGTTGATGCAGGAGCTGTAGAGGCGCTCATTAACCGGCTAGCAGATTTTGAAAAATGTGACGCGGAGAGAGCACTGGCGACGGTGGAGCTTCTCTGCCGAATTCCAGAAGGATGCGCTGCGTTTGCATCTCACGCACTCACCATACCGTTACTAGTAAAAATCATCCTGAAGATATCCGATCGAGCGACGGAGTACGCGGCTGGAGCATTGCTGTCGCTTTGCTCGGCGGCAGAACAGTTGCAAAGGGAGGCGGTGGCGGCAGGGGTGTTAACGCAGCTGTTGTTACTTGTACAAAGCGATTGTACAGAGCGTGCAAAGAGAAAAGCGCAAATGCTGTTGAAACTGCTCCGGGATTCGTGGCCGGAAAAATCGATTAGGAATTCGGATGACTTTGCCTGCAGCGACGTCGTTCCTTTTTGATTCTTTTTTCTTTGTGGATGGTTTTAGTCCACTCTTTTATTTTCAATATTATTTTTTTTTTTAAATTTTAATAGTTAAAGAAATTAAAAAAGAAAAAGAGAATTAAGGTTCCAGAAGGTGTGGGGTATATAGAAGAGAAGAGAAGGTAAAAATGGTATGTTGGGGTGTGTATGTAAGAAATTTTTGATGGTGAAGGTCGCTTTTTGGTAATACAAAACTTGAACGTTAACATTGCAAATATTCTTCTTTTAACAATAAAAATATGAATTTAATGGATGAGATGTATAAATTTATGCTTGTAATATATACTGGTTTATATACCCATGTATTAATATGAGTGAAAAAAATGTATCTGAATTACAAAGATTCACGAAATTGTATAAAATAATGATACAAAATTTCACTTTATTTTAATTGAGTATTTATTTGATTAGATTAAAATAAAATGAATTAGATTTGTGAATTTAAATTAGATTAAATTTTGGTAATTAATATGTGTCAAAAGAAAATTTCGACATCTGGCAAATTAAATGGGATGTCAAAAGAAAATTTGGACATTTGGTCGTTAATTATTTATTTGATTATTAAATTAGATTAAAATAAAATGAATTAGATTTGATTTGATTCTCCTTTGTAATCTTCTCTGTTAACCCATATATGGAAGGATTGAAATTAGGGATAATTTCCATCCTTTTCCATCTTTAAAATTTTTAAAGAACATACTTAAATCTTTCAATCCTTTTATTTTCCATCCATTCTTTTCATTTCCGTCCATTCCTTCTTTTCAAGAACACAGTGTTAAGGAGATGGGAGTATCATATTTCCCTCTTCCCACCTTTCTATACATCTTAGCATCAAATCAGATTTTCTCTACTCACTTTTCCCACGCTTCTATGTTGGGAATACTCACGTTTCTTAATTTATATTCCAATACTCATTTACTCCCATTATTTTAGAGAGAGAAAATGTAGAGTGAGAGAGAGAGAGAAGCCGAGCGGGAAAGAGAGGTCGAGGAGAGGGGGGGATTGAAGCCGGGCCCAACCATGAGAGGGGGTGGTGTGGTCGGCGGCCTCTACTCCATGTGGCAAAGTCGAATGCCCTTCGGCCTGTTTATACCCATTGCTCTTATGTTGGTATAATTTACAAAACAAAATTTGAATAAATTAAAATTTAATAATATGTTAAACTATAATTTTCATCATGTGGTTTAATACAAATTATGACTTTCGTCTTTTTTACCATAAAATTACAATTACATTACTCATGGTAAGTGTTTGTTATGATTTACATCCTTTGACTGGTCATTTTTTTTTTTTAAAAAAAAAAGGGTTTATTATGAAAAAAACCAACATGTTTTCACGTTTTTTGCGTTTTCGTCCCTCCATGTTATTTTTTTCCATAAAAAACCTCAAGTTATTCTTTTCTTATTGGTTTCGTGAAATTTGGACATTAGAACCCGGTTTTTCAAGTTTTTAAAACCTGGTTCACAAATTATAACCGGGGTCTAATGTCCAAAATTTCACTAAACCAATAAGAAAAGAATAACTTGAGGTTTTTATGGAAAAAAATAATATGGAGGGACGAATGCGCAAAAAACGTGAAAACATGTTGGTTTTTTTCATAATAAACCCAAAAAAAAAGGACAAATCACCTTAAGGTTATTATAATCATAGGTAATCAACTTTATTTTTAATAATAACCTAAAAAGGACCAACCATGGATGGAACAAAATAACATGAGACACCAAAGTCGCTTCAAAAGTAAATACATTTGAATTCCTGAATTTCCTCAAGGCCCAACATAAAATGAAAACCTTTGGCTGAAAAAGCTTTCAATCCATTCCCATTGAAGGTGTAACCCCCAACAGTTAAGGAGGCAAAAATGACATCCAACGGGCCACAAACTCCCCACCATCTTTGAACTTCTCAAATCAGCTCCCAATATATTCTACATGTCGAAAGAGATGATCTTCACACTCTAGAGCAGTAGCATACATTGGGCAATTAACGAACACTGGTTGAATTCCTCTCATTCATGTTTACACTACGCATAATTCTCCAAGCAAGAAAAAGTTGTACCACATCATCAAATATATTATTACACATTAATTGTATAAAATAAACTTAAATTTATTTGATAAACTTGATGACGTGACATCAAGGTTTATGATGTAAATCTCTATTATATTTGCTCTTATAAACAACTTGGGTTTCTGTTGGTCTCATGACAATTTCAAGTTTTCAACCAATTGCTTTTTTTGCGTCTTCGTTTATGTTTAATCAAATTTGTTTTTTTATTTGTTATCATAGTTATAACTAAATATTGTAATTAAGATCTTTATTATTAAATAATTAATGATATGTAATAATATTTATTATTTATTACGTGAATTTTTTCCAAAACGGTATCAAAGTTTAACTATTACAGATGCTCAATAGAACTGATATGACACGTATGATGACGTGGTTAGTAAAAATAGAATACGTATAATAACCCCATACTTAAAAAACATTTATCTATTTTATAAAAATATCTCTTACTTTTACTTTAAATTTTTTCATACATTTAAGTATATCGTACTATTACACAGTATATACAAATAAGACCTCCCTCAATCCTCATACATAAAATGATATTTTGAATGACACAGTGACATGACATCGGAAGATCCATTATTTCCCATCATTATCCATTTATGGCTGATTGTTGACCAATTTTGACCATGGTGGAATCAAATTAGTTGGCATGCCTACACTCCTAGTTGCTTGTATTACTCATTGTATTCATTGATACAAATAGTACTTGCATTCCAACACCACCAATTTAATTATTTTGAATTTATTATTACATCGATATTTTGTTAACTATACATTTGTTAGAAAAAAATAATAATTCTAGTGTTAACAATGGTAATTCTATATGCAAACCTCCTCAATTGCTAATTGCATACCCTTCTTCTTAACGTGAGAAGCGGTTAAGTTTTTTTTTTTTCTTTGGGTCTCATGTCATTAACAAAAATCATGTGAGTAAGAGAGTGTGTGATTCGTGAAAATTAAGGAGAAGGAGTGTTGTTAACAATCTTTTCAATAGCTTTTCATTAAAATACACATTTTTGCCTAATATATAGTTTTACACGTATAAAATTCACATCATCAATTTACCATTAATTTACGTGACCATTATTACATGATCGGCTTTACATTTCATGAGTTGTATTTTATATGGGTTTATTTAATGTTTTATGTGGTAAAGATGAAAATTCACGTAATGTTTAGGTGACAGGACTACTTTATGTCATTTCAAAAGTATTAAAAATGTCAAAGGTTACATACGAAAGAAAACGCTAGACTATATACAAGGAATAATTATGAGACACTTACGATGAAATGTGTATACTAGAGTAACTATCTGTATATTACAAAACACTTTCTGGACATAGATTAAAACTAAAATATAAAGTCAACAATATCACATGCCCTGTAACATCTCATTTTCGAGATAATTGCGTGTAATTATTTTAGTGGATGTTTAAATAATTATTATTGTGTTGGACCAATGAGAGCCCGAGTAGTGGATTATATGTGTCGGGTTGCGAGTTACGTGTCACCGGATTGTGATATTAGTGGATTAATTATATATTTGGGTTCGTGAAATTAAATGGGTTAATTGGATATTAATTGTGAAAATGTGATATCGGGTTCGGGTTAATGGGTTCGGGACCAGCCTAAAATAGAAACGTACATATATGCTTATCTCTTTTTCTTCTTATCCATGGAGATACCCTAAAAGTGTTTGTGTGTGTGATTGTGAGAGATTAGAAGCCAGAGATCAACTCCAACTCCAGAATTGAATTGGGAAAAGCTTGTATTTTGCTACTCATCTCCATCATCTTTCTTGTGTGAGTGTTCTTGAGCTTCAAGAGGTAAGTTATCTTCAATTTGGGGTTTAAATTGAGTTATGTGTTATGAAGGATGTGTGGAGTAGTTGTCATGCTGTTAGAGGTTTCTATGTACTGATTTTATGCTTTATCTGGGGTTGAATTCGTGTTTGAAAGGAGTTGTAACTCCTGGGCTGAAGCTGAAAATCGCAGGTCAGGGATGGAGTCTTCGCGCTGTCGCGACGCAACCTGCAGAGGTCTCGCGGCGCGAGTAGGGACCTGCAAGGGAAATCCGGCTTGAGCCTCATAAGGGGTTTTGGGGTCTCGTTGGGGTTGCTTTCGAGTCGGGCTTCGTTGGGATTTTGGGTTGGACTTTATTTGGGTTTCGGGTTCTATGGGGTTGTCGGGTTCAAGTCGGTTCCGGGTTATTGTGATATTGTTATATGCTTGAGCCAGGGTTGTGATTAATAGTTTTGGATCCGTGTGATTTCAGGGACAAGCCAGCGAGCCGAGCCGAGCTAGAGATTTCGGGATTAGTGGATTGATCAGGTGAGTACCCGAGTTCCTTTTTAAACCGCGGGACTGTTTTCCGAATCATAATTGTGTAGCTAGTTTCGTGTACATGCATATTATGTATCGTGAATGAGACAGGGACACGAGCAGCAGGTATACTTCTGTCCTTTCATATGTGTTATATGTGCATGAGATGAGATCCAGTCCGGGGGTCCGTGATGAGTTCCATACGGACGGTGATTCGCGATGGGTGATCGCGCGGGTTGACTGTCCCTAACAGTCCTTGGGGCGTGTATACACGACAGGGCCTGTAGCCGGTTCGCGCCCGTGCTACAGGGTGTTAGCTAACCACCGCGGCCGCGGTCGTTAGCTGGGGAAGGGTCCCCCTTCAATGATTCTGTGTGCAGGGCTTGGGATCTCATGCTATGCATTCATACCTGTATTGTGATGATGATTGCCAGAGACCGAGTTAGAGATTGCTTTGCGTGTATGTGCTATGTGTATGTGTGTTACGTGCTTTCTGTGCAGAGTCTAACCCTCGCGTACTCACGAGCTTCCGAGCTTACGTATTCGAGTCTACCATGTTCAGGGTATCAGTGAAGGGATCAGTAGCTGAGTTGTTGATCAGAGACTCGCCGTTATGTGAAGATTGTTGTAGATGCCTTTGTTAACGATTATGTTAGTGTCCGTCTCTTATGGGATGTTATTAGCCAGTGAATTGTATGTTAATGATATTATGTGAAAGTTTTAAATTAATAGCGATTTCGGTTTATCCTATGACGTGTGCATGATAGAGTATTGAGATATTGTCACCTGTGTATTGTATTGACGTGACATTTTTGGGATCGGGGAGGGTGTTACATTCCCCCTACAATAAAAACCAATAAAAAGTAGGATAAATTACAAATTTTGTTCATGTGGTTTATTAGAATTTATGGATTAAGTTTTTTACTATAAAAATTACACTGACAGTTCTTGTGGTTAAATTATGTTACTGATTTCGTCCTTGGTCATTTAAAATGAACATTTTACCCTTACGTGTATAATTCTTATCATTAATGTTTTAATTATTATTTTATTATAAAATAATAAACTAATTAAGAAAACCTAGCCAAATTAATTTAATGTAAAACACAGAAAATGAATAATAAAATATTTTATAAAATATATACATAATAATTATATTAAAAACTAACATATAATGTTTTGAGTTTATATTTTTTGAAAATTTTAAAATAAAGTGTAAATCTTTTATAAATCATAAAATAATGAAATTTATAAAGTACTAAGTTTTGTAATTTTCGTATTAAATTATATGAACTTTGAATGGGTATATTTTCATTCATGGGCCTGAGTACTTTTGTTAATAACCTTGTTTCCAATTTGATAATTTATATATAAAATATTTACTAAAATAAAACACACTACAAAGCCTTCAAAGAAGAATGCACATGAAGTTATCGGTTATGGAGTGTTTAAATTGCAAGATTGTTTTTATGCATTTAGAATTTGACAAAAGATGAAATTTACAGGGTTTGAAATATGTAATGTGTCTAGTTAGCAGTATTTTAAATTGATTTAATTTCAATCTTTTATAGAATTTGACATGGTTCATAAATATATATCAAAAGGTTTGGAATATATAAAAGGAGAAATTGCGCAAAAAACCTCTATGTTTGACCATTTTTGCGATTAAAACCCCCAACCATATTTCATTGTACAAAAAACCTCGAACTGGTTAAGACTTTGTAAATTTGGGCTTTTTTCAAAAAATCTAACTTGCAACCGGTTTAGCCGGTTGCAACTTGATGACGTGTAAAACTTTTAAATACATTTTTGCGTAAAAAACTTCCAACTTGATTAGTTTTTTCAATTAAAACCCCAGATCATTTTTAATTTGATAAAAAAACCTCCAACCAATAAAGATAATTAAAATTGAGTCTTCACTGATTGCATTTTGATAACATGGATATTTATTAAATTTTTATTTATCAAACAAAGAATTCGTTTCTCAATGAAACCTCCACCCTCTAGGCTAGCGAACCTCACTGCTCTGACTATCATATTCAGATGCTAAAATGGAATATAAATAAATGAAATTGAACATAAAGCTGAACCTAAAAATGCAACTCGCTAACACAAAATGAAATCGATTCCATCGGCACAATTGAAGTTAAAATTTAAGATTAAACGGCAAAAGTTAATCGAACATACATACATAAAATAAACAACACTGAACATAAAGAGGAGATAGAGTAATCGGAGTTGCCAGATGTAAAAAAAAAAAAGATAAGATAAATATAATTGTTGGTTAGAGGTGTATAAAAATACAGTTAAGGGTTTTAATAGAAAAAGTCACCAATTTCGGGATTTTTAATGCAAAAATTCAGTTTAAGAATTGTACATGTAGTGCCACGTAGGCGCCACGTAAGTCGGGTTTGCCATGTGGACGCCACGTGTGTGCCATGTAAGCATAGCAACCTATTATAACCGGTCAAGTCTTAATTTCAAAAGATTTTACCGGTTAGAGGTTTTTTGTGCAACAAAAAATGGTTAGGGGTTTTAATCACAAAAATGGTCCAACTTTAAGGTTTTTTGCGCAATTATCCCTATATAAAATGGCAACTTACAAAATTATGTGTATATAGATTATGTATCTATTGAGAATGACATTTACTAAATTGATTAAATCATTGATTTATTATTAACATTAATATCAATATTGTTGATTAAATTGATTATCTTTTTCAACCCTCAAATCGCCAAATGCAATCAAAATATTGATTCGAAATATCTTACAATGTTTATAATAAGACAATAATCACAAATCAATTGTTCAATCGACTATTATGACCCATAATCTCTCGTTCTCGTTTATCACCACTATCATGCATCTTCATCCTACTCATTTGTCATCATCGGTAGTTCTTCATCTTCATCATCATTGGTTGTTGTTGTTCATCTTTATTCTTATCAACAATCGATGTTCTTAATCCTCCCATTCTTCGTCACTAGTCATTGTTTTTCATTCTTCATCATCAGGGAAGAGAAGAGAGGAGATTAGTGGTCAGCACTCAAGAGGAAAGAATTGATGGTGTTCAAGAGAAAAAAAAAATGATGCCTGGTGTTTTTTGTTGGCTATTACAAACTTCACGTTATGTATGCTTTAAATTACAGACTCAATAGATGTATAGGGTTTTGTATTTAAAGGATAAAACTTGTCATGTATTAACTACATGTTGGAAGAATTTGAAAGTACCAATGTATGGGTAAAGATGTGAGAATCTTGTATCTATGGTGTCTGGTTTTTCAATTAGGGTTTTTTGCACTTGTTTTCCAATTAAGGTTTGGTTTGTCTTTTATTGATACCCCAGTGAAGTAATGAACATCTAATAGATTCCCTATTTTTAGGTGGACGCTTGTATCCATTAGCGATATTATTATACCCGTTGGAAAATGTTTGAATTCACCGAACAATGGTCGTGCGAAGATGTTTGAATTCGTAGACGATGATGATGATTGATGATAATAATAAAACGATATGACACATACCATCCTTTTAAACAAAGATAGTTATAGGTATACCCCCAAGATTACTAATCATACAACCTCTCGACTCTTCCTTAATTAGTTTTGATACTGGTAAGTCTCATATCGTTAAACAAATCATTAGTAAAATTGTAAAACTAATGGCGTTATACTTCTAATATTTATGATGGTTAATAATCGTTTCTTCAGTCTTATTAAAACTTCTTTTAAATACCAGATAAAGGCAATATACTTTTAAAAATGAACATAAGAAAAAGCTTGTCCATAGTATTTGTAGGTCTAACTTTAACTAGGAACAAAGTTTTGATATAAAAATAATGATTAAAAGAGTATTGATGAATGAAGGGTGATATCATGTGGGGCAAATGTTGAATAGCATAAAGTTTGGTGTAACTTTAACTAACTACCCTTGACCAAAAAAAGAAAGATAGTATGTGACACAGAAGCATAAGTATAGCATGCACAATAAAAGTGAGTTGTTGATTGGGTTGGGCAACAAAGAATTTCCAACACTCATTACTCCTCAACATGTGACACCAAATACTCATTCCAAAAACCAAAACCAAAAGTATATTCCCATTTTTTGTCTTTTTTTTTTACCACACTCATTTCAATCCTTGTATTTTGTATGTGACCCTTACATACTCACTTGTTGCTTTCTTCCCCCTTTGGTTTTTGGACCCATTGTTATTATTTCTTGTATAAGTTTCAAAGGGTCCAATTCAAGATAAATATAAAATATCCTTGGTGTAAATATGAAAAATAATAAAATAGATTTTAATTGAAATTTTTGGTTTTTCTTATGTCCCACTTATGTAATTATTGATTCTTCTAAAATGAAAGGTAATCCCTACCATCCATGGATGGGGACCTCATCAATCGGTCTCACAGTATTGTTACTGATTGTTTTATATAAAAAAGTTGTCAATTCTTTTCGCAATTGTCAAACGTATTCATTTTAATTATTCATAGTTGTTTCTTCTTTTTCTTTTTGTCACTCGATTATTTTTACTTGTTATTATTATGAAGTTATAACTTTTAGCTACATTTTGCGTTCTATTGTGCATGATTTGGCTATTTTTAGTTTTACTATTGTTAGATCACATAGTAATGGACTTGCTTAAAATTATGTAAAAGACTAAAAGATAAGGAAGAAAAAAATGACCATTTTACACTAGAACAATGAAGTGAATTATGAAATAAACCATCAATTAACCAAAAAAAAAAAAAAAAGTTTTAAAGTTTTTTGGGTTACTAAGACATCTAAGTAACAAGCCTTGAGCATTTTCAACTCTCATAATTGTGGTTTCACTATAAACCATCCATTTGCTCAATCTTGCATCTACATTTCGGAAATGAAATTTGAAAAAAAAATTATAAATCAACTATAGTATAAAAAATAATATTTAAGGTTAACTAAAAGTATGAGTTGTATAAAATGTTAGAAATCTAGATTCATTTACACATAGTAATGTAGATTCTTCATCTATAGATTTTAATGTAATTTATACACATTTTTTTTTATTGTTTTTGTAATCTAGATTTAAAAATACATTTCGTGAGACAAGCACGCGAGGCATTTGATTCACGGAATATATTTTCAAAGAAGTTGATGTTTATAGTTTATTTTGAACTTTTGAGTACAAAAAACAATAAATAAAAAATTTTAAAATTCCATCAATGATACTCTTATCAACTCTAATTATTTGTAAATGAATTTAGATTCCTAACGTTTCATAAAACTCATACTCTTAACTAGCCTTAAACATCATTCTACATCTCAACTAATATATAATATAAATTAAATTGTTTTTAGAATAGCATCACCAAACTAACAAACACATATAAAAAGTATTCGTTCAAAAAAAACATATAAAAAGTATTAAACCCGAAACTCAGCCCTTCTCATTGCAATCCAGATTATGCAAATTGACATATCTGGGACTGGAGTAACATAATAATATGAAAATGCATTTGAGTAATCCAAGGACCAAAAGGTAAATTCCCATAAATACTTTCATTTTCTCAATGGACACACCAAATCCCTTTATGACCTTATCTTACCCCTCCTTTCTTTAGAGTAATAAAAAAAAGAGGGCTGCAGAAGGACATGTAAAAGCTACAACAAAATGTATGCCAGCCAAAGCATAAGATAATCTTCAAATGTAACATCTTTTGGGCAGGTTTTTAAAAAGGTTTTTTCATTTTTCTCTTTTGTGATTCTCTTTAATGGCGCTCGAGTTGTTTTAGAGTGAAGGGGGGGGGGGGGGGGGGGGGGGGTATCCTTCAAGGAGCCAGACCAGTCATCTTGCAAATAGGACAAACATTTTTCTGGGCGAGCCACTGTTTGATGCAATCAGTGTGGAAATCATGTCCACAATCCAAGCTTCCGATGTTGTCGCCGGTATCATACCCTTCCTGCAAAATGCAAATACAAGAACCCAAGTATGAACACCACAATGATATATTTTTGAAAGAGGTGAAACCCTCCTACGGTTCAAAATGGTGCACCGAAAGCCCTATAATGGAAGTTATAAAGTGTCCTAGAAACCAAGCACACATAAGCACTGTATGTGGTTTATCTTTTGGTAACCATTTTGCATAGAGAACATGTGTCACCACTAAATCATATGTGTCAACTTCAAAGAATTCCCGATCACACAGAATCCTGATGCTTGTCAGCAGATCCACAAGCTCTAACCGAATGGCAAAAAATCATTATGTTCATAATAATTGATTGATCCTTTCGTTCAATAAATTCTTGATATGTGATGGTAATGTTAAATGTTATTCTTCGCAAAAAAAAATAAACAAATGTGACTGATACGGAACACCATTTTTAAGCAGTTTGAAACATCAAACATTGCATTTTTATGTTTAAAATGGGAATGTTTTGAGATGGATCTCACCTGACATATGCAACACGGCTCCAAATTATGCGTAGAAATTGCCATGAAAGCTACATGCTTTCTTTGTTTCATCGACTTTAAAATGACTTCCTCGCTCAGCCCAGTGTTCACGTTTCCTATGCGTTCTTCCAATGCTAGCAGCTCCTGTAACAAGTTTGTTGTAAATATAAATTTGAAATAATCACGTGAACAGAAGAGAAAAATAAAACTATGGCCCATTTTCACCTCGTAAGACATATTATCAACATCTAGCCTCATATCTCTGTGACGGTCGTGCAGCTCGGCAACCCCATTGATAAATGGATCAAAGAGCATATAATCCTGCAAGTTAAGCTCAAATCAGAAAATTCCATACCATCGTAGCTGGCAAAGAGTACCTGATGCATGCTTTTTTTTATCCACACTACAGTTGTAATTGGATGTATCAAATAATCCACATTCCATTCAGTTCATATGCAAATATAAGTTATGCAAGTCTGTATAATTATAAGCAGATGGGGATCCACCATATCCATGTCACGAATATTTGATGCCAGAAAACATTTCCTCATTGTATGAGTACACAACGAATAATGTGTATTGTTATCAAGTAATAAAGCGGTTAAAAAATTAGGGTGGGTATTTAGTATATGTCAAGTATGTTCTTGACAATCAAGTAAAAGTTATATGCATGGCTCAGTAATATTTTACTGGTCTAATTCTCATCATATATCAGGCAATGTCCAAATGCATACGATATCCAAATCCATATTAGTGTATCCAACACGTAAGGATGAGGATGTGGCTTTTACGACATTCGAACCATATGCTTCACACCGATTACATTATACCTTACCAAGTAAAATAATTCAAAATTTTGCAATCAAATTGATTAAAGATGAACACTAAAATGTTGCGCAAAATGGAGAACATAATTTGAAAGTATGAATCATAATCTTGAAAAACAGGTTAAGCTCTTTTTATGCAAATTTCCAACAATATAACTAGAAGGTGATGTGACGCGGAATATAGGAGGGATGGAAACTCAAATAATATAATCCATTGGTCCCAAAATCCATCTATTATAAAATATAAGGATGTGTCTGGTACGGTGGAATGGAATGGAAATAAAAAAAAATTTTACATTGATTTTTTAACCATGAGAAAGGAAATACACTAACAAAAATTTGGATTACATTCTCTCTATCAATTTGTAGTGTTTATTCAATTTTCTATATTTTGATAGAGAAACATAATAATTGAACTTTTAGTACTGTTTGATTCTCCTTGCTATCAATTTAAGAATCAAATAAATAAAATATAAAAAAAACATGTGTGATATATTTATTAAAAACCATGCATTCTTCCTAGTTTCCATTCCTTGTGATTCCATCGTACAAAACGCACCTTAAAGGGATGTTAAAGATGACTATCTTCGTCATCCTCACACATTCTTTAAGTTTGAAATGACTATGTATCTAATACTGCAAGAGAGGTTATTCACATGAAACTATGAGACTTCAAAATTCTTGTGAAATATAAACTATTTACGAAGTCAAAAGTAAAGATATCAAATTTCTAAATTCTACCGAAACAACTTGGGACATCCAATCTCCTAAAATATTTACTTTGTGAGAGGATCTTTTTCCCCAAAATAAGGAAAAATGGTGAAGTCAGCTCTTTTTGCAAGATGGATGGTAATAACAGAGTCAAAATGATGCATGGCCATTGGCCCATGTAGGTTTTACAAAAGAAGATGGTAGACAGAAACTTATTTAACAAGTGTATTAGTAGGTTTCTTGAGTTTTTAGAGAGGAGGCCAGCCATTTCATCATGTTCTATCGTCATTTCAATCTGATCGGTATCCAATTCTAACAAATGGTTCTGCATTGATTTACAATGTAGGAATAATAAATTCTGGAATCCACTTAGGTTATGTAAGCCTAGCTTTCTTTCTAATAAGTATGAATGATACAAGAAACAATTATGAAAAGCCATGGAAGACAACGTCAAACCTCAGCACGTAAATTTTCACCCCTTCGCATTGCATTTAACACTTGACGGATCTGTTACATTGACGAAACAAATTTTCATGAATACAAGCTTTAAACAAATCAAGAATAATAATTACAAATTAATGTACTTGTACATGGGACCCATAAAAGTTCATGGATGTTGTTACGCCCTTAAGTTCAGAAATGCATTATGATTAATAAAGTAATTATGAAGTTTATGAAACCAACACACCAGGTACTGAAAATAGAGACAAAAGAAAGGCACAGGCCAGGTTCCATATGAAACAAGACATGAAAGAAAATATAGTATCTCAATAATCTTACTACTGCCTCTATAACATAAGATTGCCATGTTTAAATTATCACATAGTCCGAGCTAAATGGTTGAATGTTTGCCAAATAAAGGAACAATTTGTAATGATTTAATGGGCAAATAGGCAACTTTATTTGAAATTTTCAAACATGTAAAATGCTGCAATCTTCATTTAACATCCCAAAAAGGAATGTTTGGAGGGATTGTGTGGAATGATTTTCAGATGTTCAAAATTTTGTACCTCTAATTAAAACTGAAGTCCTTGACACCCTAAACAATATCCGAAGCTTCCAACTATGGTTCTTTTATTCTTTTTTTAAAGGCTGAATTTTGTTGAGACTCGATCTATAAATACAGAGGAGCCAACTACCCCATTCACAAATCACCAAAAACACCAATGTCCAATGTCCACAAGGAAACCCAAAAAACTATCAAGAATCATATGCTAAATGAGACAAACAGATAAATCAAAAAAATAGTATATTCGCTCATTTTTGGCAATTTGCAAAAGTTACAACTTCTGTTGCAAATTGTAATTTGGTACGTTTTATGATATGCTCCTAGCATGTTACAACTTTCTTGTGCAATGCTTAATTTTCATGACCCAAACAATCTTTTTTCTAGTCTGAAATACTCAATACCACATGGGAACTGAGCTACTATGTTGCCCTAATTTGGATATTGAAACTCAGTTTCTCATATCTTTACATAAGCTATGGAAATAAACTTCCCCTCTATGAAATTCCATCGAAGCTACTTAAACCCAAAGAAATGAGTCCTGCAGCTTCACAAGGGGTCATAGGAGCAACACGCAAATGTGCATCTATATGGATATTATTCTAGACAAAAGTATTATAGGTCTCATTTATTCTAGTTAGGTCTGCGACTTCCTTTTCTTTCTTAATATTATTCGAACGGGCCATGCTATGCCAAAAAAATTGATGAACCACTCTCAAATCACAATGTCCTGCAACAGTTTTAAAAGTGGCTCAAGTACTAGTTGGAAAGCATGTTAAAAGAGTTTCTCAAATATTGAACTTTCATAAAGCACATGGTGTAGATAAATAATTGTGCATGTAGTGTCGAATAAATGTCAGCTGCATATATATGTTCTCCGGAGAACCAAAACATACAGACACGTATAGAAGCTACTTGCCTTGAGAATGTAACTTATAAAAACAACAAATAAAAGAGCACAAACCTCAGATACCAGCCTTTGTCTTCCCTCAATGTCAGCAGCTAAAGCATGCCAATCATCGCTGGGTACTTCCATTAACAATGCCGACCTTGAAAAGGGTTGGTATCGATGTCTGTGGCTAGCAATTGTAGATGAGGTATGATTGTGCTCTGAGTTAGAAGAAGAGCCTGCAGGAAATGGAGGTATATGACCTCTCTGGCTTCCAGACTCGACATCAGCGGAAGGAAAAAGAGTCCATGGAGGAAAATCAGATGATCTTTGTTGAATTTGCGTTGTGGGGTTATTATGCTGAGGTGTCCAGACAGCATTAAAAGAGCGAGAACTGCCAGAACCAATTCCATTTCTGGAACTAGATGATGTGCCACCTGCATTAGTGCTTGCACTTCCAGTAGCTAAACTCCAACTTGTAGGATCTTGCACCAAATTCCTCGTCTCGGGTGATGATACAAAATTATGATACTGCATATTGTTTCTTATCAAGCTTCTGAAGTTTGCTTCAGAACCTCTCTCTAAAGGAAGCGCTGATGAACTTGATGAACTGCCACTTCTTGAGCTGATATTACTACCCCAAGGGAAATGGTTTGTATTTCTTGGTACATTCGGAACATGCATTAGTGGGGGTTGCTGGTTGGAAGGATTACTTGAATTGGTAGGGATCACAATTGGCCCTCTGGATGTTTGGTCCAATAGCTCATTAAGCAAAATCTGTCTACTGGATGATTGATGAGATAAGCCAACATTTGGTCGCCTAGTGGTGTTCCTAGCAGATGATGTATTATAAGAAACAGAACCTCTCATGCCAAAATGTGTCTGTGAGCTTTCTGGGACTTCTGGGACACTTGAAGATGGAAAGGAGTTCGAAGCCACTGCTCCTCTCATACCAACACCAATTCTTGTGTTCAATTGTTCATGACGGTTCACAGGCACAGGGTTGACTATATGTGAAGATGTATTTAAGCTGCTAGAAGCATTGGAACATATAGGAACAGTGCGTCTAGTAATATCTTCAGCTTGTGGGAAGCAACTTGAACTCCCACCAGAGAGTGACTGCCCGGAGGTACCTTCTAGAGCTTTTCTTTTACAAGATTGGCCCCAACTACCCAAAGATGAGCTTGGCCCACATTCAGAAGAAGTCCCAATACCAGCAGACAAAGCACTAGCCTCTGTTTCTTGTCTACCAGACTTGTAAGGATCCATAAATCTCATATCTTCATCATCATCACCACCCCTGTATCCAACATTTAAATTTACATTCATAGGAGCCCGATTGGACACAGAATTCTGCATAGTTGATGGTACAGCAGAAACATGACCACTAATAAAACTATCATTTGAACGGATTGTTGATTCAAGTTGTTGTTCTTCTAATCTTGAATCATCAGTGCTAGCAGCCAACCAATTTTGTTCCAGTTTCAAGTCATCATTAGAAACCTGATCTTGTAAACTTGCTCTAGAGCTCGATTCTCCAACATCCCAGCTGCTAAAACTTCGAAAGCTATGATGAACATTTGTATTCATACAACTGAAATTTAGCTCGTTCGAGAGATCATTATTTAACAGCCGTCTTTCCATTGGAGATAACATGTTCCAATCATCAGACCCATCCATAGTAGTACTGTTGGAATTGGACCCCTGGTTAAGATCAACAGCCTCAGGGAAAGGATCGAAGATGCTCTTTTGACCTTGCATGAGGTCCAATTACAAATTTGAATAAGATGGTAAGCACCAAACAGTATTTGACAATTCACAAGGCCTCCCACAGTTCTACTCTCTTTTACTAGATGCGCAAAAGGCACCAAAGAATGCTTCTTGCACCAACTCTCCAATAAAAATGCTTCATGCACCAACTCTCCAATGAAACAGGATAGTGTTCCTGAAAATTGTGCATTATTATATAGCAGGCAGAAGGAATTTGACTATCCAGAAAGGAGAACGGAAAGACAGTAAAAGTCAAATTAGCAACACTTGGACCAAAGGACCATCAAATAATACAAAAATTATTGCTATTTCGCAGTTAAAGTAGAAAAGGATGTAACTTTAGAAACTTGAATTAAACTGGTCATCAATGAACCCACTAAGTGGCAAGTGTTTCTGTTATAGAACATAAAAAAATACATTAGCTAACATTCATATACCCCTCTTTTATACTTTTCCCATGTCTTATCAAAGCAACAGAAGCCAAGTCTTGCATAATGTGTAAAATTGGTATAAGTAGACTAAAATGCAGGTATGCAAAATAGAAAGCAGTTAAACTTAATTGTTCTGTTTTAGTTCAGTCTTTAAGTAAAAATCAAACTGTGCATCTGGATTTTGCAATGTTAAACCCATGAATTGTATTTCAACTAAACTAGAACCACAAAACAAGAATGACCTCAGCATAAGTTTCAAAGCTCAAAAACCATCATAATCCCTAATTCCGGAAAGAAAGCTACACAATGACCTAGGATGTCAAATAGATTGCTTTATAACTTCTGTCACATTCAATCCATGTTAAACTTTACATCGAAAACAGCAAGCACATCAAATGAGATAGCGTCTTTATCAAAATGCAACAGCTCCAAATGAATTTGGCATTCATCAAGCAGTGATTTTTAATTTTTCCCTACCCAAAATCACTGTAGACGTTCCGGATAAACGTGCGGGTATGAACAGAAAATTGTAGATTGAAAACAAACAAAATGAACCAACTTGTGAATATTTTCGGAACCCCACCAGTCATCCACTTTCAGAAATGGGAAAAAGAAAACCTAGACATCAAATTTTCATAGATCCCTTATTCTCACTTAAAATGATGTCATTCGGATGCAAATAAAACGATCTAAATCAATAATTTACTTCAAATTTCAACAAAATGAATATGAAACAAGCCGATGTCGACCCGATTGTAAATTAAGCGAAAAACTTTACCGATTGAGATTGTGAAGAGGGGCGATGAAATTGGGGGCGTTTAGTCGGTGGGATGATGAAGATAACGAAGGAAGCGCTTCATCAGAGAATCTGAGCTCATTGTTGATGAGAATGGAGACAGAAGACCAGAGAGAGAGAGAGAACCGGTAGGACAAGAAGAATAGAGTAAAATTGGGTGTTAAATATTCATGGGAGGAGAAGAAGAAGATTCGTATTTTGATGGGTTTACGGTGAGATATGGAATCAGCAGATACCAACGCAATTTGGGAATGCGTTCAGCCGTTGGATGGGTTCTTCAATTTCTATATTCTTTTAAAAGATAAAAAAATGTTCTTGATTATAAAATTTTTTTTAAATAAAAATTAATGATAACATAAATGATATTTTTGACTATTTTGTATTAAGCTTAGAGTAACAACATCATATCTCAATCCTTTTTGACCTTTGATATATAATGTATGACATATCTTGCTTAAAACTTGAAAAAATTTTAGACATGGGTGGGAAAAAAACTTACGGGTCGGATTTCGTAACACCGACCCAAGCATTTCTAATAACTATACAAACATCAAACATTTGTAATATATTTTTTGCTTTTTCCAATCATTTTTAAAAAGTTTTCTTAAAACTTAAATGGGCAAATGGTTCAAAATAACAAGCCACTTTACCCCTTTTTTTCTATTATAGCATCTAAGATTTTTTGTTACCAAATAATGAAGTAAACTACCAGTTTACTCCTTACTAATGCATTTGGGTAACCTATCAAGAGGTAACCGGTTAATACTGATTTTAAATATCAAATTTGTGATGCTACCAAACTTCGTTGCTGGTTTTGGATTCTGGTGTCTAGGCATCTCTGGAGCATATTCCAGCAGTGATTTCTGGTAGCTCAAGGAGAAACCGCCAGAAGCATCTCATGACCCGAGTCCAGTAGTGTGCTTTAATGATCAAATTAGATTATGTGTCTGTGTGGTAAATGTGAGGCTTTTATCTTCCATGGGATTCGTCCTTCCACCATGGCCAAGGGCTATACGGTTTGTATAGTGGTTTGTGTAACAGTTCACCATGAATGATTTTAAACCCAACTCCACCACTATCGAAACCTTAAAATCGATTACCTATTTACCCCAGAGAATCAACGAATTTAAGAGATATCAGATTTTTTATGAGCGAAGAATGAACATACCAGAATCGATTTACCCAAGCAAAGATGGTGGATACCAGATCTTTGAAGTATGACGCAGAAGAACGAGAATCAACGACTTTAGGGGAGATGAAACCCTAAAAATCGATTTCCATAACAACGGGGGTGGTAATATGTACGACGATGTAGCTCAGAAGCTTGAGCAACTTGAAATGGTGATAGACAACAAGGGGGTGGTAAGATGTACGACGTTCGCCGGATGTGTGGTCTCCGTCTTCTTTCTCTTTCTGTGTATCTCTCTCGCCGTCGCGCTCTCTCTCTCTCTCTCTTTCTCTTTGTATAAACATGGAAACCGGCTCAAAATCAAGAAGTAGCTGGGTCGCCTCCCCTTCGCCGGAGGTGTGGTCTCCGTCTTCTTTCTCTCGTCGTCGCTCTCTCTCTCTCTCTCTCTCTCTTTGTGTAAACATAGATACCGGCTCAATGAAAGGAAGTAACCAGTTACAGCCACAATTTGCATTAAATGATAGGTCGATGATAATATGATCCAATTAATGGTACAAAATAAAGTAAAATGTTGTAATAAGAAAAAAAGACGTAAGTAGCTTGCTATTTTAAGCAAATTGCCCAACTTGCATACATGATAGATAGAACAAGATGCATATATCAAATTTGAAAAAATAGATTTCTAAATTAAATATTTCGGCTATTGATTTTTTAATCCATAATGTTAGGTTCCTTATTCTTAGAGGAGTTAATTATAAATGTCATGTTTTTTAACATTGCCAGCGATCACAGGTGTTTATGTTCTTATGTACACAACAATACAACATATGTGCTTTTGAGTAATCAGTAAGTGTATTTACATGTATACAAGTAAATACTGATCAACTTTCATTTAAATCTAACTATTTAACAAAGTGACGTTTTATGAAGTTGAAGTTTGAAAAGGATTAAAAGGTGGTGTATTGTTTTGATATGAAAAAAGCAAATAA
This sequence comes from Centrapalus pauciflorus, assembly GCA_020465985.1. NCBI lineage: Eukaryota > Viridiplantae > Streptophyta > Magnoliopsida > Asterales > Asteraceae > Centrapalus > Centrapalus pauciflorus. The sequence goes on along the minus strand of JAANYP010000455.1, from coordinate 373,624 downwards.
TTATCAAGCCCGAATCAAAGTCCATAAACCAAGCAAGCATATTGAAACTACGTCTGTAGACATTAAAGTTATTCTTATCATTTGAAATGTTTTTGCCAAAACTAAGCATATGGTACAATGGCTAGAGGAAAATTACTTGTCATACAATGAAGATAAACAAAAGATATTGTGCAAATTAGAAATTGCAATCCCTCCATCTTTAGTATTGCAGAATGTTGGAACTTTAAGAACAAATTCACATCCTCTCATTTTATTTTTACTCTCTCACCCTATAAGACCATGACAACACAAATTTGTGTTCAAAACATTAAGCATAACCTTGCATATGTAAATGGAACTAATGAAAAATACAAATACTTTTTGGTGATATAATTATCAAGACAAATTCAAAGGGCAATTATTTGTTGTCTTTAATGAATATTTGAATATGCTTCAGGGAGCTCTGAGTTTAAGAAGTTTTGTTTCAGCTTTCTTAAGCGAACTTAAGTATTTTCTTTACATCATCATTTGTCTGTCATTCAAAGCAATGTGTTTAGAATAATTTTGCTACATTTTTCTTTTGTAAACACCTTGTAATCATTTATTTCAAGTAATAAAGAATTAAACTTTTTCTGAATATATTTGAGTTGCATTCTATAGGAAAAAAAATGTTTTATATAAATTGTCTAGCAAAACTTTATGCATTATGCAATATAGTGTATCAATAATATTACCTATTTTTTCTAAAGGCGGATGAACTAATTGGAGGAATCCATGTGTGAACGAAGGTGTGAACATGCGTTATCTCGACATGTTGCTATTTTTTCTATTTTAGGGTTCATCTTAGTTTCAGTCAAGATCACATGCTTATTCTTCAGGATCCTCAACTCTAAGGATGCATTTTTAGCAGAGTTCATCTCGAGCGTCTTCTGGTGATGTCATTTTGCTTAACTAACACCCCTGCAACGTTTATGAATCTAATGCATATGGTTTGTCGACTGATGATTGATAAATCAATGTCATGTTTATTAATGACATTTTGGTGTATGCTAAGTCAGAGGCCGAGAACACCAAGCATCTAAGGTAGTTGCTTGAGTTGTTGCGCCAAGTTTGACTCTATGTAAAGTTTTCCAAGTACTAGTTCTGGCTACGAGAGGTAGATCACAATAATTTATTTTCATTTTAAGTTTCCTTGTGATTCTAGTCCTGTTATTCTTGTTCTGAAATGATATTTCAAGTGTAGTAATTTGGTCACACAATCAGTGGCGAAGGGGTTGTAGTTGATCAATCAAAAGTGAAAGTTATTCTTAGTTGTAGCCCCATAATGCCTTTGAGGTGCGCAGTTTTCTCTATCTGACGGGTTATTACAGTCAATTAATTCAATATTTCACAAAGATCATTGTTCCTTTAACTTCTATGACCTATAAGAATATCGGGTTTACATGGGGTGAATCTTAGGAAGAAACTTTTCAAACACTAAAGAAGCACTTAAATGAGACACCAATTCTTTATCTTATTAATGGAAATAAAGACTTTATGGTCTATGGTGATGCATTGATACACGGTCTCGTGTGTATTCTAATACAACAAGGAAGATTTATGACTTATGCATCATGTTAGCTCAAAACTAAGAAAGGAATTATCCAATTTAGGGATGACATCCGCGGGTGGCGGGCACGGATACATATCACCCGTCACCCGTGCCCGCGAGTATTTTTATACCCGCCACCTGCCAACGGGGTAGATATTATCGTCCATGCCCGTCACCCGTGGACACGGGTAAACCCACGGGTTTCACCTTCTAAAACAATTATAAACGCTTTCTTACAGAACGAAACATATTTTAACAATCAAACACATCCAAATAACATATAGATATTGAAAACACATCCAAATAATAAAAATATCAAATATACAAACATAAATTCATAATTATTTATTAATGTTCCAAAACTCAAAGTACTTCGACGAACAACATACCAATGTTTTATTAAATGAGAATACATCTACTAAACATGAAAATACTTGGAATACGACCTTACAAGTTGATAGTATACCCAAATACACGTGGGGTATATCCACAGGTGAAAGTCACGGGTTTCACGGATACCAGTGGTGGATAAACGCGTGACTAAAATATTATACGCGTGTCAGCCCGTCACCCGCCAGCGGTTATGATTTTGTACCCATACCAATGTCCACGGGTTGTGTTTTCACGGGTTTATCCTCCCATAACGGGCGGGTATCCACATTTTCTGGGTTTTTCTCACCTATTGCCATGTATAATCCGATTCATGATTTAGAAGTTGTACGTGTGGTATTTGCTCTCAAGTTGTAGTGACATTATCTTTATGGCACAGGATGTCAGCTCTTTTCGATCACAAAAGTCTCAAATATGTTTTCGATCAGATTGAGTTAAATATGAGACAACAATAACAACTTCATTTTCTTTCTCTCTAATCCATCGTTATGTGTCACGCCACCAGCCAACAACCACCACCATAGGTTTTCTCTCATTCCTATTACATCTAACAACAGTTGGACGACAAACAATGTCACTGCCTCCGTCTCTCACAAAGAAACACGCCTTCGTCTCTCACAAAGAAACACGCCTCCATTTCTCACGAAGAAACACAGTTTTAGTCGGTCGCCAACCACTACCAGACTTTGAGGGCTTTAATTTTAAACTCTCGATTTCAAGGTTCATACACACATGTACACCGACCCTAATTTTATTTCAACTTTAACCTAGATATTGAGTTTGTAAAGTTGTTGTGTTTTAATATGCGTCCTATTAATTCCTTGTTAAATGAGTTTTAAAACTTGAAGCATCCATGTATTGAACAAGTATAGTAAGGTTCGTGTTTCACAGCAGGATAAATATCATTCAATTTTATTTAATAAATCAAATGTTAGCAGTCATTCAATAATTAAATTTGATGTTAATCGAATAATATTATTTACAACAAAATTTTGTCTTTATAAAAATAATAGATACCATTAATTGCAACATGTTTTATTTAGATTTAACATCATCCTTCAACTATACATAACATTTTCTCTGTCACGTAATAGGTTTAGTCACTTGATTTTATTTTTAAATATTAAAAAGTTTAATCAATATTTACTCAATGGTGTCTTTAATATTTATTTTTATAAAATCAATTCTAGTGTTTATTGTGAAAAAAAACCAACATGTTTTCATGTTTTTTGTGGTTTCATCCACCATATTATTTTTCTGGATTCATTATGAAAAAACAATATTTTTTCACATGTTTTGTGTTTTCACCTTTTTATGTTATTTTTTTTTTCCAGAAAAGTACTCAAGTTAATTTTTTTCTGATTCTGTAAAATTTGATTATTTGAACACAGTTTTTTAGTTTTTTAAAAAATTGGTTTACCAATTATAATCAGACTAGGAAAAAAATTAACTTTAGATTTCATTTGGAAAAAAATATGGATGGACGAAACCGTAAAAATTTGGTTTTTCTTTATAATAACCCTTTTCCTTTAAAAAATTATTAGGTTATTGTATTTAACGAGGAAAAGAGCCCGCACGTTGTGGCGGGAATAAGAATGTGTTCTGATGATTAATTAATATCATCGAAATACGAAAAGCAACATATTTACATATAAATGGCAATTGAAGTCAATCATGGACACGAAGATAATGACTCTGCAACAACTAATAACACATTTACCAAAAGATCGAATTCATAAAAATTAGTAGCTAAGTAATAGAATTTGGTACCATTTCCTCAAACGAATGGTGTGCAGAAAATATTTCAACTATTAAGATTAAAATCAAGTAGGAGACAATCCATGTTATATAGGTTCAAATCATTAAACAAATGGGTACAGAACATGATATCTAACAAAAATAAACACGTCATGAAATTGGAAGACGCAATGTGCAGCATCAGTTTCTCATTATGTAAGATTTTTGTTAAAAAAAAAGTTACTATCAACTTGTCATAAGTTGATTGTAATCTAGACGAACCCGATCTTGATCCTTCAAATGCTTCTGTTCATAACCAATTAAATAAAATTAGTTGAAACTTGAAAGCACATAGAATTGGAATAATAAAATATGAGTTTAGTGGTTTCTTCTTTGCCTTATTCACGACCTCAATGTAGAACTGCTCGGACCCTTCATATATAGTAGTAGCAGCAAGGAAACCAAACCCTTTAACAATGGTAGTGACTTCGAACGACAACTCACCCTCATACCTAAACAACATCTGAAAACGAAAACCTGAAAGGATATCGAATCCTTTAACAATGGTAGTGACTTCGAATGACAACTCACCCTCACATACCTAAACAACATCTGAAAAATAAAACCTTCAATGATGATTGAGCTACATCTAAAACATCTAAAACTTCAAATTTGAACCAGAAAACCTTTAACCTTTGAACCCATCGATCTAAACCCGAAACCTTCAACCATGATACTAGGAATGGCAACGGGGCGGTTCGGGGCGGGGATTAGTCCCCACCCCATTCATCATCGGGTTTCTTATCGGGGATCCCCATCGGGTCCCCATTGGGTACCCAATAAGACTCAATTCCTCGTTAGTGTCTTTCGTTTCCCGTTTACATAAAAAAACCCGAACTCAAGACCCGCCTAAAAAATTAAAATTGATAAATTTTCTAACGATATCAGATATCTTTTTAACAATAAAAGATAACAATTTATATGAAATATAACCAAATAAAACTAAATAACAACACACTTGCATTATCGTAGATAAAGAATAACGATACAATTACATTAACAACCAAAATTACGTAGATATTAATCATTGGTTATAATATATTTATAACATAATTAAAGAAAGAATATATATATCTATGTGTGTGTGTGTATATATATATATATGAAAAATAATATATATACTATCGGGGCGGGGCGGGGATTGGTCCCCCCATCCCCAAACCGTACCTGATAAAATCCCCGATAAGATCCCCAAACTCGCCACGAAAAGTTCGGGTTTCGAGTTTCCCCATCAGGTTCGGGGGTTTTTGCCATCCCTGCATGATACCGAAACCCTCGACATTCAAACACATCGTCTTGCTTGCAATTGGATTTCAATTTAGCACCACTGGTTGTCGAAGATGATGGTTAGGCCTCGATTTAAACTTCAAACTAATGCAAGGAGGAAAGATAGCGGCAGTTGCAGTGAAAAATTGAGATGGGTGCTGCTATAAGAGAGCAATGATGGCCGCATGGGACTATTAGGAAAGTACCGAAAACCGCAAAATACCGAAAAAGGGAAACCTAAAATCCAAACCGTTTTGTTTGGACGATGGATTTTTTAAAACCGAAAATTTTGGTTCGGTTTCGGTTTTGTCATACATAAAAACCGAAAAACTTCAAACCGAACCGAAAGTTATATAAATATTAAAACTTTGTTAATTTGAATATTTCGTTAATTTATTGAGAAATTTTTTAGTGATTCATTCTTTAGATTATTGGCTTTTATTTTATTTTTCTCTTTTACTAACCATTTCATATGTTTTGTGTTGTTTTTTTAAGCCTGTATTTTATTTTTTTTATTGAATTTATGCAATAATTAAATTTATTATTGTTAAACTTACTAATATACAAAAGGTTTTATGAATGACGAAAAAAATATGAAATATAAAATATTAAATTAAAAAACCGAAAAACCAAAGTCCAAACCGAAAATATATATATATATATATATATATATATATATATATATATATATATATATATATATATATATATATTAATAAAAAGGATCAAGTGTGAAATTGGTGAAATTATTGGTATTAGTGTTATTTAATTCATGATAAAATTGAAAAAGATTGATAATAGTAAAAAGATTAATATTAGCAAAAAAGATATCCTGTTTTTAAAAATTAAAATAACATTAATGTTATTAATTTTTAAATCAAAAAATTATATCATAAAAACAAGAATTTTATACTATTTAAAACGAGACCGGTCATGATATATTTTTATCGAAAAAAGTTTACATGTTTATTTTTCGTAAAAAAATTGTCCCAGGCGACCGTTTAATATAGCATATCGTGATCATTCAATGTCGAATTAACAGTTTGTATCATATATTCAACGTCGAAGTAATATTATATATCATATATGCAACACTGCATATACATTCAATATTAAAATATTCAAAATAATGGTCAAAGTCAGTCATCAAACTTGGTGGACTACCATTAATTTAATGTTAGTGGCAAATTTATCAGCTTACCTCTATTGTTATACTATAATTTTATGGTGTAGATTTGTTTTATAATTCTGCATCTAATTAGGTAATAGGTATCTATAATGATCTCAACTCTATATACATGTGTGTGTATGTGTGTATTAAATTACAGTTAATTAAATATTGAAAAAAAATAATGATAATGATAATTTAAACCTTTATACCATGTTTTGCTATGATATTATATATTTTAACATATTTATTAGTACATTTAGTATTTAGAAATAAATGTATGAATGCATATAAACTACAAAAATTAAAGAATGCATTAAATTAAATATGATAATTAATCAAACATTGAATTGAATTAGTTACGTAGTTAAAAAGATTGATTTAACTAATACAAATGAAGACAAAAATATATATGAAATATGTTTCAATCTATATCTATATATTACAATAAAGGAAAACAATTGGTGTCACGTGAAAATTTCATTTTCCCGTCTCTTTTTTCTAAATTAGTACCTTGATTGAAGTACATTAAATGTTGATTAATGAATTAATAATGAATTAGATATTGCAATATATTAAATTAATATTTACCTAAAATAAATATCTATCATTATTATCCCTAATGTTCATAATTAAATCTAAATGTAGAAATGTGATAAATAAAATAGATTTTTGTGTTAATTACTTTGCTGATAATATTTAAAATATAATTAATTAGATAACAAAAGTTTAGAATTAGATGATAACATTTCAATTGTGAATATGAAAAATTTTGATCATTGATTTTCAGGTATGCTTGTTCATAATTTTTTAATTTAATTTTATCATTTTAGAAGTCTATATACTCATTTAGGTAATGAAAGCTTTTTCTTCCTCACATTGATATTTTGAAGTTAATAGAAATTAAAAGAAACATTTTTTTGCAAGAAAATATTATGGTTTTTAATGATGTAATATAAATTTTTTTCACTTAATATCAATTTCTATTAATTAGATTAAAATTTTAATCTATGTGTTCAAAATAAATGTTTATGCACAATTAACTCTTCTTATTTATAGATTTTTATTAATTGATATGAAATAACGTATCAATTACTTATTTCATTATGCATGATTGATTTGATATTTGAATTTACAACAATTTGAATTTATTTGATAAGCTAATATCTTCATATGTACTATTTAAAAAGGCTTTACTCACAATAAAATTTAATGTATTTTATTAATAGTAAATAACCGTTAATAATAAATTATACTTTTAATAATATAACTTATGTAATTGCTTTTTAAATTTTAATAGAAAACATAATTTAACTCTTTTAATGAAAATCAATCCAATTAAATGATTTTACTTTAACCACCACCTAAAAGACATGACCTAAAATTGGTAATATCCTTAAAGAATGGATGGAAAAGAATTTTATATAAACAACATTTTCTATTAAAATCTTTGATGCATTATCAATGTGTAATTTATATCTATCTATCTATCCTATTAAATGACTAACTAAATGTCAATTGGCACTTAATTAGACTGCTACTTGGATTAATCAGGAAATGTTACGTGTATTATAGAAAATTTTCTATTTAAATCTATTTGTTCTATTAAATGACTAACTAAATGTCAGATGACACTTAATTAGACTGCCACTTCGATTAACCAGGAAATGTCACGTGTATTATTCTATTTAAAAATAAAATATAATTAAAGTGATTAATATATAAAATATAAATAAAATAATATATAAACAATATCTATACAAATATAATAGAATCTATTTTGAATTCAAATCAAATTCAATGAAACCTATTACTCTAATAACTTATTAATTATAACATAATAAAAGTTTACAAAAATATTCTAAAATAATTACTATTTATATATATTTAAATTATATAAAATTTATAGGTCATGATAAATAATAATATCATTTTTATCTACTTTTGTTATGAAAAATAATATTTTCTATCTTTAACTTTTAGTTTATTATATTTTATTCAAACAACAATATATTAAAAATATCTGCGTAATACGCATGTAACTAACTAGTTACAATAAAAGAAAAACATAATTGTGGGGCTAATTATTTTCTTTTATTCATATATATAGATACGAGTGAACTCATTTAAATAATAAGATTTACCATAGTAAATGTTATTATTTATATTCTATTCATATGAACGGTAAAATTAGATCAATAATATATGTTTAGATTTATAAAATTCTTACACGAAACATGATACATGTAATGGTAAATGTCCTTGCAACTGTTGGTTCAAAATACATTGTAGTAACTTTTTCCTTATTACTTATTTCAATTTGGCTTATAGCTTTATTTAAAAACATTACTTAACTAATACTTAAACTAATTTAATATTAAACATAGTTTATATCTTGAGACATTTTTAAAAAACGTGTCTCATTTTTATATGTACATAAGACCGCAGGATGTGGAGCTTGGCACCCATAAATTTTGCTCGGTACCAAGATGGCACACTGCGCCGAGGCCTCGGCATCAGCAACGAGGGGCTCGACAACAACATCCATATGTCGAGTCTCTCTCCTCTCCGACGGTTGCATATATATATAATTATTTTATATTTTATACAATCACTTCTCATACTCTATATACACACACATATATTTTTAATTTCTCACAACTCAAACATCCTATAAAAAATTCCACAAACCTCAAACATCCTTTTCTCTCAAATGGCATCCGGTTCCGGTTCGTCAAACAATCCAAACACGCCAAACTCGACGAATCAAGGTTATCGTTCGATCCCGATACAAATGGAACCAATATATTATCCGACGAGTTTTTTAAACTTTGTGGGTGTTCCACAACACGTTTTCGGTCGAGGGTATGACACCACTCTTACTCGACTAAACTTTATGCCTTTAGAATATTCACAATTTAATTCGTTTACGGAGTACCGACCACTCTCATCCCCAACCTCATCCTCTTTCGTATACCAACAATCCCAACCAATTACACAATCTCATTCTGATCCGGATATCGTTTCGGAAACACAACTCGAAGTCGACCCCAAGCCCGAGCCGACTAGAAAAGATTTAAAAAAAAAGAAAAGAAAATGACAATGACAACGAGGGATCCTACTCAACTTTGGACCTTGCAAGAAAAGAAGACGTTGGCACGAGTTTGGCTCGATGTTTCTGATGATCCAATTACCGGTACGAACCAAAAGAGGAATGACTTTTGGAATCGAATTATTGTACGATTCCACCAAGAAATGTATAAAGTGAGTACCGTTCGAAAGATCAATTATATACAAAATGGAGAAACGTCAACGACGACGTTAGACAATTTTCGGCAATATTTCACTTGATCCAATGGGAAAGTGGTCAAAACGATGCCAACATTTTACAAAAAGCACTTGCAATGTTTAAAGACATGAATTGGTATCCGTTTCGACATATCGAAGTTTGGTTGGTAGTAAAAGATTCCACAGTTTGGCAACGTGTTGTGACGACCGGCGATTTTATCGAACGTGGGTCTAAACGATAAAAAACAACGGACTCTAACGAGTACACCATGACGTCGGATGCGCTACCAGAATCAACCTTTACGACAAAGACAATGATGACGACTCTTTTTAGGTTCCCCCACCCACACGGACGATTGGAAGGAACGCGACAAAACGTAAGGGTAAAACGACGTCAAATATGGCTGGGTTATAAGATCATTTAATCTAATATATGGTGCTGAAGAAAGAAGAGGTCATCAAAAGAAAAAAACTCATGACATGGGAATTTATTTCAAAGACATTAGTCATTTGACCGGAAAACAACTCGAAGTCGCGTTGAAACAAAATGAAGAAATTGAAAAAAAATGCGGATTGTAGGTTTTTTTAAGCATCTTTTTTTTTTTTTTTAAAGAAAAAATGCTATGTTTTAAGTTTGAATGTTTTAATTTTTAAGTTGAATGTTTTTTCACTTTTTAATGTTATGTTTAATCTTAATATTATTAATTTAATGTTATTTTTTATTTCAATGTTTTTATTTTAAATTTAAAACGAAAATAAAAATTTGAGTGACATCAATACCCTCAAAATGACATTAAAATTGCAAAGAATGATAAAGCTGACGTGACTGTAGTTTTGCTTGGTATCCACGCCAACGAATCTCTTTGGCCTAACGTTTTTTAAAGATTAAACTGAATTACATATATATACAATTTATTTCAAAACAGTAAAATAATGTTAGTTATGTACTTTTGCTTTATTCTAAATTCAAAAACAACATATTGTATAAAGTAAAAACGTAATTTTACTTTTTATCATTTCTAGCTATATTGTTCCATTATATTACTATTTATAACAATGGATAATTGTTTTATCATCTGTATCAATATACTTTTATTTTATTAATATTATGAGCATGTATTATTAGATATGTAATATAATAAGAATATATTTTCATCATTTTATTTTTATGAAAACTTTTTATTAAGTTAGATGACATGTCGCCGTAAACATACGTATTTTTAAACTATGTTAACATGAATGATACAAATACATTATTATACACATTAATGTTTTTAAAGATAATTATTCTATTCTATTCCATTATTTCAATATTCAAATACTAAACATTGAATGTTTAATAAAAAGATCGTATTGGTTAGTATAAGTTGTAATTAGTATAACACTACATAATTGTCATATTTAGTTTTATTTTAAACTTTATTTTAATTTTTAGTTTCAAATAATTTTCATATTATACTATATATACAAATAATAGTATATTTGTTTTAGGTGTTGACTGAGTATAGCTTATTATTAGCTTAACAATTATATCAAACATAGTATAAATTCTATTGCATTCAAATAATTTAATATAATTACAAATTGGTTAAAAGTAAAAATAAGTTTTAAAGACACGTATTGCTACATGGTTATAACAACATATATGTAACTATAGACGTTATAAGCTTTAAGCTTAACCAATAATTATAATTTATAAAATATGATAGTTTTTTAGGTTATATTATTTTTAGGGATAATTTCATATATACCCCTCCAAAACTTCATAATATCATATATACCCAACCTAAAGTTTTAATATCATATATATCCATCCTAAACATCATAATATCATATATACCCAATTTTAATTATTAATATCACATATATCCCTCTTAAACATCATTAATATCATATATACCCAAATTCATTAATTTAATTATTTTTAAAACATTTAAAACTCAGAACTAATATTGCTTATTAATTATTGACCATTATACCCTCTTATTTTTTCTTTCAACTAAACTTCAAAATATCATAAATATCCAACTTAAATTAAATTATAATATCCCTTTTAATATTTTATATAATTTATTTTTGTAAACTTTACTAAATAAATTCTTCAAACTAAAACAAATTAACATTAAAAATAAAAATTAAAAAATTGTGTCATGTTTTTGCTCGTTTGTAATCAAATCGTATCGATTTATTATATTTTCGTATTTGTTTTTTCTACAATAATTAACTGATTACATATTATGTTTTTTTTCTTTTTCTTTTCGAACTTTATAGTTGCATCGCATTTTTTTTAAAATTTGGTATATATTTTTTTATTTTCTAACACATTAGTTTCTAATTTTTTTCAAGTTAATATACAAATTTCATCCGGTAATTTTAACATTAAAATATTTTCTAGTTACTAACTATTAAACAAATTATTATAAAACTAGTCTCTAAATATATAGGATTATATATATATATATATATATATATATATATATATATATATATATATATATATATATATATATATAAAGTTCTAAAAGAAAAAGAAAGAACATAATATGTAATCAGTTAACTGTATATAGATTACTGTAGAAAAAAATAAATAAGAAAGTATAATAAAACGATACGAATTGATTACAAACGAGCAAAAACATGACACAATTTTTTAATTTTTATTTTTAATGTTAATTTGTTTTAGTTTGAAGAATTTATTTAGTAAAGTTTACAAAAATAAATTATATAAAATATTAAAAGGGATATTATAATTTAATTTAAGTTGGATATTTATGATATTTTCAAGTTTAGTTGAAAGAAAAAATAAGAGGGTATAATGGTCAATAATTAATAAGCAATATTAGTTCTGAGTTTTAAATGTTTTAAAAATAATTAAATTAATGAATTTGGGTATATATGATATTAATGATGTTTAAGAGGGATATATGTGATATTAATAATTAAAATTGGGTATATATATGATATTAAGATGTTTAGGAGGGATATATATGATATTAAAATTTTAGGTTGAGTATATATGATATTATGAAGTTTTGGAAGGGTATATATGAAATTCTTCCTTATTTTTAAATAACAATGATGGTGTGTTTCAGAATTAGTTTATTACTCTGTTTTTAAAGGTTTAATGTTGTTAAACTTGTCGTTAATGAGCTTTAATGATTAAAAAACTAGACAATAATAAAGATAAATAAAACTGAAAACTGAGATCGAAAATCTGATCGGATTGTATCAGTACAGTTGGACTGATTCAATTCTATGTACAAAATTTCCCTAACTATTACTAGAAAAATACAAATCGAACAAAGACGATATCTTTTTAGAAGAAGAACCCACAACTGTATCCAATGGTACCGGTTTCAAGTTGGTCCAATATGATTCGTTGATATCACGCTACAGTCCTGAGTTTTACACATCACTATCTGAGTATCAACTGTAACGCGCGGACACATTCACTTGTTGACACACTTTGGCAAAACTAGGTTAGAATAGTAAATTATTTTGTCTAATGTAGGGAAAAATGTAATCGTGGAATATCAGTCCCATTAGTTCCACACATGATTTTTTTTAATATGTGTCCCATTAGTTCCATATTGTTAATCGATTTTTGTTTATTAAATTTGTTTTTATTGAATTAATGTGTTAAACAATGGATTGTTGTATCTTTAATTGTAGTAATTAACAAATCATAGCATTATTAATTTAGTGGATCAATTTCTTTAATATTGAATCAGTTGTCTAATCTATACTATGTATAATAAGAAAACCACTTGTAGTTTCTGGATCATTGGATGGAAAGAAATCAATGGTCAAGATTAATGACAACTCATAATTATTTATGAAATGTCTCTTATACCCTTAATTAAAATCAATAATTATACCTATGCCATTTTTTAATTCATTTTTCATATTTACTACCTTAACTTAATTACATTACATTACATTAAATTTTGATTTTAATTTTTTCATTAATGAATTAATATTAAATTAATATTTACCTAAAATAAATATGTGTTATTATTATCTTTAATGATCATAGTAAATTCAAATGTATAAATTTAGATTTAAATTTAGAAGTGTAGTAAATAAAGTTAAAAGTTTTTGTTGATTATTTTGCTAACAAAATTTAAAATTTAATTGATAAAACTTCAATTGTGAATATGACAAATTTTGATTGTTGATTTTCAGATATTCTATTTTTATATTTTATCATTTTCAAAATATATACACATTCACATAATTGAAGTTTTTTGTTTCTTACATTGATATTTCATATTTGAAGATAATAAAATTAAAATAAACATTTGTTGCAAGCACATGTTATATGTTTTTAATAATACAATATAATAATATTTTTTTATTTAATATCAAACAACTAAGTATTTTTTTTAATCTTTAATTTAACTAGATTTCAATTTTTTTTATTTTTAATTATATATAAATTTTATAATAATTTATTAAAATATAAAAAAATATGTATTTTCTAAATCAACCCATGTAATACATGGGTCTCAAACTTATATATTATAATAAACAAAACAATTCATGTCATATGTCATTTCTACAATACAATAAAATTTTATTTTTCCCCACCTTTTTTTTCAAATTTAACACATTAACTTAATTGCATTAAATTTTGACTTTATTTTTTTCCATTAACTTATTAGTAATAAATTAAATTTTGTAACATTTAAAATTAATGTTTACCTAAAATAAATATCTATCATTATTATCCATAATAATCATAATTAGATCCAAATGTAAAAAATTTGAATTTGTTGTGAAAATTATTATGATTATGTATAATAAAGGAAAACATTAAATGTCACGTGTGACCTCTACATTAACCAAAAAGATAAATATAACTTATACAAAATAAAAGATAAATACAAGTTGATATTTTTAAAAAAAGATAAATATACTCTATCTTTTAATCTGTAAATAATAAAAATAAACACAATTATTATTTTTGTATGTTTTTATTTTACTCATATACATTTTATATAAATAAATTTAATTAAAAATATCCACGTAATACGTGGGTTATAAACTAGTTGTATTATTAAGTCAGAGAATCAACGTTTTTAAAAATTTGTATCAACTGTTTAAATAACGGATTAATGTATTATTAAATTATTGAACTAATGTCTTTAAATATAGTATCAATTTTGTAATTGAATCACTGATGGTTTTCAACGAATCAATAACTATAATTTACTACATCATCGACGATTGAACCACCGTTTAAAATATCATTGAAACATTGTTTTTACAAAAAAAGAAGGGTTTATTATGAAAAAAATCAAAATGTTTTCATAGTTTTACGTTTTTGTCCTCGATGTTATTTTTTTTCTAGAAAAGTCTTCATGTTAATTTTTTTTTCTAGTTTTGTAACATTTGTCTATTAGAACCCGATTATAATTACCAAACCGGGTTCTTAACAATTGAAAAACCGGAAGCTAATAACCAAATTTCAGTAAACCAAAAAGAAAAAAAAATCAAATTGAGAACTTTTCTGGAAAAAATAACATGGAGTAACGAAAACGCAAAACATGAAACATGTTGATTTTTTCATAATACACCCATAAATGATTTTGTATCAATTTAAAATTAACATTTGTACATGATTCGGTGGTTTGAATAATTAAAATACAATGCTAAATAAAAATCATTTTTTATGTATTAAAAATAATGGATTCTACAGATATTTTTTGTATTTATTAAATTTGAATAACTTCCATAATTTAAGAGAAAAATATATTTTTAAGATGACTGATTTGTCATTAACCTTGATTAGGAATGAATGACAAGTCACTCTCTAGTTATTTCTCATTCCGTATCACCATAAGAATTTTTTCTCACGATATATAATTGAGATTAAGCGAGAAAATTTTAATTTTGTGAAACTTTAAGAAGTGATATTCTCCCTTAGATCTGTTTAACCACATGATGGGATTTAAGAATAGTGAAAAGTATTTTTATCATTGATGTTAAACAAGTAGCATGTCATGCCTTCACTCTCCAAACTTCTTCTTCAAATCCTTTTCCATCACGTGCTGTGACTTTTTTCTCTAATTATGTTCTTTAAAATCATTTTGATAAATGATTTTTCATTCTAGGTGTAAATCAATGTTTCTATAAACATTTTCTTCAACCGAAATAAAAAATATGTGAATGTTTTCTTCAATTTTTTGATTAAAGTCGCTGCTTTTATGAATATTCAATATTTAGAATCAATTTCGTTTATTATTAGTTATTCGTCAATTTTTTTTTGCAGATTTTACATTGACATTACCCAGAGATTGTGGACATGACACTTTTATAGTTCTATGTGTTGGATTATAGCTAGATTCCATGAATTTTTTTTCAAGTTTTGTTGTTTATAAAGTTTCTGCACGCAACATGTTCGATTAAATGTCTTAAAGAATAAATCAAACATTAACAGAGAATTTAAGGTTAACAAACATTATATTTTGATAAAAGAATTTTAAGAATAAATAAAACTTAAAAAAATATATATTAAAATTGAATTTAAGACGTTAAGTTTAGCAAAATCTTAATTAACGACAACATTTAAAACTTAACGGAGTTGTTGATGAATTTTAACAACAACACAAACCTTAATAACAATAATAAAAGGGGAAATTGTGCAAAAAATCTCTAAGTTGTACCATTTTTGCGATTAAAACTCCCAACCATTTTTCATTGCACAAAAAACCTCCAACTTGTTAAAATTTTGTAAATTTGGGCTTTTTTCAAAAAATATGACTTGCAACCGGTTTAGCCGGTTGCAACTTGATGACATGTAAAACTTTTAAATAGATTTTTGTGTAAAACCTCCAACTTGTTTAGTTTTTTCAATTAAACCTCAAATCATTTTTAATTTGATAAAAAACCTCCAACCAACAAAGATAATTAAAATTGAGTTTTCAATGATTGCATTTTGATGACATGAATATTTATTAAAATTTTATTTATCAAACAAAAAATTCGCTTCCCAATGGTATCTCCACCCTCTAGGCTAGCGAACCTCGCTGCTCTGACTGATTATATTCAGATGCTTAAATGGAATATAAATAAATGAAATTGAACATAAAGCTGAATTTAAAAATGCAACTCGTGAACACAAAATGAAATCGATTCCATCGGCACAATTGAAGTTAAAATTCAAGATTAAACGACAAAAGTTAATCGAACTTACATACATAAAATAAACATCACTGAACATAAAGAGGCTATAGAGTAATCGGAGTTGCCGGAGGTAGAGAAAAAGAGAAAAGGTAAATATTATTGTTGGTTAGAGGTGATAAAAATATAGTAAAGGGTTTTAATCGAAAAAGTCACCAATTTCGAGGTTTTTATGCAAAAAATCAGTTTAAGAATTATACATGTAGTGCAATGTAGGCGCCACGTAAGTCGGGTTTGTCATGTGGACGCCACGTGTGTGCCATGTAAGCATAACAACCTATTATAACCGGTCAAGTCCTAATTTCAAAAGATTTTACCGGTTAGAGGTTTTTTGTGCAACAAAAAATGGTTAGGGTTTTTAATCACAAAAATGATCCAATTTTAAGGTTTTTTACGCAATTATCCCATAATAAAAACCTTACTTCTGATGTTAAGATTTAGGGATGCCATCAGATGACCATTTAATTACAAAAATGTCACTACGTTTTTTTAGCCTGTCATCAAATGTTGACTTAATTATAAAAGTTGTATCACATTTTTTGACATTTAGATCAACTTTTCTATCTAATCTAATGATCAATATTCCTTCTTACCTTATCAGAAATTGGAATTTCTCACGGGATCTCACCCCTATATATATATATATATATATATATATATATATATATATATATATATATATATATATATATATATATATATATATATATATATATATATATAGAATTGGGTTCAAATGAGTACCACTAGGTTTGCGGAGTACCGGAGGTACCTCGCTTAAAACCATTTTTTTTGAAAATTTTTTTCATAATCATGTTTAAATTAATAATATAAGACTACTTGCAAAAAATCACACCCAAACACACACTATAACTATGTGAAACGTGCAAGTTCACATGAACTGCACTGTTGTGAATGTATGTTCACAGCTAAGCATGTTCACATGAATTTTTTCACGTTCACATGACTTTTAAGAGACTAGAAAGTGTGAATGTGTGTAATTCTTTTACGAATAGGCTTATATTATTTGTATCTAAATTAATATGAAAAAAAAATTAAAAAAAAAACTTTTTTTCGGAGCATGTTCACATATAAAACCCGTGTGTTCACAGGTACTCACGGTACTCTGCATTTTTTAGGTACTCACACGAACCATATTCTATATATATATATATATATATATATATATATATATATATATATATATATATATATATATATATATATATATATATATATATATATATATATATATATATATATATATATATATATATATAACCATTGATTATATAAAAAAAGTCTTTTTTAGCTGTTGTGGTTGAAAAGCTGGTTTGGAATGCAATTCGTCGGGGGCAGGGGAAGGGGTTGGATTCCCTCCGGATGAACGGACATGTATACCCCTCGACTTTAGGTTGTTAGAGCTTTAAAGCTTTTTTATTAAAAAAAAAAAAAAGAAGAAGAGAAATATAATTTTATACATAAATACCTTACATGGACGCATGTGTTAGTAGGTTTTATACATCAATGAAAAATGCACGGTAAAAAACTTGATAAATTGATTTCCCCTTTTTACTTCACTATTTACAATTGATCGTGTCTAATAATTGAGTTGCATTATTGATAAATTCAAGTATAGTTTAGGTTCCAATGGTCCGAGATTCCCAGTCAACTCACATGTATGTTTATGTACGACATGTGACTTTCAACCTTAGGCTATACGGAGTACCCAAGCCGTGGGGTGCCCGGCTTCGCCACATCAGCGAAGGCCGGCGGCTACACCACCCCGCCCACGCGGCCCCGCGAAATTCCAACCCCGGCCCGGCTCGAACACCCCGCTGCACCCCGCTTCCCTCTTCTCCTTTCACCCCCTTCTTTCTTTTTTTTTTTTTTTTGTTTTCAAACATAACATACATATATACTTTTATATATATATATATAATTTTAATTTTTTAATTTCTTTTATTTCAGTTTCGTAAAATTTTTTAATTTTTTTATTTCAGTTTCGTAAATGTTTGTATTTTTTTTATTTCAGTTTCGTAAATGTTTGTATTTTTTTTATTTTAGTTTTGTAATTGTTGTTTCGTTCGTAATACCGAATTATCTTGTGGAACATATTGCACTTGCCCAGATACCAAATTTAGACGGCTAGTTTGTATTTTTTTATGTTCATTCGTAATTTTAGTTTTTATTTATTGTTATGTATTTTTTTATTTTAATTCAGTAATTTTTAATTTTTAGTTTATGTAATAGTTTTTAAATATTTTATGAAATTAATTATTTTAGTTCTAGTATTTGTTTTGTTAGTTAAAATTAATTAAAATGTTAAAAAAATTAAGAAAGATGGAAAGGTTAAGAAAGGTGGGTATTTCCTAGTTAGAAAGGTGGGGAAAGGTGGAGAGAGAAAAGCTGATATGGCGCTGACGTGTACAGAAAGATGGTTTTGGGAGAGGTGGGTACTCCCCACACTCTTATGATGTGTGTTTTCCACCATGAATCTTGATTAATGATTATTTGTTGGGAAAATTATACAAAAAAACAATTTACTTTTGATATTTTTTGATTAAGTCCCTATGCCAAAACGTTTTCAAAAAAGTTCTTCAACTTGAAAGGGTTTACGAATTGTGTTGTTTTATGATATTTTAAAAGAATTTTCCAGAATTTTTTCATAAGATTTTTTTAAGCTAAAGGACTTTTATAAAAACACTTTATGTTTAGTGGTTTTTACGAAAACATTTTTAAGTTGAAGGATTTTTGTGAAATATTTTTGGTATAATGACTTATTCAAAAATGCATTTTCTTTATGCATCATACTCTAATTTCTCATACAGCATACCCTATAATCTTTCACCTATAATTTGACTAAATTGTTGTTTATGATTGAATGTATGATTTCTCTTTTTCATTGAAAGTGGTGTAGGTTAATTGACCTAAAGATTAATTATTGTGAAGTATAATTTATGAATTAGCACCCATTCAAAAATACTGAAAGTACGTTGATTTTTTACATATAATTTGACTAAATTGTTGTTTATGATTGAGTGTATGATTCCTCTTTTTTATTAAAAGTGGTGTAGGTTAATTGACCTAAAGATTAATTATCGTAGAGTATAGTATATGAAGTAGCACCTATTCAAAAAATACTGAAAGTACGTTGATTTTTTACATGATTTCCCATTATTTGTTGGGTTATGAACTTGTGATCTTCCTCAGTTATACCAATTAAACAATCGGATGTTTAAATCATATGAATCAAAATCATCAATTTTTTTGATTTTAGACATCAAAGAAGTGATGATATAAATCAATTTATTCTATAGTTTTTCACACAAATGATTCCCAGTAAGCTCAAGACAAGCGTCTCCTCCTCTGATTCGAAATTCCATTCCAAGATTCAACTCACCAATCATCATCCCCAAATCTTCAACGATTTTCTCGAAAACCCACCAATTTATTTACAAAACAAAGCCAGAAATCATACACAACAAAATGGATAACAGGGCCCTCGTGGCCCTACTTTCTTCCCTGCTGTCGGAGCTCCTCCCACTCCTCCTCCTCTTCGCCGGCGACTCCTCTTCTACGTCCAATTCCATTTCCCCTTTCCTAACCCACTTTCTGTCCACTTCACAAACCGCCGCCACCTTCTCCATTCTTTCCAACAAACGGAAACGATCCCAATCACCGGAATCCCTTGAAACCAATCCGTCGAAACTCGTCCGTCGACTCATCGGACCCATCCCCAGATCCCTCGACTCCTTCAAACTTTGTTTTAAAATGACTTCTTCAACATTCGAGTGGCTCTCATCTCTCCTCGAACCGCTGCTCGAGTGCCGTGACCCGGTTAGCTCTCCGTTAAACCTCCCCGTCGAAACCCGGCTCGGTATCGGACTGTTCCGGCTTGCCACCGGTTCAGATTACCTGGAGATCTCACAACGGTTTGAAGTCTCCGAATTTGCAGCGAAATTCTGCGTCAAACAGTTCTGCCGCGTGTTGTGCACCAATTTCCGGTTCTGGGTCGGGTTTCCTACACCCCACGAGCTTGAACCAATCACCGAATCATTCGAAAACCTAACAGGTTTACCTAATTGCTGTGGGGTTATACATTGTACACGATTCAACCTTTTAAAAAACGAAACAATTGAGGAACCAATAGCTGCTCAAATCGTGGTGGATTCGTCATCAAAGATTCTCAGCATTGTTGCTGGATTCAATGGCAGAAAGGGTAATCAACTTGTTCTCAAATCATCTACTTTATACAAAGATATTGAATCAAATAGCTTGTTAACTTCCCCACCTATAGATATAAATGGTGTATCTATACCTCAATACTTAATTGGTGATAAAGGGTACCCTTTTCTTCCATGGCTAATGGTTCCATTTGATCAGCCTGTGGCGAATTCACATGAAGAAAACTTCAATTCTGCACATAGTTTGATGCTTGTTTCAGTGTTTAGAACAATTGATAGTTTAAAAAAATGGGGTGTTTTGAGTAAGCCAATCAAGGAAGAAATCAAGACTATGGTGGCTTATATAGGTGCTTGTTCGATTCTTCATAACGCGTTGCTTATGAGGGAAGATTACTCTTCTCTATCTGGAAAATCCGATGAATATTTGCGATGCTATGATAGTCCTCAGTATCAAGGGGATACTACTACTAGTTTTGAGGGTAATTCAATTGAGCAAAAAGCTTTAGATATTAGAAGTGCATTGGCTACACGAGCAAGAAGATGTTGATAGGTATGGAAACCGTATACGAACAGGAAATCTGTGCCCTTAACAACAGTCGTTTACTGACCCTTGAAGAAAACGAAGACCAGCAATTAGGAGATTAGTTATAAGGCCATTGGCAAAGGTTTAATTTTTTTACTAAATATTAGGAAGATGCTCGATGTCGTTTGATATGATTGATTGTTTGAGATTTACACTTTTTTTGAACCCTGTGAATCATATATTTATTCATGGTGTCTGCTAATTGATCTAATTAGTTCAGTTGAGCCAATAGCTGAATAAAACAAGATGGTTTGTTGTCTTCATTGAATTTTGAAGCTTAAGGATATCATGGACTACAAATTGTGAGTCAACTCAATTGTCTTTGATTGTGGCTGGAAAAGTTGCAGACTTCAATTGTATCAGTGAATAAGAATGCAAACTTCTAGCTGTAGTTAATTTTGTACAAAATCACCTTGAAATTTTGTTTGCACTTTGTATCTAGACTCCTTGACCAGTGTTCACCTGGTCTGATTTTCTTACTGTAAAGTCTTTTATTTTTTTAACAGTTAGATTATTAACCCCGTAGGGTAACTTAGTGGTTGAGCTTTGAAATTCTTCAAGAAAGGTCCAGAATTTGACTCTCACGGGTTTCATCTTGGTGTTACTTGTCTTTCAAAAAAACTACACATGTGTTTTCTTGGATAATTGTCTTTATTTCTAAAAAATATAAGCTTTTCTAGCTTTTGAGCTTGGCTTTGTCATACATCATGTATGATCATTTTTTGTTAACTCTGGGTCTTGGGTTTGTTGGTAATTAAATCGATATGTTTGTATACTTCATATTTGGTTTATTATAGTTTGTAATATATTTTAATTTATCATTGGCCCAATTGTCGAAAATAACGATAATTTTTTTTTTACCTTTTTACCATTTATATATTTTTACTAGTAATGGTAACAAATTAAAAATTTAAACCATGTACATTCCTATTTCTATTATTATAATAAAACTCATCAAACATTCAACACTCGAAAACCCTAGTTCATTTGCTATTTCACATCATGCACATCCTCTAAAATCATGGTATGGATTTGATGTGAATCAAATGTATATGCACAGACATTGGTGAACCTTGTCACCGCTTGAAAAACACGTGGCAATCCCAATTGCAAGTTGCTAATGAGTTTCAAAGCGCATAATCTATTCCTAGTCAATATCTTTTACCATTAACATTCGTACCACTATTTTATTTACCTGTATAATTTACGGATTTGTTTAAATAATAAAATATAAATTTAAAATAATTGTAGGATTCGATATTAAACGGCACAAATTAATTATTTAAAAAGAAATGTGACTTAATATTTACTTTTAACATTATAGATCATATAACGAGAACTTTTATGAAAATAATTAAATATATCTTCAAATAATAAATGTGGAAAAAACATAATATAATCGTTAGCATTAATTTATAAGTTATTTTTTAAAAGTAAAGCCCAAAATCTCTAGAATTGATGGTTCAATAGTTTTATATGGGCCTTCGAACGAGTCATCGAAGACTTGGGCTTATAAAAGTTTCTTTGAATTGCTCACGGGCTAACGCTTAATTAGCAAATACCAATTTCGTAATTAATAAAGTTTCCAAGGGCGGAGTAATATCTCCAAAACCCTAACTACCCCTGATAAAAAGTCTCTCTCGTTCAATCCACCCGCCTAGAGCTCTAAAGAGACCAGTCTGTCGAGAATTAGGGTTTCTCACTAAACATGGCGGCAGCTCCACCCAATTCTGTTCAATGCTTCGGCCGGAAGAAGACGGCTGTGGCCGTCACTCACTGCAAGGCTGGTCGAGGACTTATCAAGATCAATGGTGTCCCAATCGAGCTGGTTCAGCCTGAGATCCTCCGTTACAAGGCGTTCGAGCCAATCCTTCTCCTTGGCCGCCACAAGTTTGCTGGAGTCGATATGAGGATCCGCGTCAAAGGTGGAGGTCACACTTCTCAGATCTATGCTATCCGTCAGAGTATCGCCAAAGCACTCGTTGCGTACTACCAGAAGTTTGTTGATGAAGAACAGAAGAAAGAGATCAAGGATATTCTCGTGAGGTATGATAGAACTCTTCTTGTTGCTGATCCGAGAAGATGCGAGCCGAAGAAGTTTGGTGGTCGTGGTGCTCGTGCTAGGTTCCAGAAATCATACCGTTAAAGAAAGAGTAATCTTATTGTCTTTTTTTTCTGAAACTTTCTTTCATTTCCGTTTTGTTACTTTTCTGAGAGTATTTTGCTACATGGTGATGTTATTTTTCGTAGTAGCTTGATTTTGTTCGACTGTTTTTATGTTTGCCTATGGATACCTGCCCGTTTCTTATATAATTGATTAGTCTCTTTTGCTAAATTGTGTCGTGATTATTGATAATAATGCTTTGTAAGTCTTCTCTGTGTTATTGATTGACATTATCTGCATACGGTATAGTTGTCAACTTTGCTGATCGTGTTTTGATTTGGATTTGAAGTTTTGAATATGTTTATCAAGTCTTCTTCCTAAGTCTTTACAACATAGTTTCTTCATGTGGTTTGCTGGGGTTATAGATGCCATTATCCTGGCAAACTTAAGCTTAAGCTGAATTAGGTGCAGTGATCTGAACGACCAAACTATATTACTATTATATAGTATATAGTGTGGGACTGTGGGTAATACTGTAATGTTGATCATAATATAGTTGGTGATGACTAAAACATTTGCCTCAAGAAATGATTCCCAAGTAGCGGTCTGATCCCCTAGTTAAGAGATCAGATTGTGGCATTGTGTGGCTGGTTTATTAGCATATTCTTTAGCTTACCACTTAACCTATTTTAAATAGGCTAATTCTATCGAGTTTATTGTAAATGGATAGTAGGGCATATGGATATTGAATCTTAGACTTAAAATATGCTAAGGCCTTTTACTAATTCAAGACTTTACCTGTCGACTGTGTTCACAGACAATTTTTATTGATTTTGCTTGTGCACAATGGAAGTTTTACCGTTAACTCGTTAAGTTTTCAATAACTTTTAGTTCAGACTTCAGAGTGAGCAGTTGATTTTGTATTCATCTATATGGGGCTAGCATGCTGGTTCTGTTCGATGACATCAGTTATTATTACTATGTTTATTGGGCTTCCATTGCATCCGATTAGATTGTTATACTGGGTCTCTATCTCTTTCTTTTTTGGGCATTTTTTGTGATTAACTCATTGATGGATCTTACTTCCTTGTGAGTTAACTTCAGCAAGCTTAGTGTTTATGCAGTAGTTGTATGTTTCCCTGTAGGAACTTGTTATTTATAAGCGTATTTCATCACTGGCAGCACACTATATAAGATTATAAGAGGTGTTGCACATTCATTTTACTTTTTACCTGCATAGGAATCACGTGAGAATATCATTTGGTAAATTGATACATCTTGTCTTTGTTTATGATCTTTATATTACAATGTCTTGTCTAATTTCAATCACATTGATACACTTAGCAAAGGGTTGTAGCTTTGAACATTCTTGACACAAACATGACTATTAAAATCATTAGCAGTTTTGATGTTCTGGTTCCTTGGGTTGGGAATTTTTTCATTCCAAACCAAAAGCCGAACCAAACAAAAATTTCTAATGATCAAACTGAACCAACAATCTGAATTCAAATTGGTTTTGTTTGGTTTCTAGCGGAGGGCACTTTTTAGCCGAAGCTTGGTTGTTGTGAGTTTTTGCTATGTAGCTTTACTTGAAAATCTAGTGCTCTTTGATTACCTCTTTCTTTTTTGCAATCTCAGTCCCTTTCTTAGATCTTATTATGAATTTTTGCGTTTATTTGTATTGTTTCTAATCATCTAATGTCTAGTGAATTCATTATGGTTATTCTATTGGCAGATGGTTCTTATTCATTCAATATGAATGATGATTTCTATAAAATGAATTGGTTTCAAGGTATTAAGGGACGTTTGGTATGATGCAATAAATAAAATTATGTAAGTTTAAAATTTTTTTAACCAATGACAGGTAAACAAAGGTTGACAAGGAAATTGAATAAAAACTATTAAAAAACTATTTTCTTTTTATGTTTTTTTTCCCTTCATGATGATGACGAAATGGGGAAAATTAAGTTTATGCTAAACTCGATTTTTAATTCTTTCAGTATGATTCAAGGTTCTTGTCGCGTAACAAAAAAAAACTTTCAAATCTTATATTTCTATTTCTATTTGATAGATGATTTAAGATCAGTCATTCTAGACCTCTAGAACCTTTGTATATGCATTTATAAAATTATTTAACAACTGTAGTATTCAAGGAGTGTTCGTTTTTTTGATACATTTATATTGTGATTATGATTATATTTTATGTTTTTGAGTTAAGCCATGCAATCTTTGAAACTATTTTATTTATGCTCTTGCCTTTTTGCATCTTTTGCCTTCGGTTTAGTTTGGCTTGTAGAATGAATTTTTGAAGGAAATGCATTTTTTTTTTCATGTGTTTGTAGTTTTGAATTATAAAGAAAAGGAACTATAATTTGATTAAATTCTATTCTATTAAAATCTAGGGTCGAAGAAATTTGACATTTCTAGTTATTAGTAATAAAATTCGTGATGCATTTGGCTCAAAAAATGAATTTCATGTCTTTAAACCCAAACGTTTCTAGTATAATTTTAGTAGAAGTGACCGAATTCATATGTTACATTGTGAGGTGCCATTTGCTCCTTACCCATTGTATCCTCTAAATTGTTTGCGCATGAAGTATCAGAGTCCAGTATAACTTATGTTTGGTTTAGTGGATATTCGTCTAGCAACTTCGTTTAAAAAATCCTACATATTATTCTCACTTCTTACTGCTTTCATTTTGAGGTGGGTGATCAAAGTATCAACCTCCATCGCTTGGAACCCGAAAAACTTCTAAAGGGCACTCATATAGACAAAATGACAATGCACGAAACAAGCTTTGGCCGAAAATAATTCCCTTTTTGGCAAGTGTTTTCGTATAAAGTATTGGTTTCAACAATCCACCGCCCGGCATAGTTTCTTGCTTTCGTTGGTGATTATTCATCTGGCTAGTGTTATTACCATCGTAAGGGCATGTTTAGTTAACATGTTATCAGCAAAATTTTCATCAAAAATAAAGATTTTTAGAAAACGCTTTAAATATCTTGTTATTAGATGTTTTCAGTTTTTAGCTTTTGAAATTACAACTAGAAACAATATTTTTAAGGTTTTCATATTTTGTTTTCAATCTACTCACCTTAATTGTTATAAAAGTGATTGAAAATTGAAAAAGCCAAAAAAAAAATATCTATAACATATTCAAACACATTTTCACGTCTTTGAGACCAAAAATTATAAAAAAAAATAAAAACAAATGGAAAAGAGAAGGCCAACCTCTTGAATGTTGATAATCACAAAGAGTTACTTGTTCCTCGTTAAGAAGTGTAATTATCCTATTAAAAAAAAATAAGACATATTAGGAATTGAAGATATGCAATTTGGAAGTGTAAATTAATGATGAATTAAATATATAAAAATTGACTTTTAATTAATTAACCTACTTCCATAATTATCATATACCTACACGTTCATAAGTACTTTTCTGTTTCTTTCTAATATATTCATAAGATCAACCACCGTAATATTATACTTTCTACATGACACACAATAAAAATGATCGTAGCACATATGTTTTACACACTTAAAATACCCACACACTATCCTAGCATCTATTAGACATCGCAACAAAAATTATACACGCCGTAGAAGAAACATCTACACCCTTGCAACTATCAGTAACGACACGACCGCAACTCATGGAAAACTTTCACCCATCATTCAAAAGAAATCAAAATAGCCCTCCATACTCGAAAGTTTTAAACTAAGGGATTGTTTGTGTACTTTTTAATGGAATCATTAAGAAGACATTTAAATGTAAAATGACATCTTAATGATTCCATTAAGAGGTAAACAAACATGATCTAAATAACATATGAATCATGACTACTCTATGTATTCGAATCTCGGAACTTACACACTAATCCATCGAATTTAATCACACAATATTATATGATCACAGTGCATTGTGTAACATCCCAAATTTTGAATTGTATGGAATGAAACAGTTAAGTTTCAATTTATGTAATTTTAATGATTTGAAATCCTAATTAAATAGAATCGGACAAAATGTATTGGAAAGTTTGTATAGAAAATTTAAATAATAAATTATTGATGAAAGATCATTATTATTCTTAGAGCGAAAATTCAAGAAAAGAGATATTTTAAAGATAAACGTCGAATGGTGTTAAACTAATAAATTGATGATGAGGGATTATCATTGTTGATAGAACGAAAATTTTGAAAAATGGATATTTACAAGATGAACGCCGAGTGGTGTTAATATAATGATGAAACTAATTAAGGGATGAGAGGTTAAAATGATAAAATATAAGTTGAAAAGAGGGTAACTAAATATTAGGGGCGTTCAAACAAAACCAGAAAACCGAGAAACCGAGCCGAACCGTTTAAACCGTTCGATCCGAAACCGAAAAAAACCTAAAACCGAAACATCACGGGGCGGTTTAGGTTTTCAATTTTAGAAAACCGTGGATAACCGAACTGAACCGATTATATATATACAAGTTAGTAGCTTTTATTTATACATTCATTTAGACATTCTAATACGTTAAATACTAGATTTTCAACTGATTTTTTATTTTAATAGTTTTATTAGATAAATTTAGTGTAACTTTTAAGATTTATAATTAAATAGTTTACTATAACTTTGAACTTAAAAAGAATTTTTACTTAAAAATGATATAATTCTATAATTTTATTTGCTTTTAAGCATATGACGGGTAACCGTGAACCGAACCGTGGGTAACCGGCTTCTAACGGGTAACCGAAACCAAAAACACGGTTCACATGTTAGCTATTAACCGAACCGAACCGAACCGAACCGTGGACACCACTACTAAATATGGCTAACTAGAAACAATAAAGAGAGAGAGAGAGAGAGAGAGAGAGAGAGAGAGAGAGAGAGAGAGAGAGAGAGAGAGAGAGAGAGAGATCATTAACTTGAAGCACACATCTTCCCTCACCAAAACCCACGGTTGCTCACTCTCACTCTACAAATAAAGAACACGAGATTGTTGGAATTAAGGGCTGAAATTCTGGAAATACGTTGCCAGGAAGAAGTTTAACTACTACAAACATCAAATTGAGGTAAGAATTACTTAAATATACGAATTTATGGTTTTTTAGATCTCTGTTGAATTGTTAATGCATGTTATAATTATCAGTTGGAATGATTAAATCGAATTATAGATAAACCATGTACCAAATTTCAGCTTCTAATTCAACTCCTAAGTATAATTTTGATTTTAACTATGTGTTTTAGTGTGTGTGTTCATCAAGAAGTTGAAAACACGACTTAAATGACTTGATTTTGGTACCTTAAAAGTTAAATTGATGTTAATAAGATGTTATAAAAGTATATTGAACCCTATACCGATATATTTCAATCACAAGATTGGTACAAAAATGAATGAATGAATTCTGGAAATTTTAAAATCTGTTAAGTTAAACTTTGGATCTGATGAACATCCATACGAATTTCGGTTCATACCCGAAGTTCAGACCAGTTGAACTTCGGATGACAACTTGAAGTAAAACATTCTAAGTTAAGAAACTGAACTTCGGATCCTAGGGGCATCCGAACTTCGGATCATGAAGACATTCGTACTGTGGATGATATGTTAAGAAAAATGATGTGAAGACCTCCCCTTACGGGGCAGTCCTCAGAGTCTAGGTCCCACAAATTGCAATACGATATCAACCATACTAAGATAGGGTAATTAATTGCGGAATAATAAATTACATGTACATACAGATTAGTATTTAAGTTGAATACAGATTACATATTTCAAATTAAAGTTATAAAAGGGTAACATCTAATCTAGTCATAACATCATAAGTCACATCAAGTCTACCCAAAACCACCACATTTGCTGTCTTCCAATCAGTACCAGAAAGTGTGTTGAGTAGTGGTCTAAGAAAGCTTCAAAACTTGGATCTTGATTGACCTAAGTACTAGGTCCTGCAGGTGATTTGTCTTTGGCTTTTCCTGTAAAATATTAATGCAACATCTGTAAGCAAAGCTTAGTGAGTTTATAGATTTTCAATATCAACATGCGTGTCAAGCGGATCATAAGTCTTAGCGTGATATATCTTGGCTGCCGCTACAGCCCTCATGATTGAGATATAGAATCATAGAATCGGATGATGTTCAGGCCACACTCACGCTTAAATCGTGGGGATCAGCCACATACTGGGCTAGCTACCAGTAAGTCAATATGGCGGAACATCGGAGGTCATTACCAAGTTCATAAGAACTGGTGAAAAAGCCAGGTCTAGAACAATAGACCATCAAGGCTAGTCAAGCTGAATAAATCTATCAAGTGTCTGATCAAATAATGAAAGCTTAAGTCATAGAAGTCATGATAGCAATGAATCATAAAGCAATATATGAAGAAGTCTTAAATGCAGTATGAAATGATAATCAAATAGCTATCATGATCCACTGGGCAACACCCATCCATGGTGTGCACAGGTCTCAATTCAGCTGATAAATGAATGTCAATAAATCTTCATCAACAATATATCTCAACCGGAATTTATGCATGTTCAATCTGAATATCTATAACTCACTGGTCTGGGTCTTTATCAAACAGATATAAAAATCTGCCACCTGAGTTATCTCAGGATTTTATCTTTGTCAATTCTGTTCTCTGTCAAATCAAGTCTTTGAGCCGCTTTAAATCTTTTAAATCTTTGTCTTTTTGTTCAGAATTTTACTGAATCTGTCCAGAATTATATCATAAAAATCTCATGTCAATATCATCATCATTATCATGGAATTTACATCATCTTTTGATCATTAAAATCTTTAATTCTATCTGATTCTGATAACTGATAATCTTCTCAATCTTTTTATACTCTGTTTCATTAAATTCTCAAAAGCTTACTATATATATATATATATATATATATATATATATATATATATATATATATATATATATATATATATATATATATATATATATATAACTAAAAGCATGTGCTTAAAATCATTTATTTAATTGAAATATTAAAGTATATAAAATTGGGTTTCGGATCATCAATTTCGGATCCACCCGGATTGGGGACTCGGATTCGGATTCGCCCGGATTCGGACCCATCCGAAGTGGTACATCCGGATTCGGACCCAGTATAGTCCGAAATAAGCATTCAATATTCGAGTTAACAACCATCCTAATTCGGATCAATCATCCGAAATATAACAATATCCGAATTAGGATCATATTCAAAAATGACAAATCCGAAGTAGAACATATCGTCCGAAGTATAGGGATCCGAAATAGGCTCCATCCGAATTCGGTTATACCCGAATTCGGATCCTATACTTAGCATTTTTCCCAGAAATTGTTCTTGGTGTTCTTGGTTTGGTTCATTCGGATTTTTCATAAAATTTCCCAAAACTCATTTTAATTAACATGCAATGTTATATATTGATGTAATATCTTTATTTGAGTGTTTTTATACATTTTTTCCTATCATTAACATCATATTTTTATCAAGATCATCCAAAAACTCATAATTTTGTCAAGAACACACTTTTGTCAAGAAATTCCGTTTTGTTGCTATTTTGGACAATCCAACCCACACATTTTGTTTCTGATTCATTTAGTAACTTTAATTCATCATAAACTAGTAAAATTTTATACATGCAACAACTAAATCTCATACTTTAATTCTTTGGTTTCGGTTTCTCATAAAACCGAACCAAACAATCAATATATGTAAATTTTTAAGTAAATTTACCTCAAATTTTGCAGATTCTTGTTGATTGTTGCTAATTGTATCTCCCTTTGTCTTTAATTCTTCAATTGATTGCAAATTGATGGATTTTCTTTGAGTAATTTGTGAGTTTGGCCGAGAGGTAGAGAGAGATTAGAGAGAGAATGAATTTCTTAATGGTGTGATTAAATGACATTAAATTGGAGTTTTTATATATCATTTAGTCATATTTGCTAATTAACCCACTAAACTTTTGTATTTTACTTATCTTTTAAATTAAATCATCCTTACTAATTTATAACAAAATATAATTTAATTAAATAATCTTTGAACTTAATTAAATTACATAACTAATAATTGAATTAAATTTACATTATTTGGATCAAAACGAAATAAAAGACTTAGATAAAAGCTGGGTTGTTACAAATGATGAAGTTGAAAACTACTAAGGATGGAACTTCAGACCATCCGAAGTTCAGATCAATGCGAATTTTGGATGTGGTCCAAACATCACTAAGCTGAAATTCAAAGTTAAGTTTATGGAAAACTTATGAAATGAACCAATAATGATAATGATACTCATATACGATGACGTAATAGAATCTTTGTGGTGTTGATTAACACACATCAAATTAAATTATGGTAAAAGCCCTTTTTGATAAATATTAAAACATACTGGTATTGTGTAAGAGCTTGTGGAAATCTTCCAGGACATCCTTGTTAAAGATTAAACTACTGTGAGTAATAGATTAGTATTGCTACAACTATTTGTCATTGCATATATATACATCATCTGTTGACACTTGGTTGATCCTGTTGCACGTATCTTGCATTTGGAATTCCTTAATAAATTCTTGAACATGAATATTCCCTCATAATTAATATCTCGTTCACTTGATAATACAACTTGAGGACATGCTTGACATGATGATAGACAACTCTGATGTGACTTTGGCTGAGGTGACAGCAAGCCACTGTCGAAGACTGATCATCCCATACTTATTGGCAGCCTGGTTGCACATCCCCAATCGTATTTGAACAACCATGTGATTGTACCACGAAATCCATGCTTCCTAGCATGATGAACTTGTCATTTGTACTTTATGTACGAAGGAGCAAACATTGCTCACTACTTATAACTTGGCATGACTTTTATTGTAGGATGTGTAATCTCTTATCTCACTAAGCTTATAGCTTACCCCATTGTTGATAATATTTTTCAGACAAAAATAAAAGCATAGTTGAGCCTTTTACTTAGGCTATTACATCAATTCCACCGAGGATACCTAGAAGTTATTGGTAACTATGAGGGTTATCAAGTTTTGGGTTTGGGATTTGTAATCAATGTTGTGATAATTCAGTGATGTAATAGACATATATTGTCCTTGTAGTCTTTTAATTACTCTATGCGTTAGTGCTGATGTAATCACTATTTGATAATGCTTGTTTAATTTATTATATTGTTAATCTTTAGTTTGCATGTGATCCTGTGATTATTTATGATTGTATGGGAGGATGTTTCACATTGAATATCCAGCAGTGTCATGAATCAC
Source organism: Centrapalus pauciflorus (assembly GCA_020465985.1). Classification (NCBI taxonomy): domain Eukaryota; kingdom Viridiplantae; phylum Streptophyta; class Magnoliopsida; order Asterales; family Asteraceae; genus Centrapalus; species Centrapalus pauciflorus. The sequence continues at coordinate 340,834 of JAANYP010000455.1, read as the reverse complement.
AACAGTGTTAGTGAATCGTTGGTTGTGTGAATCACGGAGTGATTTCATGAATCATGGTGGCACACTTATGTAATTACCCTTATGTTAAAAATACAACTATACACATTTGCAATTTATTACAAAAATGTCACATTGAATCCTATTGGTTGATTCACAAATTCAATTGATTTGATTGGTTATTGCCGTCTTTATTTTAAGCTCCTCACAATATCCTCACCCTATATATGTCTCTCTCTGTGTGTGTGTGCGCGCGCGTATAGGGTTCAATGGAGAACCTCCATGCATCGAAAAACCTTGAAAAATCTTCATGCACCACCACAAATACATCACAATTCCCTCGTAATGCATCATTATTTTCACATGATGCATCAAATTCCCGCATGATGCATTACAATTTTTTAGCGATGCATTGTGGTTCTCCAAAGTTATTCGATGCATAGAGGTTCTCCATTGAACCCACCCCTTTAGATATTACGATATCTCATCAATATGAATTTGAATTTAAAAAATCATAGTAATCAATCATTGGAGGATTTTCTTACTTACCAAACTAAACACACACACACACACACACACAGACTCTCTCTCTCTCTCTCTCTCTCTCTCTCTCTCTCTCTCTCTCTCTCTCTCTCTCTCGCTCTCTCTCTCTTCTCTCTCTCTCTCTCTCTCCCCCCCTCCCTCCCTCCCTCTCTAGTGATTCACGACATCGTTGTGGTTCACGATATCACCGATGATTCACGACATTGTTGTGGTTTACCACGGTAATTCATGACATCATTATAGTTCACGGCACAACCGACAATTCACAATCGATACAAGACTATGATTCACATCTCAAACATGAGTGATTCACGACATTGATGATTTACAATTAATACAAACGTGTTATTCACGACTAATGATTTATACAATCTACAATAATCGTTCATAATAAACATTGAATCACATTCGTGTGTGATTCTTCATCCGCTGAATTAAGATAGAGAGTAGAAAGAGAAAGAAAATTGTTTGGAGGAAAGTGAATGACTGAGTTAGATGATTGAAACATTTCTTATTGATTAACTTTCAAATGTTTTTAATGTAATTTAAATTAATTAAAATGGATGACATGTCATGTTACTATTAGTTCTTAGCATTTTTGTTTTAAAGACGGACATCTTTTGATTCTACACACATATATATAATGAACAATTTAAATTATAAAATTAAGTAAATGTAAAAATTATATTATAATTTTCAATAGCATCGAGGTCGGGATTTATGTGTTTCTCTTCCCATTCACGATCAGTTAAAGTGGGGTTAAAGAATCTAAAAAGAAAGTCATGAATTCTATTATTATAGATTTTTAAACTTGTTAGAATTAGTTGATTTAAAGAAAAAAAAACTATAAAACATGGACCAAAAACAAACCAAATGTGCCAATGTCTGCATATAGAGCTTAGCAAAAGGAGTTACAAATATATAGAAATTAATTTTATTAATTATTTAATAAAAAAATTGGACCCCATTTACAGTTGGGAATATTCACCAACTAATTAATAGATTTAAATTGGGATGGAGATCGTTGCAAGTAATTAGAGTTACCAACAACTTCATTGCATTGGTCCTTTCATCCTTGGTAAAAAGTAAAAACTAAAAAAGTACTTATTAGTTATTACTCCACCTTATCCATCAATCTTACCACCTGTATATTTCACCTATTCATAAACCATAAATCATATTTCTTGTTTATTTTATTATAAGCATTAATAACAATTAACTAATTACGTAAGCACACCTAAGATTTATATATTAAATATAATTAAGGTTATCAGTTATGCATCAATAAAAAAAGGATCGGACCGACAACTGAAAACATGAAAAAATTTAGAACCAAGAGTTGGATCAGATGATACCGGTACTACTTCAGTTCGTTTCTACTTTTCTTTACTTTATCATGAAAAAGTATAAATTTTGACTTGGTCGAGAATAAAAATTACTAAAAACTAGAACTAAGAACCGAACTGGATGATATTAGTTCAGTTTGGTTTATGTATGAATTGTCAATTTTTTATTCTAATTCCAAGTTCTACACATCTAAAATAAGTTAACGTGTAAAAAACATTATAGTAGCTAGATTCCTTTTAAATGTACGTTTTGTTTATGGAATGAAATGTGAAGAATTTACATTTAAATTTCAAACCACTTAGTCTATTTCTAACATGAAAATGTATTGAAATTTATTTAAATACCATCAGAATCTATATTCGATGGAATTTGACATTCCTAACTATTTATTTGGATTTCATCGTTATCAAACCTCTAGAAAACGATAAAAACCATGCTCACGACCCATCTAGACATTTACTTAAATTTCAGTTATTTTAAATTTGACTGAACATACCTTGAAATTACGAACCGATCGATTCGATCTATTAGTAATAGCTTTAAATAGAAAGTACATACAAAACTAAAAAAATATCAATAACTGAATTCATGTATATACACTTGTATGGGTCTATAATTGATCTTTATTTTAACTTTATGATAACAAAATACGCAATGGGTATGGTCAAGAAAATGATAGCTGTCCTATTTAGTGCAAAATTGCAAATTTATATCCTCATTTTAGTGCAAGATGATGATGACACTGAAACAACACTCAAAATCCAAACCCCACCACCAATGCCAAATTTATTATTGATAAAAACCAACATATTTTTGTGGTTTTTTGTTTTCGTTCTTTCATATTATATTTTTTCAGAAAAGTCTCTAAGTTAATTTTTTTTTCTTGGTTTTGCGAAATTTGACTATTAGAGCCTGGTTATAATCGAGTTTTTAAAAACTGAAAAATCAGGTTTTAATATTCAAATTTCACTAAATAAAAATAATAATAACTTGACGACTTTTCTAAAAAAAATAACATGTAGAGACGAAAACACGAACAACGTGAAAAAAATTTGATTTTCTCATAATAAACCCAATTTTTTACTAGTTTTTTACTTGTTTCCGTGCATGTTATGTGGATAAATTTAATTCATAATAGTTTATATTAATACATAAACTAAAAAAATTAAAGCATATAAAATTAAGTTTAAAAGAAAATACGATTTCATACTATCATATATGTTAACTTTTTGAAAGCGTTCTAAATAAATGTGAATAATGATTACTTTTTTATGAAAATTTTAAAGAAATTTAAATTTGATTATAAATATTTACATTTGAATAAATATGATTTAAATGTTGAATTATTATTTTAAAAATATGACTACCACATGTGATTAAAACCCCAAACCATTTTTCGTTGTATAGAAAACCCTGAACTAATTAAAAATCAGTAAATCAAGGTTTTATCAATGGCTAACCGGTTGAAACCTTTTATTAATCCTACGTGGACCAGTAAATAACCTACGTGGAATAAATTTTAATTGTTGAAACCGGTTGTCAAGTATTACACATCATTTAAACACTCGTTGATGATATAATCCCATTTAAAAATTACAATTAAAAATTATCAACAGGGGTTTAAATGATGTTTAATACTTGGCAACCGGTTTCAACAATTAAAATTTATTTCACGTAGGTTATTTACCGGCCCACATAGGATCAATAACTAGTTTAAACCTTGATTTACTGGTTTTTAATTAGTTCGAGGTTTTCAATGCAACGAAAAATGATTTGGGGTTTTAATCACAAAAAACTGACAAGTTGATGGTTTTTTACGTAATTATCCCTTAATTGTATAATGGTTTGGCCCATTAGAAATATGCTACATATTCTCATTCTTATTATCATATATATAACTAGGTTTAATTGTTTTCTAACCGGGAAAGTGATCTTTTTCTTTTCATATCACACCAAATGTCATATCAGATCCATGTTAACAATTTTTTTTTTCATTTCATCCCAAAACACCTCAAAATAAAGGAGATACGTTCTCCAAAACCATAAAAAAAAAAAAAAAAAAAAAAATCCAATTCCTCCTTTTTTTTTTTTTCCTTCTTCCTTGAGCGGTGAGTGTTCCCTAAAAATAATGCCTTCGGTGTGGAAAGATTTTGGGAGGTGGATGTGTTTGGCATCGGGACACATGTTCATCACACACCCTCTCCGCTTTCACTCCATGACAGATATACGATGTTAATCCCTTTAGGTGGCGTTTGGTTTGTAGGATTTTAACAACTCATTAAAGATTTGGATTTAGAAATCCTTCTATGTCATGTTTGGATAAAAACGAAAATGAAAGGATTTAGCTTCATTTAGGATTTCACATTCCATACTTCTCCTCATTTCACAATGCACTCACCCCCCTAATAATTTTAAAATCCTATCATTTTGAAATCCATCATTTTAAAATCATGCAATCCAAACGGCACATTAATCTATATTATTGTGCATCAACTTATATAAATGGAAAATGATTAAGCTCACAAAATATCTAACATACCTTTCTAAATGCTCGATTATACATGAAATTTTCTTATTATACATATATAGTATATGTACTTTAGTTTTTCATTCTTATATGATCAATGGGTGTGCTCAGTCCTGTACCGGTACCGAACCAGGTAGTACTGAATTTTTTCTGAGGCATAATATTAATACCGAGTACCGAACCTATTGTAAAATTTCGATATTGGTTCTGTATTGGTACCGGTATTTTTGATATCAGACCGGTTAGAACCGATTGTTTTATTTATGACACAAAAAAAAATATCAAAACCACAAATAATCGGTTTGGTTCGGCCGGTTTCACAGTTTAATTAGAAACTTCGATTTAATTTATAAATATTCTAACAAATTAAAAGAAAACAAAAAAATAAATTGTATTAATAGTACACAACATAAAAAGAAATAAATACGATCAATATATTCTTGTAATTAGTAAAGAACTAAACTTAAATAGGCAATTTATTACAAATAAAATGGATGTTGATTTCGTTGGCATTTGATTTGACAATTATAAGCATGTTTAAAGAAAATGCATTTGTATCGTATCGTATTTGTCTATTTGATTTAATAATAGAAAATATTTGTATTTTTAAAATATTAAAATCAATTTATATAGAACTACAAACATTTATTTTAATAATTTAAAGATTGATGAAAAAACATAACAAACTTTTATATATATATATATATATATATATATATATATATATATATATATATATATATATATATATATATATATATATATAATCTAACTTGGCCGGTTTGACGTTGCAAACCATCGGCCGGCCAGTAAAATCGGTTTGAAAACTTTTCTAACCGGTCGGCCGAAAACTACTCTTCCAACCCGGCCAAACCGGCCGTATGACTTCGGTTTGGCCGGTTTAATCGATTTCGGCCTAACTGTGTTCACCCCTAGTAAATGTACATAATTAGATATAAAAGGATAATAAAAATAACAAATACCAATATTAAAAATATATGTTTGTTTAGTCGATCCTGTACTAGGTGAGACCGATTTTTTTAGATATAATATTAGTACCGAATACTGAACCGGTTATAAAATTTCGGTACCAAGAAATCGATAAAAATCTCACCCCTAATATGAATTATTTTATATAGAGTCAGGTTTTTTCATACGATTGGAACTCGATTTTTCAACTGGACTTAATGTAAAATTTTACTTGGAATGTAATATCATTCATTTTATATAGAGTCAGGTATTTTACGCGAGACAGAAAAAAGGTTTTACTATTTGGACCCATATCACATATGAGGTCTAATTTTCAAATATAAAACATCCATGGGGTCCAATGAGATTTTAGGGGGTCTAATTAAACCATCCCATAAAAAAATGACTCATCTAATACATAGTTTGACTTTTGGCAAGAAGAATTTGTTAATATCTATTCTATATAAAATAAGAAAACTATTTGGAGTTTCTGGATCATTGGATGGAAAAAAATCAATGGTCCAGATTAATGACAATTCATAATTATTTATTTAATGTCTCTTATACCCTTAATTAAAATCATCGATAATTATACATATGTCATTTTTTAATTTATTTTCCAAATTTACTACCTTAAATTAAATACATTAAATTTTGATTTTAATTTTTTCATTAATGAATATTTACCTAAAATAAATATGTGTCATTATTATCATTAATGATCATAGTTAAATTAAAATGTAAAAATTTGGATTTAAATGTAGAAGTGTAGTAAATAAAGTTAAAATTTTTTGTTAATTATTTTGCTAACAAGATTTAAAATTTAATTGATAAAAGTTCATTTGTGAATATGATAAATTTTGATTGTTGATTTTTAGATATTCCATCTTATATTTTATCATTTTCAAAATATATACACATTCACATAATTGAAGTTTTTTGTTTCTTACATTGATATTTCATATTTGAAGTTAATAAAAATTAAAAAAACATTTTCTGGAAATACATATTATCTGTTTTTAATAATACAATTATAATAATAATTTTTTATTTAATATCAAACAACTAAGTATTTTTTATCTTTAATTTAACTAGATTTCAATTTTTTTATTTTAATTATTTAGAAATTATATAATAATTAAAATAAAAAATATGTATTTTCTAAATCAACACATGTAATACATGGGTTGATTAACCTATATATTATAATAAAACAAAACAATTCATGTCATATGTCACTTCTACAATACAATAAAATTTTATTTTTTCACATCTTTTTCTAAATTTAACACCTTAACTTAATTGCATTAAATTTTGACTTTATTTTTTTCATTAATTAATTAGTAATAAATTAGATTTTGTAACATTTAAAATTAATGTTTACCTAAAATAAATATCTATCATTATTATCTATAATAATCGTAATTAGATCCAAATGTAAAAATTGTAATTAGTTGTGGTAATTATTATTATTATGGATAATAAAGGAAAACATCAAATGTCACGTGCCACCTCTACGTTCACCAAAAAGATAATTACAACTTTTAAAATAAAAGATAAATACAATTTAATATTTTTAAAAAAAAGATAAATATACTCTATTTTTTAATCTGTAAATAATAAAAAATAAACACAATTATTATTTTTGTATGTTTTTATTTTTACTCATATAAGTTTTATATAAATAAATTTAATAAAATATATCCACGTAATACGTGGGTTATAAACTAGTTATACTATAATAAGACAAATATTTAAAATTAATTTATCAAAATCTTAATAATAATTAAAAAATAAAGCTAAAATGAAAACCCGTTTTGAAAGCAAAATATATAAAACGATTAGAAAAATAGTAATAAGATATTATAAATTAAAACTGTGCCATATATCGATTGATCTGACGTGTCTTGGTATAACACTCAAAAGTCTCAAACACCGGTCTGCCTCTCGTTCTCTAGAAAATGGGAATTGAGACCGACGAACCATTAACGCCGGCTGGCCGGCTGTTCACGCAGCCGGCGACTGACCAGATCATCAACTGCGCTCTTGGCCTTCAACGGCCGCTTGGACTTGATGCAGTCCGGTCCGTCGTCTCCGATTCTTTGATGATCAAGCACCCTAGATTTTCCAGCCTCTTAGTCACGGACAATCACGGCCGTGAATATTGGAGAAAAACCGAAATCAATATCGACCGCCACATCATCCTGCACTCCGATCCCGTCGGTGAAGCAGATAACGATGAGGACGCGGTCAACGATTTCCTTGCCGATCTCTCAGTCTCTTGTCATTTGAGCACCGATAAACCGTTGTGGGAGATTCACCTTTTATCGGCTCACAAGTGTGTTGTGATGCGTATCCACCACGCGCTCGGTGATGGAATCTCTCTCATGTCATTGATGCTAACTCTTTGTAAAAAACTGGATGATCCAGAACAGACTCCGACGATCGAACCACTAATTTCATCAACGAGAAACCCTAGGGAATTAGGAACAGGGGAGAAACTTGTGAGCCTATCAAAAATGATATGGTTTACCTTGATTTATCTGATCGAGTTTATAGCAAGGAGTCTATGGATCAAAGACAGGAACACGGTGGTGAGAGGCGGAGAAGGCGTGGAGTTGTGGCCGAGAAAACTGGCAACGGCCAAGTTTAGCATCGAAGACATGAAAACGGTGAAGGGCGCCGTCAGGAACGCGGTAAGTTTTAAAATTCTGTTACATTTTCCGTTAGCATAAAGCATGCATTATATATGTTAAAAAGGCGTGGGTAACTTTTATTTTGATGTTTGCTAGCTTGCGAAGTTGTCAATTTGTGGTGATTTCATTGGTTGATCCGTTTGCTAACGGAACACCACCTAATCACGGCAACTTCATTTCTACGGTACCCACACTAATACTCATACATGCATTGATAATATTTTTATTATTATTATTATATTTTTTTTTTGGCTTTTTGTGGATTCTTCTGCCTAATTAAGCAACCACTGAAATACTAAAAGCCGAAAATTTTTGGTTCGATTTCGGTTTCTGATAGAAAACTAAATTGACTCATACCATACTCATCGTGATAAATTTATAAAAATAGAATATGAAAACTTACGTTAAAAGATGAATGTTTTATTAGCGGTTCTATATATATGCTTTGTATTACACATGATGGCACGATCACTTGATTGTGAAGTTCACCGACTTCATGTAAATACGCTACTCTCTAAAAGGTTTTATCTTCAATTCCAGAAAACTATTAATTACTAAAAAGATACATGATATTAGACTACAACTCATATAAACCAGTTAAATACTTTACACTAGTGCACTAAGAGCGTCTAGCTGCTGGTCATGAACAACACTAAAGAATTTTATTGGCAAATTGATTTTAAGTTTGATAGTTAGTTCGATACTAACGTTAAAATTGCATTTGAGAGTATTAGCTACAACACGACTTAGTAACATATTTGACAAATTGATATGTTCACTTTATCAACTCAAATAAATCGGACCCGGGACCCCACGAACTTAATTACATATTACTATATGTGCAGACCATAAATGATGTTCTCTTTGGTGTAATATCGTTAGGGCTATCAAAATATTTGGACAAACGATCGTCAAAATGTAAGTTGTACATGTTCTTATTAGAATTTAACGAATTCATATTTAGATTCAAGTTCGTTCTTTATACTATTTTTCTAAGAAAATGCCTTTAACTCATTATGTTTTGCTTTTCTTAGATCTTCAAGACGGGCTTAGAATCACTGGTGTGGCCTTAGTTAATCTAAGACCATCACCAGGACTTCAGGTTAAACTTCGACATTCAAAATATCATATAATATAACTTTTTGATGGGGTAAAAAGAATAACATAACTTTCTGACAGGATATAAAAGAGTTGATGAAGAAGAAAAATGCAGGATCAGGATGGGGAAATAAATTTGGTATCATGCTCCTACCAGTTTACTACCACAAAAATGGTTCTGATCCTCTTCAGTATTTAAAGAGAGCCAAGATGATGATTGATAGGAAGAAGTTGTCTACAGAGGCTTTTTTATCTTACCAGATTGGACTTCTTGTTATGAACTCCCTGGGAGCAAAGGTGAAACTACTACGTTAATATTTAATTCATTTTTATTAATTTACAAGTAAAATTAGAGTGGTAATCAAGTGATATTAAGTTACGAGTTACTTGAGACCAACTTGAAAAATACGCGAAATCGACTTGATACAAGTGTGGCTAAGCTATATACTAAGTGGTATTTCGAGTCAATCTCAAATACAAAAAGCTCGATGCGAGAGCCTTATCGAGCTTCAGTGTGTTTATAGTTTTACCATATTATATATAAGTAATTTTCTACTATACCAAGTCAAGTCGAACTAGAGAGTAATCAATACATTTATTGAGTTCATACTCAAGCTTGAAATTTAGGCTCAAGTCAAGTTTTATGCTTTAAATTTAATGTCGAGCTCAGGTCAAGGTCAAGAGTACTCTGCTCAACTATAACCCTACACAAATAACAAGTTAGCTAGTGGGTTTAGGTTAAGACCGATAAATGTAATATTGGTTGGTTAGGAATCGACCAACCAACACTTTTTTATTGCTTATTGTTAAATGTCTGAAATATGATTCATCGAAGGCAATATCATCAATCTAATTTTATTGCTTATGAGTTAAATATGTTTTTCATTTTTTTATTTTTTATTTTTTGGGTATTTAGCTGACCTTTTCTCCCGATGTTATGTGTAGTTTGCAAGCTTGCTTAATTACAGAATACTTTGCAACACTTCTTTCACAATTTCTAATGTGGTCGGTCCGAGAGAAGAGTTCACAATTGCAGGGATCCCGGTTACGTACGTTAGAGCTACATCATCAAGCTTGCCTCACGTAGAAATCTCTAAAACTCTATGTACGATACTTGTTTATAAAATCGTGTGTTTACTGGTTGTGTTAACAATTTTACAGGCAATCACAATGCATATGGTGAGTTATGCAGGAAGAGCTGATATGCAAATTCTAGTTGCCAAAGACCTCATTCCTGACCCTGAATTTTTAGCGAAATGTTTTGAGGATGCACTAGGTGAATTTAAAGAAGCAGCGGTACGAATATGATGAAAAGTAAGGATGAAAAAACCTTTCGAATTACACAAGATTGTATGTATACATCCAAAAATATTGAAAAATAGAAGAAACTGAAATAGTGCATATTCTTTGTTATGTTTAAACTCATTGCATAATTCAATCGGCAACGACTTTCGTGCTCATTCATTTAACGTTTTTATTGGGCGCATTTTGGGCTAAGCGGTTTAACAACAATTTATCATATCTTCAATGTCATTATATCTCCTCAAATAACATACATGGATAATATTTTTGTCCTAATTGGTTGTTAGAAAATTTAGCAATCTTCATGATAGTGATACTTACAATTTCTCTATCACATTTTGTGAAAAGCAATTAGAACGTGTTTGACATAAAAGAATTTAGATAATAGAGTTGTGCAAGTTTATTGGTATTTTAAAATCACGTGATGATTTGTTTGGTAGAGTGGAATTACAAGTTTTTTTGAATACCTATATTACTCTATATTAATCGTATATTTTAATATGTATTCTATTGATCCTCAATCTAATTTGATTGTAAGTAGTATCAAATAAACATTAAAATTTCATATATTTAGTTTTTATTTAATCAAAATATGATGAATTGAGTAAACACTATGAGTGTGTTTGATTATAGCTCACCAAATGAATGTTTGTAGAAATTAAAATCCTCTTATAATGTGCTTTGAACATTGGTTAAGTTATTTAAATTCAATCAAATTTCGATTGAAGAAATGTGACATTCTAGAATCAGTGATAAGAATTTAAATTTTTAGATTTCAATATTTCACAACTCACAAACATAATTTCACACGCTGTCTCAATAACAATTGGAATTTAGATTTTACTTCCTTCAATATTCATTCCATGAGCTAAATGAGCCAATGAGGTTAATGGTAATGGTAGCAACAATCTATTGGTGTATGAATATGGCTTTTGCAATGGGAGAGGTGGTGTGATGAAGAGAGGTCACGGTGGAGTTGTTGATGTTGACAAAGTCAAACAAGAGACAAAGAGAGGAAAATAAAATGATTAGTGTTGAAATGCATGGACATACATATGTTATGATGTTGGCTCGAGAGTTTGGGTTTGTGTCGGAAAAAAGTTGGCAGTGAGACAAGGTAAGTACGATGGAGGTCGAGGTGGAAGCGACTAATGGTGGCTCAAGGAATCAATGATGATGATGCTTGATGGAACTGCATAATTAACTTAATTATATTTGTTTCATTGTAATTACAATTGTAAATGAGTCAAGCTTTTATTGAGCAACTCGAGATGAATGCTCAAGTCTAAGGGTTAAGTCGAGCTTTTAATGGCTCGGAACGAGCTTTTCAAGCCTTCATCAATATACATGTCGAGCCTAGTTTTTATGGAGTTCGAGCTTGAGCCAATACCATTAAAATAAGGGTCTATGAAAAAAAAAAACAACAGTATTCACGGTTTTTGCGTTTTCGTTTCTTCATGGTTTTATCCTTCAAAAAGTCATCAAGTTAAGTTTCTTTTTTTTTCTGATTTTGTGGAATTTGTGTATTAGAATTTAGATACTTGTTATAATTGGTAAACTGAGTGTTCTAAAACTGAAAATCGGGTTCTAATAGCTAAATTTCACAAAACCAAAAAAAATATTAACTTGAGAGCTTTTCTGAAAAAGAAATAACATGGAGATACGAAAACACAAAAAATGTGAAAAACATGTTGGTTTTTTCATAATTATCCGTTAAAATAACTCAAAAATTGTTCATAGATATGTTCAAGCTTTTAAAGTCGACCTCAAGTCTAATTCAAGTACTTCTTGAGTCGAGCTTAAGTTTGTATTTTGTAAATTCATTGAGCTATCAAGTCGAGCTTAAACCGGTCTAAAAGACTCGAAATTTTCTCGAGCTTAACTCAACAGCTTACCAGTTCTAGTTGAAACTTTTTTTTTCTTTTTACTTAAATGACTTATTTTTAATATATATAAAAATAGAGAACGAAATGACCATTCAGTTGGATTTATAATACACATCTAACATATGAGTTAATAAAGGACTGATTAAAACTAAAATGAAATAGTAAGTGGTTGACAAATCCGACCCATCAAGCAAACGAGTTGAACGATGATCAAAAGATAAACCATTAAAATTACGCAAATGGTCCCTGAGATTAAAAATAACAAAAATACACTTGTGACTTAAATGGCCTAACAGCCCTATTTAATGGCGGGGACCGTGAAAAGTTTGTGTTTTTAGTACCTATGATGTAAAAAAAAGATTTGAGTGATGAAAACCGAAGAAACCGCACACCACAAGGACCCTTTGTGTAATTTACTCTAAATCATATCACTTGTCAGCTAGCTATTATAACGTTTAACAAATCATGAGGACCAAAGTTGTGTAATATACTGAAAAACAAATAATGCAGAAGTTTCGCAGATAAGCCCTCACCAACGACCAAACCACACCGACTACGAATCAATCGTCAAAGGCAGCATGCCCGAACCCGTAAACGTTTTTGGAAGACAACGGGCATAAACCTTCCGGGTTCGACCCACGATCAATCCACCCGAACCGCCCAGAAGCTCCGTCCTCTTAACCGACCGTCTCGCTCTCCCATTAAAATCACCCATCATCCAACTCCTACCAATCCCCTCCACCGCCATTATTATCACAAAATAAACCCCTTTTTCTTCAGAGAAACGTGTCTCCGATTGTCAATTGATGGAGATCGCACCGACGGTCGGAGCTGGAAACGCACCGGATTCTTCATCTTCTTCTTCTTCCGGTTCTTCTGCTTCGACTGTTTCTGATAATAACAATAATTTGATGAGCAACAGGTACGATGATGACGATGACGAAGAGGAGGATGTTTGCCGGATCTGCCGGAATTCAGGAGACGCCGACAATCCTCTCCGGTATCCTTGTGCTTGTAGCGGTAGTATTAAGTTTGTTCATCAAGACTGCCTTCTCCAGTGGCTCAATCACAGCAACGCTCGCCACTGCGAGGTTTCATTTCTTTCTTTTTTCTTGATTCAGTCGTGCTTTATGCTTTTTCTACATGCTGAATTTTTTTCGTTTCAAAAAATGCATTAAGATACCAATAATTGACTGCAAATTTTGTCGTTTTGAATGAAAAAAAAAAAAAAAGAAGAAAAAGAAATTCACACCGGGTGTCAAGTCAAGGCTTGGAAAGGTTGAAGCTGTAGAAGTTGTTAGTGGCTATAAATTGGATGTCAGTATACAGATATTCATCATCTTTAAGAGAAATAGTCTTTAACTTAAACAAGATAGATATTATTGCAATCTTGTGGAACTGGTAAGGTAGAAACTAGAAAATGAGTTCAATTGATTTATTATGTGGATGGAGCAATCTGAATTAATAGAATTGAAACAAGGCTAACTTTTTGTGGCTAGCCCAATAAAGCATGTTCTCTATCTCTCAGAACAATGGCTAGGCAGTGTGTCGACATACTTGTGGTGATTGCAAGGTTTTAGGCTTATTATCTCTTTGTTGTTTTTGATCGTTATGCATACAGTCTTAGATTAGGGACTTTGGTATATGACCATCATGGCATCATCATCTCTAGTAGTTGGATGGACATTTGGATGTATTAAATCCTATCGTATGATCTGGAAGAAGTGTTGACAATTAGATCTTGAGAAGTATTCCCTTTTATTTTTTATTTGGATGGGGATAGCCATTGATGGATGGTGTGAAAGCTGCATTGCACTTGGCACTCAGTAATCAACTTTTCTAGAGTGATGCCATGATAGAAGTGCACGGACAATTTATGTTCTATCCGTCTGATTTATTATTATCAGTTTGTTCGATTTATTATTTGTTCTTAGTAATTTATGTCTGGGTCTTATCATATTAGTAACCCTCGTTCTAGGAGTTGTGACGAGCTCACAATTCTAACTCACCTGCTAAGGTAGCGTTTGGTTCGTGTAATGGAATTCGATGAAATTGGAATTTAAATTTAGCTTGTTATCATTTTTGATAACTAATGTAAAGGGTTAAATTTTATGCATTTTCTATTAAATTTCCTTGTTTATAGGAATTTGACATTCCTTCCAACTTATACATGAATTAAATTCCAACCCATACATGAATTAAATTCCAACCTATACATGAATTAGATTCTGACCGACATCTCTAACCAATACTAAAAATCATCTTCTACATTCACCATCAACCAAAGTTCCAAATTAATAACTAAAATTTAAATTTCAGTTCCTTCGAATTCCATTCCGTGAACCAAACGCCACGTAAGTGTACATTATGGGTGATAGCATGTGCCTTCTTGCAATCTATAAGCAGAGTCACTCATATTTTTAGGTCTGCTCATTAGTTATTGGCAGGTGATTTTTTGGCTCTTCTTGATTAGTGCTGTCGTCATGCACTGCAGGTCTGCAAACACCCATTTTCGTTCTCCCCTGTATACGCTGAAAACGCCCCAGCAAGACTTCCTTTTCAGGAGTTTGTTATTGGAATGGCAATGAAAGCTTGTCATGTGTTGCAATTCTTCGTGCGTCTCAGTTTCGTGCTTTCGGTATGGCTTTTGATCATACCTTTTATTACTTTCTGGATATGGCGCTTATCATTTGTTCGGAGTTTTAGTGAAGCCCAGAGACTTTTCTTGAGTCATATTTCAACTACAATTATTCTTACCGACTGTCTTCATGGATTCCTACTCTCTGCGAGCATTGTGTTTATTTTCCTTGGGGCCACATCTTTGAGGGATTACTTTCGACATTTACGAGAACTTGGTGGGCAGGAGGGTGACAGAGAGGACGAAGGAGATAGAAACGGTGCTCGTATTGCAAGGAGACAACCTGCACAAGCTAACAGAAATCTTATTGGTGAAGATGTTGGGGCACAAGGGATTGCTGGGGCTGGTCAGATTATCAGAAGGAATGCTGAAAATGTTGCAGCCAGATGGGAGATGCAAGCAGCTCGTCTTGAGGCACATGTTGAACAGATGTTTGATGGTTTGGATGATGGGGATGGTGCAGAGGATGTTCCTTTTGATGAACTTGTTGGCATGCGGGGGCCTGTATTTCATTTGGTGGAAAATGCATTTACTGTGAGTATACTATTCCAATTTAGGCTGTGAGCTCCTTTTTTTATTTCATTCTATATAGGTCTGTTTTATACCTTTTATGTTGAACCTTTTTTTACCCTGCAGGTTCTTGCAAGCAACATGATATTTCTTGGTGTTGTAATACTTGTCCCATTCCACCTAGGTCGATTTATCCTGTACCATTTATTGTGGATTTTATCATCTGCCACCAGCCCAATGTTGTCAACTGTTGTACCGCTTACAGAGCAAGCACTTTCCCTGGCCAATATTACATTAAAGAATGCACTGACTGCAGTCACAAATTTGACATCCGAGAAAAGTTCAGATGACGGAGTTCTTGGCCAGGTTTCAGATATATTAAATATGAATGTCACTGGACTCGATGAGTCACCAAACAATGTGACGAATCTCGTTCCAATTGATATACTGAAAGGCACAATCACTGGGGCATCACGGTTATCTGATGTTACAACTCTTGCTGTTGGCTATATGTTCATTTTCTCACTTGTTATATTCTACCTTGGAGTTGTTGCACTAATTAGGTATACCAGGGGAGAGCCTTTGACCATGGGAAGGTTCTATGGTATTGCATCAATTGCAGAGGCAATCCCTTCACTTTTCAGGCAATTCTTAGCTGCAATGAAACATTTAATGACCATGATAAAGGTTGCTTTCCTTTTGGTCATCGAACTTGGGGTCTTCCCTCTAATGTGCGGATGGTGGCTAGATGTGTGTACTATAAGGATGTTTGGCAAGTCAATTTCTCAAAGGGTTGAATTTTTCTCGGTTTCCCCGCTGACGAGCTCATTGATTCATTGGGTTGTAGGGATTGTCTACATGTTACAAATATCCATATTCGTCAGTCTTCTTCGAGGGGTACATGGTCTTCTAGTCTATCAATTAATCATATTTCAACTCGTATTTTCATCCTTATCATGTGATATTTCAAATGTATTCGGCAGGTTTTGCGTAATGGAGTTCTTTATTTTCTGCGAGATCCAGCTGATCCCAACTATAATCCCTTCAGGGATCTAATTGATGATCCTGTGCACAAGCATGCTCGTAGGGTGTTGTTGTCAGTTGCTGTTTATGGGAGCTTAATTGTAATGCTGGTATTTTTGCCAGTTAAACTTGCTATGCGAATGGCTCCTTCGATCTTTCCTCTGGATATATCGTAAGATTACTTTCTGTATCTGGGTTGAGTATTGTCCATTTCATTGTACTTCTTACAGGATCATGCTAAATATATGCAGAGTATCTGACCCATTCACCGAGATTCCAGCTGATGTGCTTCTCTTCCAAATTTGCATTCCATTTGCTGCTGAGCATTTTAAGTTGCGGGCAACGATCAAGTCGCTTTTGCACTATTGGTTTACGGCAGTAGGCTGGGCACTTGGTTTAACAGATTACTTGTTGCCCAGACCTGAAGACATTGGTGGGCAAGAAAATGGGAATGAACCAATAAGGCAGGATAGGGTTCATGCTCAACCAGGGGGGCAAGATCGTGCTGTAGTTGGATATTTGCCCCCTGGTGATTTCTACCCAGCAAGGCATGTGGCAGCCGGAGTTAATCCTTCAGAAGAGGCTGATAATGATGAGCAATCAGATTCAGAGTAAGTTGTGTTGTGAGTGTTGCATGTTTGAATTAAGAAGTCAGTAATTCATAACTAGAAAATAAAGTATGCAGTTGAATTTAATGATCTTTGTTTCAAAAGGATGTTTTCCCTTCTCCTTGACAGTTGCTCGATACATGAAATGAGAAATGATAATAAGCCATAACTCATTAACTCCTGTGAATGAAGGATTTATTTATAATAATCATATATTTTATTCTACATGTGTATGTGTTAGACACATTTGTTGATAGGTTTCTTTTTCTGTCTTCTAGGAGGTATATATTTGTGTTCTGTATCGTACTGCTGTTATTGGTGGCCTGGATGACATTGCTGATCGTCAATTCCGCCTTAATTGTGGTGCCTGTTTCCCTTGGACGGGTGTTGTTCAATGCAGTCCCTCTTCTCCCTATCGCACATGGCATTAAATGCAATGGTAAGAAATTTGATGGAAAATCTTCATGTCCTGGTCCGTAAGCAAAGTTATTTTTCCTTGCTCCCTTAGAACAGAACTTGTATGGATAAATGATTCTACTGATGGTATACCATGAGTTTTTGCCTTTTGGGGTAGGCACATAAACGGTTTATGTGTGTTCTTTTTGTTAGGAACATCTGCTTTTTCTTTCCATTTATGCATTCCTTAGTTGTCTTCTTTTTTCTTCACCGAAGAATCTTGGCATCATGATGACAGGAGTGCAAGTGCTCCAGTGAGGCCTGCTGCAGCATAATCTTTTATAAGCACCTTTCTAACTTTCTTGCTTAATTCCGACTCTCATTTGGTACCAATTATTTCAGACATATATGCCTTTGTTATCGGAAGTTACGTCATCTGGACCGCAGTGGCTGGCATAAGGTATTCCAGTGATCAAATTAGAACAAGGAGAGCTACTGTTTTACTAGGTCAAATCTGGAAATGGTGTTCCATTGTTGTGAAGAGTTCTGTATTGTTGTCAATTTGGGTAAGGATCATATATCCCGCTGCTATCAGGTTTTAATCTCCGTAGGCCCCCATTAATCACTGTTGCTGTACAGATTTTTGTCATCCCAGTGTTGATTGGACTGCTGTTTGAGCTTTTGGTAATCGTACCAATGAGGGTGCCTGTGGATGAAAGTCCAGTGTTTCTGTTGTATCAGGATTGGGCTCTTGGGCTTATTTTCCTCAAGATATGGACCCGACTGGTGAGTTTGCATCACTTTTTTGCTCCAAGTAGTTATCCATAGTAATTACATGTGTTCGTATATATACATTTGCATCTATAATTATTAGAGATGGCAATTTTGGCGTAAATGAATGCTAGGGTGGTTTCTTTTTTCCAAATCCAATAGTACATTTTTTATGTTGTTAAATGTTTGCTCTACTACGGAACAGGTAATGCTGGACCATGTGTTGCCTCTTATGGATGACAGCTGGCGAGTAAAGTTCGAGAGAGTGAGGGAAGATGGTTTCTCGAGGCTGCAAGCCTTTTGGGTGCTACGAGAGATTGTGTTCCCCATCATCATGAAGCTTCTCACTGCTCTGTGTGTCCCTTATGTATTAGCTCGAGGAGTATTTCCTGTGTTTGGATACCCGTTAGTGGTCAACTCAGCTGTCTACAGATTTGCATGGTTAGGGTGCCTTGGTCTCAGTTTGTTCTGCTTTTGTGCCAAAAGGTTCCATGTCTGGTTCACCAACCTCCACAACTCAATCAGAGATGATCGATATCTGATTGGCCGGAGACTGCATAACTTTGGGGAGGATAATGATCATAAGCAACACACGTCAAATGCATCGATAACAAACGATGCTGACGTAGGTTTGAGGCATAGGCGCCATATGCCTGTAGAGGGCTGAGGGGTGATCTGCCAAAAACTATAGCGATGAGTTCATAACCTGTGAATATGATTTGTTAAAGGTTAGTGAGATGGTAAAACCTGACGGTATTTGGTGGATCATATAGAAATGGCGCGAGTTACATCTTGATCTCATTAGAGGACCCATTGTAACGATATGGTAATGTTTTAATCGTCAGTCGTAACTTTACAATGGATTCGCTCAAGAGATTCGATGTCATGGCAGATTGGGTGTTTTATGGGGCATATGTGTAGGGTACAAAAGTGGTATTTTTGAGCTCTTCAAAAGCCTTGGTATTTATTTGTAAATTGTAGATCAATATTTGGTATTGCGAGTAAAATTTTTAGCACAGATGAAAAACTAAGGTCCGTTAAGCTTGCGGAATGAAAATTAATGAAACTGGATTTAAATTATAGTATGCTTATCGGTTGAAATATGAACTATAATGCCTGGTAGGTTTGAGGCATAGGCGCCATATGCCTGTAGAGGGCTGAGGGGTGATCTGCCAAAAACTATAGCGATGAGTTCATAACCTGTGAATATGATTTGTTAAAGGTTAGTGAGATGGTAAAACCTGACGGTATTTGGTGGATCATATAGAAATGGCGCGAGTTACATCTTGATCTCATTAGAGGACCCATTGTAACGATATGGTAATGTTTTAATCGTCAGTCGTAACTTTACAATGGATTCGCTCAAGAGATTCGATGTCATGGCAGATTGGGTGTTTTATGGGGCATATGTGTAGGGTACAAAACTGGTATTTTTGAGCTCTTCAAAAGCCTTGGTATTTATTTGTAAATTGTAGATCAATATTTGGTATTGCGAGTAAAATTTTTAGCACAGATGAAAAACTAAGGTCCGTTAAGCTTGCGGAATGAAAATTAATGAAACTGGATTTAAATTATAGTATGCTTATCGGTTGAAATATGAACTATAATGCCTGGTAGGTTTGAGGCATAGGCGCCATATGCCTGTAGAGGGCTGAGGGGTGATCTGCCAAAAACTATAGCGATGAGTTCATAACCTGTGAATATGATTTGTTAAAGGTTAGTGAGATGGTAAAACCTGACGGTATTTGGTGGATCATATAGAAATGGCGCGAGTTACATCTTGATCTCATTAGAGGACCCATTGTAACGATATGGTAATGTTTTAATCGTCAGTCGTAACTTTACAATGGATTCGCTCAAGAGATTCGATGTCATGGCAGATTGGGTGTTTTATGGGGCATATGTGTAGGGTACAAAACTGGTATTTTTGAGCTCTTCAAAAGCCTTGGTATTTATTTGTAAATTGTAGATCAATATTTGGTATTGCGAGTAAAATTTTTAGCACAGATGAAAAACTAAGGTCCGTTAAGCTTGCGGAATGAAAATTAATGAAACTGGATTTAAATTATAGTATGCTTATCGGTTGAAATATGAACTATAATGCCTGGTAGGTTTGAGGCATAGGCGCCATATGCCTGTAGAGGGCTGAGGGGTGATCTGCCAAAAACTATAGCGATGAGTTCATAACCTGTGAATATGATTTGTTAAAGGTTAGTGAGATGGTAAAACCTGACGGTATTTGGTGGATCATATAGAAATGGCGCGAGTTACATCTTGATCTCATTAGAGGACCCATTGTAACGATATGGTAATGTTTTAATCGTCAGTCGTAACTTTACAATGGATTCGCTCAAGAGATTCGATGTCATGGCAGATTGGGTGTTTTATGGGGCATATGTGTAGGGTACAAAACTGGTATTTTTGAGCTCTTCAAAAGCCTTGGTATTTATTTGTAAATTGTAGATCAATATTTGGTATTGCGAGTAAAATTTTTAGCACAGATGAAAAACTAAGGTCCGTTAAGCTTGCGGAATGAAAATTAATGAAACTGGATTTAAATTATAGTATGCTTATCGGTTGAAATATGAACTATAATGCCTGGTAGGTTTGAGGCATAGGCGCCATATGCCTGTAGAGGGCTGAGGGGTGATCTGCCAAAAACTATAGCGATGAGTTCATAACCTGTGAATATGATTTGTTAAAGGTTAGTGAGATGGTAAAACCTGACGGTATTTGGTGGATCATATAGAAATGGCGCGAGTTACATCTTGATCTCATTAGAGGACCCATTGTAACGATATGGTAATGTTTTAATCGTCAGTCGTAACTTTACAATGGATTCGCTCAAGAGATTCGATGTCATGGCAGATTGGGTGTTTTATGGGGCATATGTGTAGGGTACAAAACTGGTATTTTTGAGCTCTTCAAAAGCCTTGGTATTTATTTGTAAATTGTAGATCAATATTTGGTATCGTGAGTAAAATTTTTAGCACAGATGAAAAACTAAGGTCCGTTAAGCTTGCGGAATGAAAATTAATGAAACTGGATTAAACTATAGTATGCTTATCGGTTGAAATATGAACTATAAGGGTTTGGTATCATGAAATGGAATAGTTAGAAATTCTAGCTTGTTAATCAATGATATTTATAGAGTTCATTGAAAATGAAAAAAAAAAATATTATAGAATTTTATCCTTTATATATTTGTTTATTTTCGTTATGTTAGCAAGTAAATTAAAAAAATGAATTTTTTGCTAAACTTTATTCTATACCTTCTGTCATTTAAGAATTAAGGCTTTTGTCACATGTGACAAAGAAAACTTTTAAATGTCTCATTTCGTCATGCCAAACATCTTTTTGGGGGTATGGTTGAATAAAATAAAATGAAATTTATGAGTTATTCTAATTAGTGCGGAAGAAGAATACTATGAAGTTTCTATCTCTTTTTTATTTTTCTGATTCTTTTCATGTTAACAACAAAATAGGATAAATGAAATCTACGCTGATTTTTATTTTCTACTTCATCTTATTGTCAAGGTTCTTTTAAAATAATAAAAAGAATTTGTAAACATCGTGTGTAACCGTTTCATTTCATTCTATTATATTTAACACCTTATAGATTGTGAGACGTTAGGAAATTAAATCCTATTATAAATGATTAAGATAACAAATCCCTTTAATTATTGATTCTGATGAAATTTAATTATATTATGAGTAAGTATTAATTTCTTTAAATGTTATTATTTGGGCTAAAAAGGGCCTAAGAGAGAAAATGGAGTTATTCAACACATGACAACAATAGTAAAAATTCAAATGGCCAAACGGCAAACAAAAGTTGCATAAAAAATCTAAAAATGAAAGTCAACATTCAGAAAAATCAAACATAAAAGCGTTGGACAAAAACCCCTCAACACAATGGCTTCTTTCATGGAAGTTTTTTGACTGATCACATGAAATTATGGATGTGCAAAGATAGCTTCGGACCGACAGCACCATCTTCTGAGCGTCATCTTCTTCTCCATCAGATAAAACCCCCATTTGTTGGTTGCATTGATTGTGTTATGCTTATATGATCTTGACACTTATTCCACATTTTCTCTCAATAATTCTGTTTAAATCTAAAACAAGAAGAATCTAACAATAAAAATGGCTGAGTGCCTCTAATATGTTAATTCATTCAATCCTAAGCAAAAATAAAGTCAATAAGTCACTCAAGCCATTTAGCTTATTAAGTGGTCGTTTGTTTGCAACTTAAGTCGTAAGCAAACATGACAGTCATCAAGTCAAAAAACAAAGGTCCCTTTTCTTGAGTGACACTTATTCATACCATTAGTATGTTGGGGCTAGGGCTGACAATGGATGGATTGGATTGGATTTGGATCATGATCCAACAGATCACCGATCCAATTAAGTGGATCATGGATTTGATCCATTAGCCAATGGATCATGATCTGATCTATGATCCAATTATTTTGACAGATGGATCATGATCTGGATTGACCCATTTAATTTTTCAATTTTCAGCTATGATCCATCCTACCCTACCCCACGACCCACGTTGACCTACCCCTCACTGCTCATTCCCACTCCTCAACCTACCCACCCCTACCCTACCTACCCCCTATCCTTCTCCAATCATCTTTCCTCATACCTACCCTACCCCTACCCACCCACCCCTACCACGCCTTACCTCCTAGCTACCCTACCCTACCTACCCCCTACCTTATTACCCTACCCCTACCTACCTTACCCTACCCTACCTACCCCCTACCTACCCCTACCCTACCTACCCTACCTTACCCACCACCACCCCACCTACCTTACCTCATACCTACCCTACCCTACCCACCCCCTACCCTTACTACCTACCCTCTACCTACCCTACCCCTACCTTACCTACCCTACCCACCCACCCACGCCTTACCTCCTACCTATCCTACCCTACCCTATTCCACCCACCACCACCCCACCTACCCCCTAACCTACCCTACCACCTACCTTACCTCCTACCTACCCTACCCTACGCCCCTTACATACCCTTTACCTCCCTATCCACCCACCGCTACCCCAAAACCTTACATCCTACCCTACCCCTTAGGGTAAGGGGTTAGGTAGGGTAGGAGGTGAGGGTAGCGGTGGATATGGGGGTAGTGGTAGGGTAGGGTAGGGTAGAGCAGGGGGTAGGGTAGGTAGGAGGGGTTAGCAGCAGGTGGATAGGGTAAGCGGTGGGTAGAGTAGGTAGGGGTAAGGTAGTGGTAGGTATGAGGTAAGGGTATGGTAGGGTTAGGTAGGGGCAGGGTAGCTAGGGGTAAAGGAGGTAAAGTAGGTGTGGGGTAGCGGTGGGTGGGTAAAGCGGGGGTAGGGTTAGTGGCAGGGTAGGGGCAGGGGGTAGGTAGGGGTAGGGTACGAGGAGGGTGGATAGGGTAAGCGATGGCGATGGGTAAGGTAGTGGTAGGGTAGTGGTAGGTAGAGGGTAAGGGTAGGGTAGGTAGGAGGTAGGTGGGTGGATAGGGTAAGCAGTGGGTATGGTAGGTAGGTTGTAGGGTGGGTAGGGGTAAGGTACGTAGGGGTAGGGTAGGTTAGGGGTAGGGTATGGTGGGTATGGTGAGGTAGGGTATGTAGGTTGAGAGTAGGGTGGGGTAGGTGGGGTTGGGTAGTTTGAAGGTTTGGTGTTGTGAAATAAATTAATGTGTATTTTTTAAAAATTAATTGGATCGATCCAGATGGATAATGGATCGATCTATTTGTTGACCCAGATCCATGGATCAATTTTGTTGGATCTTCAAATGGATTATTGGATTGATTTTTTGACCCATTAAACATAAAATTGGATTTGGATTGGATCGGATTTGGATCAAAAGTGATCCATTGCCAGGTCTAGTTGGGGCGATACATTCGAACCCTTTCTTCTTCCCGAATTCCTGGCTACTCATAAACACCACCTTAATGAGAGAATCAATTTGAGAATTGAAATCTCACTTGAAAAAATTTGGTCTTGTGTTCACATGTATGATTTCAATTTGAGATGCATCTCAATTCAAATTCATATCAGATGGAGCATTTGAATAGTGAAAGGTCTCAAAACTATGGTGTAAATGAGCCAAGCTACTCGTGAGCTACTCGAGCTCGACTCGTTTAAAAGTTTAAAAAAAAGTTCGAGTTAAACGAGCACAGCTTTACATATCAAGCTCGCGAGCCTAAACGAGCTTATATATAAATATATAGATTAAATAAATAAAAATAAAAAATCATATATAATATATAAAATATTATATAAATATTAATTAAAAAATTAAAATATATAATAAAAGAGTCGAGTCCGAGCTTGGAAAACTATCACGAGCCGAACTCGAGCTTTACATAAACAGCTTGAAACGCTCGGCTCGTTCACATCCCTGTTCAGTACTCAAAAGATCAGGCATCAACATTGAGGTAATTTTGACATTCAATTGGGTTCAAAAGGAGCCTTTTTAATATTTGAAACTTTTGACGACAATAATTTTTAAAAAAACTGGAGCTTTGGTTCTATAAAACTGTTCAGTAAAAATGGCTTAAATGACGTAAAATGGAAAGTTGCCAAGTCATAGAATCATTATAAGAGTGAAAAAGTAATTTTATTGATCAAAAGCTACTTCAAATAGCTTCTTATGAAAAATTGAAGCTCCTAGACAAACAGGCCCTAAATCATATACCAGTGGACTCCAATTCCTGAATGAGGCATGCTAAAACACAAATAACATATCCATAAATTATATCAATTCAACATCACAAGGAGCAACCAATTCATCAAAGCAAACACACTATCCAAAAAAAACCCAAATCAAAACCATCTCTCACGTGTCCGTCTTACCAACCCAACTTCGTGATAGTAATAGTCTGTCTTACCACACCGTTCATTTCCGTTGCAAGTTTAAGAAACAATGCCATCATTCAACGACAGACCAGCCAACTGGTTAGCCGCACCCCCTGCCTGCTGCTGCTGCTGTTGAGACACATTCCTCAATACCTCCATAGCCTCGGCAACCTTTGCTTTCAGAGCTTCAGGTGACTCGAGCAGATGAAGTACCTCTGTCTGATCCATCTCCAGAAGCATCCCTGTTACCTTTGCTGCTGCTTCAGGTTCCAGCTGTTCCACTAGAGGATACAGATTTTCTCCCAACATCTACAAATTCATGTGTACACGAGCCAAAAATAATTAACGCTTTATAAACCTCCCAGCACAATCCAATGGTGTGATGTTAACAACCCAAAACTAGAACTTAGAATGACTCTAAAAAACGTACCGTCCTCTGCTCTGTGGGGGATGCATTTGCAAGTGCAGAAGCTAAAGCACCAATCGGAATTGGTTGCGAGATTCCAGCTTCACGCAATGGCATGACTCCACCCATATCATATGGAACAGAGACCATGCCTCCGCCTCCAATACCAGCCATGGAAGCATCAGGAACGTTACGACCAGGGGGATAACGGTAGACCCTTCCACGTGGTAGCATCTGTTATTGTAATTAATGGTCATAGATTAAGCACTCCAATGGAGAAATTTGACACAAATGGAGCAAACTTAGACTGCAACAAACCTGCTGCTGCATAAGGGGAACAGGCTGCGGGTTCTGCTGCCCAGGACCTGTAGCACGTCTGCCCCCTGGGCGCTGTCCTTGCTGAACCATTGGCATAAAGAAGTTCGGAATTGGAGCCCCACCAGGCCTCATACCTGGTACAAGTTGCTGCTGATACCCAAAGCCAGGCTATACAAAATATAATCAATTAATTAATTAGCAGCATAAAGATTTCAAATAATAAAGCCATACACTGCCCTCATAAATTGGCAGGCAACGTATCCAATCTAACATTTTTTTAATGTGGCTAACAACCCAAGAAATATTACAAAATAGAGAATGAACAACCATAAATGAAAGGTCATGGAAGTAGGATTACTTGAGGAGGAATGAATGTCGGCTGGGCTTGACCATAGAATATTTGTTGTCCCAGACCTGGACCACCAGGGGGGTACATAGGCATACGAGGAGCTACAGTAGGTGCCATAGCAATTGGGCGCATCTGCGAGAACTGTGCCTACATAAAAAAGGTCAAACAGTCACCAGCTATTTAAGCATTATATACACCAACTCAAAAGAGGGTAAAACCTTGAAGGTGTGAAAAGCATGCACCCAAGTTCTCACTAACTTGAATATCAATAACCTACATGGACATTGGCTTAATCATCTACCATGTTTCATCATCCAGTTACATATGACATTATCCTCACATGCCCCTTTTATAATGTTATGGTCCCATTCATCTACATTAAAAATTCTAACATCTTCCCAGCTAACACGATCATGATATTTTGATTTCTTCCAATATTGTAGTGTTGAGTAGCAGATTAACCAAGTAGTCAACTCATACATGAAGAGCATTGGGAATACAGAAAACAATTGAGAAAATAGGTGAATTTTAAACGACCATAACTCTCGATCCATTTCTGTCTCGATTCGAATTCCAAATTTTGGTTGATAATATTTTCTTTCATTTAAAATGCACACCACGTGAAATCAGGAATGCCCAAAATCCCATCGCTTATCTTAAGAAATAATTAAAGTTATTTTAGGCTTTATTTTGAATTTCAATTTCTGGTAGAATATGCCAAGAATAGAAGCCTCCTTTGTACATTTGAAAATATCCTGTATTATATACAATCTCCCACGACATGAGTTTCAATTTCTAAACACTTCCTAATTTACATTTCCATCTTGTGTCATGTAGTGCATACTGCTACAAACTCTAATCATGCCAATGTCTTGCGGGTGATGACACTAAAAATATGATGTCTGCTTTTAATCATATTGGCTAAATCACTCGATAAATAGCATTGGTTCCGTAGTTGCTGCATGTACTAGAATATGCATCTTATATGCTACTAAGAATGGAGCACCACCATACTTAACACTCCATGATCATATAGTTTTCAGTGGATACATCAAGGGCAATGCAACACTAAGAATTATGAATTCATGATGTTATTGCACCACATAATAATGACAGCATCACAAGTTCAGAATTCTCATGAAGTCCAATTGCAACTTCAACAAAAATCCTATGATATCCAACAATGACATACTGTTACTGATGTTGCATCATTGGTTTTAAACGACGTGCTCGAGTCACAAGGCACTAGCCTCCGCACTCCGAGCCACAGTGATGTTCACAAGGCGCACCGAGGCGCTAGCAAAAGCATCAACACATCTAGGGGGTCTATGCTTTTTTGGCCAGAAAAAGAATAAGTTGGGCTATTTATTCGTTTATCTTACTGTTGATATTGTTACTTCTGTTTACCTACTTAGCATCATACATTTTAATTGGGTTTCATGATAAGTCGTATGCAAATATGAACAATCATGCTTACTTTGATTTAGACTGTTACCTTTGGTATGAAATTGAAATATTTTTGTGTTTATGTGATTACAAGGTTAAAAACGTGACATACTGACATGAAGATGAATTACTAAAATTGAGCAACACAGTAAACAATCCCTAAGGATTTCCAGAGACAATCCCTCTCTTTGAGCCAAAGGCAAAGAGCCCCTCAAAGCTTACAAGCTAAGAGTCAAACTAAGTCTAATAATATTCATTCACACCTTAACATCACTCCCTCTCCTCTTATTTATAGATTCTACCTTTAACTAACTACTAGCATAATTCCTAGTTTACCCCTTCTAGAATATACTAATGTAGATTCCGATCAATCACTCCCACCAGAACAGTCACTCCCACCACTAGACTCGACGAGAACTCCTGATCCCGATCCCCCGCCCGAATTGGGTGGCTTACCTTGTTGTGCGATCCATCCTAACATAACTTTACGGAGCGCAGTCGCTTCAATCAAACCGGCTGCTAAGGATATCAGAGTTGATTTAATCTCGATAACATCTTACTAGACGCGTTGAAGTTGCTCCTCGTGATGTGCGAATCAAGGGAGGACAGAACGTGATTCCATGATCACGAAATCAACACGACCAACGGAGAAGAAGTGATGGCACGTTCCGACAAAATACGACCGATAGAGCATAAAGAGGCAGGTCGGACCAATGATACGAAATCAGAATTTCAATTGATAAAACAATAGAGCTACGTTTATATGAATTACTAAATTTGAGGAAAACTGGTAAACACTCCTCGAGGATTTCCAGGGATAATCCCTCTCTCTAAGAGAAAGGCAAAGAGCTCCTCAAAGCTTACAAGCTAAGAGTCTAACTAGGTCTAACAATATTCATTCACAACTTCACATCAGTCCCTCTACTCCTATGTATAGATTCTGCCTCTAACAAACTACTAGAGGTGGCAATTTTGACTCACTGTGTCAAAATGACTCATAGTAAAAAGTTAAGCTTGAACATAAATCTTTTTAAAAAATGAAATGCTAGAAAATGAGGTATTAAACAAATTGTTTCTTAATAAAATTTCGATATCATGTAAAACCTTTGTCTTTTGGTTGTCAAACCGTTTGCTTGAAAGGGTCAGAATTGTTGCCCCTGCTAACTACTAGCATAATTCCTAGTTTACCCATTTTAGAATATACTAATGTAGATTCCTATCATGTGCCTTTGTCTCCTGCTATGTGCATTTTAAAACCAAGGTTGCATCCAAGAACAACATCAAACCATACAAGACATTCAGAACATACCTGCAACCTTGCTCTTCTGTCTTCCTTGCGTTGTGCAACGGCAACATATAAAGGCTTGCTTGCAACCATCTTCCCATTCATCTCAAAAAGCTATCAGCATTGACAATAGGATCTCACTTTAGACAGTTTACACACAGAGAGAGAGAGAGAGAGAGAGATATATTGAGGATCAAGTAAAAACTATCATAGAAACCCACATAACTGGACAAATGTACGGAGAGAGGGGGAGAGAGAGAGAGAGAGAGAGAGAGACAAATGTATGCATCATAGTTAAAAATGTTGCATCATGAATTCAAATATTATAACTACGATGCAAAATATTATTCTTTGCATCATGTAATGCAAACATTATTACCATGATGGAAAAATGACGAATACAAATATTATAACTGATGATGCAAAAATTTGTCTTCCGATACAAGTTTCTATGGTTTTTACGTGAACTCCACTCTCTCTCTCTCTCTCTCTCTCTCTCTCTCTCTCTCTCTCTACGTGTGTATATACATATATGTATGTATATAACAATAATAACAAAACTAATGATAAAAATACGTTAACTTACAGCTCTAGAAGCTTCCTCAGAAGTCGAAAATGCAACAAAACCTGATCCTTTGCTTGTTCCATTAGGATCTCTCATAACCTATTAAAGAAGAAAAAATATATTGGGGATACTTTCAAAGCCAGTAGTAACCATAACATGTACATAGATCAAGTGTTTTAGGACCCACAAACCTTGCAGGAAGTAATGGTACCATAGGGTGAAAACAATTCCTTCAGGTTTTCGTCATCAATTGTATCATCTAAATTTTTTATGTACAGGTTTAGTCCTTGTGATTTGTCCACTGCCTCCTTCATAGTCTGCTCAAATCGTTGTTTTAATTCCTGTTCCCTTTCATGTTTTTTCTGAGCTTTTCCAACATACCACTCTTTATTATCGAACTTATGGCCATTAAGAGCATCAACTGCTTTAGCAGCATCCTCGGCATTCTCAAAATTAACAAATCCAAAACATTTGGAGTTTCCATCGGCATCCCTCATCACAACAGCACTTGTGACAGTTCCATATTCACTAAATATCTTATTTAAGTCCTCATCTGTTGTCGATTCAGACAGGTTCTTGACATAGACATTAGTAAACTTTGTCTTGTCCACAGCAATCTCTCTTTCTTGCTTGCGCAGGAAGGGTCCCACAAATACTTGTTTGTCGTTCAAGAGCATGCCATTGAGCTTCTCAATGGCTTTTTGTCCAGCTTCCTCACTATCATACTGCACAAATCCGTAGCCTTTTGACTGGCCAGATGAGTCGGTGGCAATCTTGCAAGAGAGAATGTTCCCAAATGTAGAGAAGGTGTCATGTAGTGCCTTCTGGTCAATTGCCTTATCCAAGTTCTGTTTTATTCCAATTTCCAACAAAAGTTAGACAGCAACGATAACCATAAGTAGACTGAATGATCAATACATGAGGGCTTAGATACCTTAATAAATATATTTCCAGAGCCGCTTTTGCGTACACTAGGATCTCGATGAGAATACATTATTCTGATCGGCTTGCCATTCAGAGGTGTGAAATTCAGCACCTCCATTGCCCTTGCAGCTGTCATTAGCATAATAAAAAGCGTATAAGAATTAAAACATTATACAAAAAATATTACTGGGTTCCAGTTGATAGATAGCAATAGATAACATGTTCTGCAAGCATGGAAGATTCCCATATCGATCACATGAATTATTGTCCCACCACTTCAGAGAACTCAGACTGGTGTAATAAACTTGCATTTCACAAGTGAAATCTGAACCAGACTTATAATTCTGCATTTGATAGGGGCATATTTAAGTCCATGAAATGGTGTGTGATTATATCATGATTATGCGTCGGTAGTACTGAAGCACGCAATCATACACAAAAGAGTCATCATTACAACTAAACCCGAATATTGTGAATTATTATAAAACCTTGACTTTTACTGTCTCGTTTGAACATGTTCTAACTGTTATTCGGACTCTTTCCATATTCACTCACATTAAATTCAACAAGAATCTCGTGTGAAAATCTTAGCACGACAAGAATATAGTATAGTGTCCCCAGTATGATTTAGTCTTGTTCGCATTGCTACCCAATTGAAATAGTTATTGAATGTTGTAGTTTTGTCTCTACACAACTCTTTTTGACAATTCTGCTAACTAAAAGGTATGTCTTTTCTTAAAGCATAATAGCATATACAGTGGACATATATATGACTTGAGTCCAACAAGTTAAAAGGTGAAATTTGTAATTTGAACCCTCGTGAATGATGAGCGTTTCGTTAGTAGTATTGGTGATATTGGCTTTGGCATAAATAAGTGAGATACTGGATGTGCCTACTTGTATGTTATCATAGTGATGATGCAGGGGATAAATTAAGGGTTTATGTGGATATCATAACAAATCAAGAGGTGGTTTTATTAGTATTATCCTATTTATACATGATATTTTATTGTAAGAGCATACTGTCCTATATATTATTTATTAGTCTGAGCATTATGATAAATCAGATGCTCTCTCTCTCTCTCTCTCTCTCTCTCTCTCTCTCGCTGCTCTCTCTCTCATCCTCTCTCTCTCGCTCTCTCTCTCTCTCGCTCTCTCTCGTCTCCTCTCTCTCTCTCTCTCTCTCTCTCTCTCTCTCTCTCATCTCTCTCGTCTCTCTCTCTCTCTCTCTCTCTCTCTCTTCTCTCTCGCCTCCTCTCGGCTCTCTCGTCTCTCTCGCCGCTCTCTCTCTCCTCTCGCTCTCTCTCTCTCTCTCTCCCCCTCTCTCTCTCTCTCTCTCTCTCTCTCTCTCTCTCTCTCTCTCTCTCTCTCTCTCTCTCTCTCTCTCGCGCTCTCTCTCTCTCATCCTCTCTCTCTCTATCTCTCTCTCTCCTCTCCTCTCTCTCCTCTCTCCGCGCTCTCTCCCTCTCTCCTCTCTCTCCTCTCTCTCTCACACAAATCTCGCTCTCCTCTCTCTCTCTCGCTCTCTCTCTCTTCTCTCGCTCACTCTCTCTCTCTCTCTCTCGTCTCTCTCATGTTTCGTTGTTCTATTATTCTATTTGATTTGCTGACTTATGTTTCAATTATTTACCTGGTTAAGTAACTGATTGGCCATTGATCTACATCAATCAAATAGGATCAGAACAATAGGATGCCAATAGGGGCCGTTAGTGTGACAGAAAAAAGTAGTAGGTAACAGTTCCTTGTAGAGTTTCTTGATTTCTGTTCAGTAATGAAGTTCTCAAGAGATTTCTGTTATTGTTCCTGATGAGAAGCATTCCAGTGTACTGTTTCCATTCAGAATACACAGAATGCACACTTAGTTTTTGGCTTTCAGCGGAGTCGCCAAATGCCAACAACATATGCATGTGTAATAGCCAACAATCAGGTTCCTCACCTATTGAACATTTCGGGTCAGTGGAATGCCAGCAAAAGTTCACATCACATGGGCCACGTTAACCAAGTGTTAAACAATACTTCTATTGAACTAAGTTCCAATAATTAACGACACGAACCATTCAACTACACGTAAACTAATGAGATTCAGCACCTGGTCATACAGGGAAAAAAGTCGATGGAGATGACAACCAAAATGAATCACCCATAGAGCATTATAAAGCAAAAGTGGCTACCCTACCTAGCTTCTCCCAAAGTCTCAGGTTAGGTCATAGATGTTATGGTTCTCGGTAGGTTATTTTCAGCCTTCCCACTCTCCTTGCTCTCAAACTAAGAGACCAAATTGTACCTACGCATATATTTCTTGAATGACGAAAAAATTCGATCTGGTATGTATCCCCTGCCCTCAACACACAATGGCAACACGCTTACCATCCCAAGCTAGTTGCACAATACTGCAATAAAAATTCCAGTATATATTTTCACTTCGGGAAATACATCACATCGTTCACATTCTAACCATAAGATTCTTGTTGTGGTTCACTATAGGTATGTAGCAAGTTTTCTACCTGCAATAAGGTCAGTTACCCCTTTGCACCACCTAGTTGCTAGCAGGGCAGGTCCCGAGGATTTTCATGCCCAGTGCGAGATAGAAGAAAATGTCTTTTTAAAAAAACAACATAGTATTTTTTTAAATGGGTTTGACCAAGATAGAAAAATAATGTATTTTTAACAATATAACATGCTATTTTTTGAAGGATTTTTTTCATTTATTAAGCTAAAAAATTAAAAAATACATGTGTGAGCCTAATATATTAGTTACCAGATCGAAAAAATAATGCCCCTCTTGGTATGATGCCCTGGACCGTAGCCCATGTGGCCGGCCCTGGTTGCTAGTTACCTTACCTCATTTATATAAACCATGCTGCCAAAAGTTTCCTTTCAATATGGCCAGCATAGTTGGTTGAAAATATCAGGGCCATTCATTAGTTATTCAGATGCATTCTGGTAGTATATTTAATTATTTATGTTTCGTCCTCAAGTTTTTAAGCTCTTATGAACTTTACAATCCTCCAGAAATTAAAAGTTGATGTTTTTTAGTATTGAATGCTAAAGAAAAACTAGTCTTTAATCCCAAGCAGCGATTCTTATATACATCCCAGATCATAAGATAAACCTCATATAAACCTATCGCAGGAAATTTCATTTATTTCATAAACACATCCCTAGGCTCTTGTTTCATTTTCCATAGCCGTTATCAAAACTAGTACCATATGTTTTACGCATATGAATCTTTTCTCAAAACATAAATCCTCAAGATTGATCAAAAGAGGCCGGTTGCCCCCTTTCAGTTATAAGATACGAATCAATGTGATTATTCATTGACACATAAAAAACCCAATAGAGAGCTTTAACTTCTTAAGCAAGTATAAAGTACCAAAGCCATAAGGAAAATAATCATCCAGACATGGTTAAGACCAAATTGATACTTGAAAAGTGATTTTATTATCGGTGATTCTGAAAAATAAAACTCGGGTGACTCCTAGATTGTTATTTTGGGTATTCTTCCCTTGTAGCCTACCGTATGAAGGCTAAAACGTTAGCAACTCTAAAGGTCTACAACGGCACGAGTTTACAATATAAACAACAGTCAAAACAGAACTAACCATCTTGAGGATTTGCGTAATTGACGTAACCATAACCAAGCGACCGGCGAGTCGATAAGTCCCTACAAACTCGAACAGAAACCACCTGACCTAACTGGTTAAAAAGATCATACAGTTGCGAATCGGTTACATTCCACTCCAGATCCCCAACATACAATGAAGTCGGCACAAACTGCTGAGCGCCGGCAGGAGCAGCACCACCAACACCGGCACTAGTCGCCTGAGGTTGAACTTGAACCTGAGCCGCCATCTCAAAACCCTAGGGGATCCTAACTACCCTTTTTCCCAAACAAATTTCAGAACTTTTTTTTTTGGCTTTTTTTAAACTTCCCTCTCCCCTTATTGATATGAATTCCAACCTAAATATATAGATAGCCAATTTTGAACTCCAGATAAAGCAAACCGCAGATTCAGTAGAAATTTTCAATTTTTTTGTTTATGCTTGTTTTTTTTTTTTGTATTGTTTCTTAAATGGAAATAGAGAGATAGAGAGGAGAGGGAAGGATATGGATAAGGATAGATTAGTCGGAGAGCCGACCAGAGAAGCGCTAAATCGCCGCCAAGGAACGGCGGAGGAGGGAGGAGATAGCGATAGAGAGGTGGAGAGTAAAAGTTGGGATAGGAGGGTTTGGCGTCGGAGGGGATGAAAACTGCAGGGTGCAAGTTGAAGACTTTTGGGACGCGTGTGATATTGGTGGGGCCCTGCTGGTTGTGTGTCAAAGTGCAATGCCATATGGTGAAGCCTACGAGGTGGAGACGTCATCTCCACCGTTCGATCTATGGACAGCTGGCGACACGACCCCACTTATATATATTTTGTTAGCATATTTAACATTTGTAACCCACGGGATTTATCCGATTTTACATGGCCGTGTACGGGTCCAAAAGTTCTCACGATACATGTAGGGGTGTTATTCGGGCGGGTTAAACGGGTTTCGGGTTATTCGGTTCGGGTTATTTGGGTATGAGGGTATATGTTAGCTACCCGAACCCGAACCAAATAAGAGAACGGGTTATTCGGTTTGGGTTAAATGGGTTAATCGGTTTTAGTATAAAAATAGAATTCTCTATAAAATGCTTTAAATGAGTTAAATGGTTTGGGTAAAATGGGTAGAATGGGTTAAGCGAGTTAAAAAGTTTAAAATTTAGTATTTAAATATTTATATTCTATATATGGGAAACCGTGGAAGAGTCGAAAAGAGACGTGTTAATGGTTTGTAAAAAATAAAAACTTACATCTTTACTAAAGTAGACGCAATATTCCAAAATAGGATGATGTATTATTATTAATAATTTTTTAATTATTGATGTATGGGTTAATCGGGTTATTCGGGTAACCCGAATTTTTTACATCTCACCCGATACCCGAACCGAAAACCTTATTCGGTTACCATTTAACCCGATTAACAAACCCGAAAACCGAATAACCCGACCCATTTAACCCGAATAAGGTTCGGTTCGGGTGGGTTATTCGGGTTCGGTTATTTTGCACACCCCTAGATACATGAGTAGCTTATTAGTTTGTCGATCAAAAAGAAATTGAATATTTGTAAAGGTGAAGGTATATCACCTTAAACCTAGGCATGACAATGAGGCGGGACGGGACGGGGCAGGGTGAGGATCTCGGTTCTCATCCTCATTCCCGCTTCTTAATCCTCTCTTCCATCACCGGCCCATCCACGTCGGGAAATGAGTTTCTATCCTCTTTCCCGTCCCAATCGATGATTCCCGTCAGAGAATCGGTTTTTCAAGTTCCTAATAGATTATTAAAATTAAACTATAAATCGTAATTTAGTTAAAAAGAAATTTATGTATAAAAATTTTAAAACAAATCAATTCAAACATATTTGAGTTATTTACATATGTAATTTATAATTTATAATGAAACTAAAACAAAGAAATGTTTGCAAAAGATTTATAAAATCACTAAAATAAGAAAAACAGTAGTATTTTAAACTATAGAAAAGTCATATACAATAATATTTAATATATTATATAAAATGTAATGAATAATTTATATTGTAAAGTTAAATATATGATAATAATCTATATTAAAACATAAAACATAATTGGGGTCGGGGTCGGGGATTAAAGTGTCTCACATCCCCGTTATTTTAAATCGTGGATTCCCCGTCCCCGTCCCTGGTCAACTCGGGGATTCCCCGGTTAAATCGGGGTCGAGTTACGGGTTCCCCGTCAGGTATGAGTTTTTTTGTCATGCCTACTTACATCATTCCAATCTTTCTATGCACATCAGCATCACATCATATTTTCTTTCTTCACAATTCCCAACATTCTAGGTTGAAAATACCCACAATTCTAAATAATTCCATCATTTTTAATTTTTTATTAAAAGAAATTCATTTTAATTAATAAAACAATTGATATAAATTAATTGATTTTATAAATATTAAAACGATTATATAAAAGAATTTCAAAACTAAAAATTAAAAATTACGAAACTAAAAATTAAATAAATAACGAAACTTAATATAAAAAAATTATGAAACTACAATTACCATCTCAACACCTTGCTATTATTTGTCTGCGTTGTAGTACGCTTTGTAAAGCGCCACCTTGTAAATGTTCGTGTGGCCGAATGAAAAACTTCATATCTCGATCTTGTT
Source organism: Centrapalus pauciflorus (assembly GCA_020465985.1). NCBI lineage: Eukaryota > Viridiplantae > Streptophyta > Magnoliopsida > Asterales > Asteraceae > Centrapalus > Centrapalus pauciflorus. The sequence goes on along the minus strand of JAANYP010000455.1, from coordinate 304,148 downwards.
GTTGTTCATAGGGGTGTGCAAAATAATCGAACCTGAATAACCCACCCGAACCGAACCTTATTCGGGTTAAATGGGTCGGGTTATTCGGTTTTCGAGTTTGTTAATCGGGTTAAATGGTAACCGAATAAGGTTTTCGGTTCGGGTATCGGGTGAGAAGTAAAAATTCGGGTTACCCAAATAACCCGAATAACCCATGTATCAATAATTAAAAAATTAATAGTAATAATATATCATCCCATCTTGGCATCTTCCGTCTACTTTAGTAAAGACGTAGGTTTTTATTTTTTTGTAAACCAAAAACACGTCTCTTTTCGACTCTTCCACGGTTCCCCATATATAGAATTTAAATATTTAATTACATAATTTTAAACTTTTTAACCCGCTTAACACGTTCTACCCATTTTACCCAACCTATAAAACTCTTTTAAACCATTTTATAGAATATTCTATTTTTATACTAAAACCGATTAACCCATTTAACACAAACCGAATAACCCGATACCCATTTAACCCAAAACCGATTAACCCGTTCTCTTATTTGGTTCGGGTTCGGGTAGTTAACATATACTCTCATACCCGAATAACCCGAACTGAATAAACCGAAACCCGTTTAACCCGCCCGAATAACACCCCTAGTTGTTCATTCAGTGCCGATAAGTTTGTTTGATATTTTTTCTTCTATTTCTTTTTGGTACTCCAAATGTTTTTCTTTTAGGTCTTCAAGTCGTCTTCGGTGGCGTTTCTTATCTTCAACATCATCGACGTGATAAGTTGAAAACATTTTGAATTGTTTGAAGACCTCTGGGTCACTTGATGTCGATGCTGGTTTTTTCCTTTGCTGTGTGGTCTTTCAAGCTCCAAAATATCGTCCCCCTCCTCGTCTTGTTCATCGTGAACACCTAAAATGTTGCATTCGAAGACAGTGTTCCGATAGTGTATGAATCATAAGTTTTAAATCGTTTTCTTTGCGGTTGAACAAAACCATCCATTTGTGGAATGGTGTTCCATTTTGGATGACGTCGAAGACCTCCCAGGCCGAGTGGTGTTGAGACGACTTATTTTTATGGAGTGTCTTGTATTGTTTTTGGTGTGTAGTGAAAACGTCGTAGTCGTTTTCGCCGCTTCGCGGATTCATCATGTTGTTGTTAAACATGCCGCCAAAATTTGTGTGATTACGGTTCATACATTCCACTTTGAATTTAATTGGTGGACGATGCGGGTAGTTCCACCTATTCGACTGTCAAAATTTTTGATGAATCGACCCAAAAAATCTGAACGTTTTTTATTGTTTTTGGTAGTTGGATACTTGAAAACATCAACCCAGGCTTCCGCCGATACTTTTTCTTCTTGCAAGATTCACATTTTTGCTTTCATTTGACCATTTTTTCTTGACATCCCCGTCGTGGTTACAGGAATCGTCTCCTCGTCTTGTGGTTGAGTTTCGGGTTTCGCTTCCTCGTCATTGTCATCGTCATCATCGGATGTTTGTTCTCGATAATCGCTTAAAAATGGATTGAAACTCTCGTCAAATTCGTTGGAAGAATAATGTGGTGAAAATTGTAGGGTTTGTTGAATGAGTGATGATGAAAATTGTGCGGTTTGTGGTATGGATGATGATGAAATCTATTGTGTTTGTGGAATGAGTGAAAAAGGTTAGTGGATTGATGGTGAAATATATGGTACATGTGGTGTTGTAAATTGTAACGCAAAATGTGATGGGTATTTTTGTTGTTGCGGTGGACGGAATGGAGAGTTTGTTCGAGAACTGGTATCATTGCGTTGTCAACTCGAATCAGGTTGTTTGTCGGTATTTCGATTACTAATTAAAGAGAATGTAATGTGTGGAAGCGTATAGATTGAAATAGAAAGTGTTGAGAGTTTGGAAGTTGTAAATATGAATGTATGAAAGTGAAGTATTTATAAAATGAAAATATTGGTTTTATTATTTTTAATATTAACGGTCAAATGACCGTTTGAGATAAAAATAGAAAAAGGGAAGAAGTTGTTGTGTGGTCTGGAGGTCCGAGGAGGGGTTGTGAAGCTGAGGCTGAAAGTGAGGGGTGATGTGGTCGTCGGCCTCCATCCGACGTGGCAAGTCCGAGCCCCTTGCGGCTCTGGTATACCGTTCCCTCTAATATGGGAAATGTCTCCCCCAAACATAATGTTGTTCGTTGCCAGCACCTTTTTAAACTTGGTTTTTTAAAATTGGTCCAAACTAAACTGAACCCAAAGTACTCAAAATCGGAAATGCAAAAAATAAGAACTGAAAACCGGTCCGAATATGAAACGGTCCAGTTCCAGTTCTTTCCCGAGAACCGGCTCAAATATGAAACGATCATGTCTAGTTTGGTTCAAGTAAAACGAGATTTTTGCTCATCTCTACTTGTTACGGTCAGTTTAGATTTGTAATCGTGAATAGTATATTATGAAGTATTCCGGACCATTTAAAGCTTTGCCCCAATGAAAAGTTTTAAAATACGATTGAATTTTCTAGACCAACTTAAAAGGTACTAGAATGTTCTAAAAGATACTAGATGGTTCCAAAAGATTCTAAAATGTTTCGGAAGGTACTAGAAGGTTCTAAAGTTAGATAATTGTGAAACCTGATGGAATGATGTTATTGAATAGGGGTGTGTAAAAAAACCAAAAACCAAACCGAAACCGGAAAAAACCAAAAAACCAAACCGCTTGGACTTTGAATTTTCAAAAACCAAAAATTTCGATTGGAGGTAAAAAAAAAAAAATCGAACCGAACCGAGATTTTATAAATTTAAAATTTGTAAATACTCTTCATTCTTTACACTTCTTCATTAAAGTTTTTATTGAAAGTTTTAACTTTTCAATGTCTAAATTTCATGTGAGGCTAAAACTCACTTTGAATATTTGATGATGATGATTATTGTTGTTATTATTATTGCATTTATATGTTGTCATGGTTTTGAATGATACAATGATTTAATGGTTAAATCTTGTTTATGAAATAATACATAAATTATCTTATATATTGATTTTATGTGTGTGTATACATACATACATACATACATACATACATACATACATACATACATACATACATACATACATACATACATACATACATATATATATATATATATATATATATATATATATATATATATATATATATATATATATATGTTTATTCCATTTTATGTGTGTGTGTAGTTTTTGGTTTTGGAAAGTTAGACTTGAAATTGAAAAACATGAACAAAGAAAAACCGAAAAACCAAACCGTTTAAAATCCAAACCGGACGGTTTCTTGAATATAAAACCCGAAGTTTTGGTTTGGTTTTTGCCAAAAACCGATCCATGTTCGCCCCTAATATTGAATATTCAACAATGTTATTAGAAATGTATTATTAAAATTCTAGATTATAAAGAAATAGTATAAATAGAATGGAAGAGTTCATCTGCATATCATATTTGAAAGTTCTTTTAAATCATTATTGTAAAGTTATATTGTAATCAATAAAAGTTTTCTTTGTTTATTACTTAACTTTCAAAGTATGATCTCAAAACTGTCCTAATCATTAAAGTTTCGAGTTAGGCTGACTCAGAAAGAGTTCTAAGTGTTGCACAGTGAGCTTGAAGAGTCAAATCCGTGACCGTTCGTATTCTTCCATGCTTTAAGTTAATTTCCAGTGAATGTATTTGTAACAACCTAGTTTTATCTAAATTTAATTATCTGATTTTCGAACCGATAATATAATATTATTGCATTATTTGAATTATAATTTAATTAATTTATGAGATATTTAATTAAATTATATAAATATTTAAAGTTATGATTTAATAATTAGAGTAAATTACAAAAATGGTCCCTGTGGTTTGTCCAAAATTATGAAAACGGTCCCTCAACTTTCAAAGTTGCATAAATGGTCCCTAACTTAACGGTTTACTTTCAAATTTGGTCCCTCGTCCGTTAAGCAACCGTTAAACTTTTTAAAATGACATTTTTACCCTTTTGAGTTTGGTCCCTGATGTTTGCAATTAATTACGCATATGGTCCTTGATGGTAATTTATTAACTTTTATTTTATTATTAATTTTTCTTATTTCATTACATTTTTAATTGCATTATTAACTTTTTAACTTATTATAGTAATAAAATTTTATTAATATTAAGTACATAAATCGTTTGGTTTTTAGTATATATTAATCAATTTTTATTAAATTTAAGTATACAAATATTTATATTTATATGTGTATTTTATATATTACGAATAATTTTTAATTGTAAAGAATGATTTGTTATTCTAATAATAATTATTATTTATGTTGTTTTTGTTGTTGTTTGAAATTCGATTTCATCACAAATTAATGTTAAATGTAAAATATCAACGTGTTTCGTATTAATATTTTGTAAGATCTGTACTTGGATATTGATTTTAATGATTTTGGGTATTTTCGTAAGAAAATATGAGTTTTTTTTCTATATTTTGAAAGTATTTTGATTATTATCCAAATGATTTGTGTATTTGGTTTGATCTTGTTATATTTTGGGCCCTTGATGTTAAGATTTATGTGTTTTCTTTGGAGTACGTGATGACACGTCATTCTATATTAATTAAGATCAAACTGAATTTTTTGGTTTTTGAAACAAAAGAACCGTTATAACAAATTTTATTAGGTGATCAATCAATTAATATTTTTTTGTGTCGAGTTATTAATCTAATGTCATATTAATTAAATACATAAATATAATATTTTATGTCCAATTTTTCTATTTCATAAACATTAATTATAAAATATATAACTTAAAATTAAGCGGGTAAAAATCCCTGAATACCCATTACCCGTCGGGGACGGGGATGGGGATCCAAAGTAATTACCCGTCGGAGATGGGGACGGGTTTGAAAAGTAATTACCCGTCACTCATCTTATTATTCTTAAAACTAAAGTTTTATCATCTAAACAAGTTTTCACTTTCTATAGAAATACTTGTCTTTTTTCTAAAAATATATAACTTGAAAACTGAAATTGAAAAAAAACTAATTTTCGTTAACTAAACGCAACCCTAGGATTTAAGCCCAAAATTAAGACCAAAGAGCGAGCATGTAAAAAATCAAAATTAAACTGATAATCCAAATCTGAAAATCTGAAAACCAAACATGAAAAAACTGAACGGTTCTTTTGTTTAAAAAACCAAAAAATCTGATTTGATCTTAATTAATATAGAACGACGTGTCATTATGTACTTCATAGAAAACCAATAAATCTTAACATCAATGGTCCAAAGCATAACAAGATCAAAACAATACACAAATCATTTGGAAAATAATCAAAATACTAACAAAATATAGTAAAAAAAAACTCATATTTTTTTTACGAAAATACCCAAAATCAATAAAATCGATATCCAAGTACAAATCTTACAAAATTTTAATACGAAACACGTTGATATTTTACATTTAACATTAACATACGCAAAATTTGTGATGAAATCGAATTTCAAACAACAACAACAACATAAATAATAATTATTATTAGAATAACAAATCATTCTTTACAATTAAAAATTATTCGTAATATATAAAATACACATATGAATATAAATATTTGTATACTTAAATTTAATAAAAATAGATTAATATATACTAAAAATCAAATGATTTATGTACTTAATATTAATAAAATTTTATTACTATAATAAGTTAAAAAGTTATTAAAAATGCAATGAAATAATATAGAAAAATTAATAATAAAATAAAAATATGCGTAATTAATTGCAAACATCAGGGACCAAACTCAAAAGGGTAAAAATGTCATTTTAAAAAGTTTAACGGTTGCTTAACGGACGAGGGACCAAAATTGAAAGTAAAACGTTAAGTTAGGGACCATTTATGCAACTTTTAAAGTTGAAGGACAGTTTCCATAATTTTAGACAAACCACAGGGACCATTTTTGTAATTTACTCGAATAATTATTAAAGATAATTAAATAAAAGAGATATAATATACAAAAATGAAAGTGGGTTAACTAGCAAATATAACTAGATGAAGTATATAAACGAGATTTATTATTCATTTTAACACTTTTACTCTCTCTCTCTCTCTCTCTCTCTCTCTCTCTCTCTCTCTACACACACACACTCTCTCTCTACCTTCTCTCTAAATTATCTCCCAAACCGACCGGCCGATTATCAAGTTTTATATATCATCGGAAAGATCTCGGAGAATACTACACGAATCTGCTGTCACATATTCGATTTCGTACGAAATTTGAGGTAAAAATGGATTTCTTAAGTTTTTATATTTTTCGGTTTTGAACAATAAATTCAAATTTATTATTTTTATGAAATTTAAAGCTATTTTGATGGAGTTTAACTAGAATTTGTATATTATAATCGAACTTAGGCTTAATAATTAACATATTCGTGATTTTAGATGTAGAAACGTATGTTTTAAAGCTATAAAATATGAACAAATTCGAGATGTCAAGAACAAATTCGAAAATACATGGAACAAACTCGAATTTGAGCTAAATTCGAAATTGTATTTGAATTTAATCATCAAACTCGAATTATGTCTTCGAATTTAGGTAGATGTGTTCGAACTTATCCTCAAATTGAAATGGGTCTCGAATTTAGCAACTCATATTTGACTTTGATGATAAAGTCAAAGCTACCTTTTGAATTTAAGCCATGAAATTGATTTGTTGCCATTAGATTCGAATGGTGTTAGGTGTTAATATTTGAATTTATTTATCCATTCGATTTTAGCCAATAAATTTGAAAGGGATTTCGAATTTAACACTATGTTTGAATTTAATGTCTTCAAATTTAGCATATATTCGAGTTTAATTCATAAAGTCGAAACTCACTCCTTAAATTCAAATATTTTGAATAAAATACATGGACAACTCATAAATTGACAAGATAATTAGCAAAATAATTATATTTTATATATATATATATATATATATATATATATATATATATATATATATATATAGATATGTAAACGGTTCCGGAACCGGACCGGAACCGATTTAACCGAAACCGAAAATTGAAGATTGTAAGAACCGATAACCGAACCAATAATTATAACACGGTTCCGGTTCCGGTTCGGTTATGGTACGGGTATTTCGGGTACGGAACCGATTAGAACCGAAATTTGCAAAAAAATATATATGTACTATTATATATATATATATATATATATATATATATATATATATATATATATATATATCATAACAAGATATAAACAAAAAAACACGATTAAAGTTTTATTATACTTTTGCAAAAAAAAAAAAAAATACTTTTGTTATGAACGTCAACGTGAAGTATGGATTTTCAACCCGAACAATTCCTAATGATTTTCAAATCTAGATTGCTTTTGGTTAACGTTTTATTGAATGTAAATCTTGATAAAATACCATTCTGAATTACTTTTTTAAATAGAGTGATATATTCTTAATTATTGATTGTATTTTAAAATTTGTTTGTGTTTTAGAACAAAGTGGATTTGATCGATACAATTAATTCTTCCAAGTGTTAGGTATGTTGAGGATTGAGGAAGACAACCATCAAATAATCTTTTGTTTTTCACAATTCCCATCATGGGTTTTTAAATTTTCTTGGTATCCATGTCATGAACTTTTCGAATTATTGGTTCCATACCCGATATAACCGAAACCCGCAGAACCGTTAACCGAATAACCGTTAACCGAAAATTAAAAAATATAAGAACCGATAACCGAACCGAATACTAAAAATCGGTTCCGGTTCCGGTTCGGTTTCGGTTCGGTTTTCCGGTCATTCCACACATCCCTATATTGATCCTTTGAGAATTTATGAAACAAATAATATTAATGAAAGATGATTTATGAATACACAAGTTATCAGAATCAGATAAAATGAAGAATTTAAAGATAAAAGACGTTGATATTGACAAAAGAATTGATATGATATTGACATGATAATTTTGGACAGGTTCAGTGAAATTCTGAACAAAAGATTTAAAGATTTATAAAGTGGGTCAAAGATTTGATTTGACTAGAACAGATTGAGATAAAATCCTGAAATAATTCAGGTGGCAGATTTTACATCTGTTTGATAAAGACCCAACACTGTGAGTTATAGATATTCAGATTTAACATGCTTGAATTTCCGGTTGAGACATATTGTTGATGCTAGATTTATTTGACATTCATATTATCAGCTGGATTGTGACCTGTGCACACCATGGTTGGGTGTTGCCCAGTGGATCATGATAGCTATTTGACTTATCATTTCATATGATATTGATTTTACTGTTCATTTCAGATATTGCTTTAAGATTATAGCTATCATGACTTGATTACGTATGCTTCATCATTGCATATACTTGACATATTGATTCAGCTTGATTAGCCCTGATTGGTCTATTGTTCTAGACCTGGCTATTTCACCAGTTCTATTGAACTTGGTAATGACCTCCGATGTTCCGCCACGTTGATTTACTGGTAGCTGGCCCAGTATGTGGCTGATCCCCACGATTTAAGCGTGAGCGTGGCTTGAACATCATCCGACTCTATATCTTCTATGTCTCAATCATGAGGGCTGTAGCGGCAGCCAAGACATATCACGCTAGACTGATGATCCGCTTGACATTGCATGTTTAATTTGAAAATCTATATACTCACTAAGCATTGCTTACGGTTGCTACTTCACATTTTTACAGGAAAAGACAAAGGAAAGTCACCTGCCGGACCTAGTTCTTAGGTCTTACACGCTCAAGACAGAAGTTTCATAGACCTCTACTCAGCGATCCCATTTTGGTACTAATTGGATGACGATATTATGGTGATCTGGGTAGATTTATTTTGATTATATGATGACATGAATTAGATTAGACTTGTGCCCTTTATAAGTTTAATTTAAAAATAGTAATCTGTATTAAACTTAAATCCTAATATGTTTGTACTGTAATTTAATATTCCACACTTAATTACTCTATCTTAGTTTGATTGATATCGTATTGCATGATGTGGGACCTAGACTCGTGAGAACTGCCCTGTAAGGGATGGTCTTCACAGTATTGCCGAAATAACTACCTACTTTATGTTTGTTTTAAGTATTGCAATTTTTTAGATATTAAAATTTTCAGAATGATCTTTATAACAATTAAAACTTTTATAGTTCATCCATTTTAATAATTAAACTTTCTATATTGATTCATTTTGGTGTATCGTTTTGGTAAGTTTTTATGTGTGCGTAATGTCTTAAACAAACCACTGTGAAAATTTTAACTTTAATACATAAAACACACAAAACAACTATAATACCTTTTTAACTTTAATACATAAAACACACAAAACAACTATAATACCCAAAATGGACCAAATATGAAAGTACATTTTTGTGACATTTTTCCTAGAAATTATACTGTGTTTTGGATTGGAAACCGACTTTCTTTAATTTATTGATCAAAATTCTGTGCAAGTCAAATTTTCAAATCAAAACTTTGATTTATCCTTTTTATATATCATTCAAGTATAGAATTTAGGTTTGCACATATATACACACATCCTTACATTATTCTCGTCTATGTGGGATACCTTAACTTCATTAATTAAGGAAATCACTTTAAAATCTTTCTTCCATTATTAGTGTTAAAGCCTATATTCAATAGAGACGATATTCAAGAGACCAAGGGGTGAGATTGAACAGCCTAGTATCGAACTAGTACCATGAAACACCCATACAACTAATACGAGTATTTCGATACCATTATACATTAATTTATACAGAGTACTTGCGGAAATACGGTCAATTTAAAACTTTTAATACTTTAACAATCATCAACGTGATTCCAAACACTTTGCATATAACACAACAGAGTGTCTAGAATCACGGAGTAATGTAATTGGGGTCACAATGTTAAATCATCAGTGTGATTACAAACGAATTAATAATCATTAACTAATTCGCGTAAGTCAAAAATGGAAGTCTGCTACTCCCACCCCAATCATCAACAAAATATGGAGCTCCTAACCATGCTCCAATCAATGTCTATCAGTTTCGGCCAGCCGGGCCTTTGCCCTTATCAGTTCCTGAAAAGAAATATCAACTAACGGGTAAACAACAAAGTTGTTTAGTGAGTTTCTAGATTAAAGTATCATGCGATATATGAATGATGCCATGCAATGCCATGAATTTAACTAACAATCTCAGGAAGCCAACTAATGGCTAATAAGCTACCACATTGCGGTTACCACACACAAGCTTACCGTACAATGGGTTTACAATCTACTGCTCGATTACCACAGACACAGGCTTATCGATATGCAGTTTACAGTGATGCCATACGATTACCACACACAGGCTTATCGTTTTACAGGCAATAATGGTTACCACACACAGGCTTACCATTATGATTCCGCTAGCTTACCACACTCAGGCTTACCGTCTCGGCGGAGAGGTCAAATGAATGATCAACAACTTATCAACCGAGTGATATTATGACAACAATAATAAATGTGATGGCAAAGCATGTAAATGACAAGAATGATAAAGCAATAACATACAATTCATGATATGCATATAAATAAATTAATCCTAGAACTCACAGTGGTGCACAACAAGCTCTCGGCCTCGAAACCGAGTTATAATCGTCAAAATATGATTAATAGTCTCCAAGGGACCTTAACCCGTCAAACCCCTACAAACAGGTTCATAATGTAATATTTATAAGTCTCATAGGTTATAACTTCTTAACATTGATCCGGATACATTAGTCGTAAGACTTAACTAATTTCGGCATTAAACCTCAATAAATATTTTGGTCTAATTATTCTCCTTAATAGATGTCATAGACTATTATGACAAAAGATCTCATAGAATAAAAATAATTAAAATTACAATTTCGGTCCAAGGCCATCCGAAATTCGGACCATGGTCATCCGAAATTCGGGCCATCCTAGATCCATACTTAGCAAATTTTTCAGAATATTTCAAGGCTGAACTGCACTTTATGCATTACGAATTTAATGTCAAAAATACTAAAACTTCTCTATATTTATTATAAAGAGTTGTAAAATTATTCCCAACATATATATATATATATATATATATATATATATATATATATATATATATATATATATATATATATATATATATATATAGAGGGAGGTTCAATTGAGAACTTTTATGCACCGAGGTACAAAAGAACTCATATCATCCATTAGATCAAAAAATTGTATGGATTAGATTAATGGCAAAAGGGTAAATAGTTGGACAATTTGATGCATCTTGTGCATTATAGAATAAAACAAAAAATGGCATTTTGGGGAATGTGCACACCTCATTAATTTTAATATTTCAACAAATAATCAAATAATAAATGCTAAATAAATTCAATTGATACATTTCCAAATTTAACAAAAATTACACAAATTCAAAAAAAGATGATGGAGATCGATGCATTTCATCGTAATCATGTTTATTTATGCATCGTGTTCAAAAAAGATGCATTTAACAAAAAAAATACACAAATTCGTTATGCATCGTGTTCAACTTGTTCATCATTCATCTATGCATCGTGTTCGTCGTTCATATTTTTTCATTCATGTATGCATCGTGTTCAACTTGTTCATCATTCATCTATGCATCGTCATTATTCATCATCCATTTATGCATCATCATTTTTCGTTGTTCATCGTTCATCATCCATCTATGCGTCGTCATTGTTCATCATCCATCTATGCATCATCATTATTAATCGTTCATCATCCATCTATGCATCGTGTTCTTCATAGTCATCATCGGTTGCATCTCTTGTTCATGTTCATCATCATCGTTGTTCATCGTTAATCTTCGTCTTCAAATCATCATCACCATCAAAATCATGAAGAACACGATTAGAGAGAAAATGAGAGGGAGAGAGAGAGAGAGAGAGAGAGAGAGAGAGAGAGAGAAATGGGGAGGAAAATGAGGAATTTAGTTACTATGAGATTTTAATTCAAAATGTAACTCCTAAGCATCTTTTAATGATTTTTAAAAATAAATTAATTACCATATCTTTAGTTTTCCCTAAATGCCCTTTGTGCACCCTTGTTAGATTATCTTATGCACAAAAGTGCCTCGAGGTGCCCCGATGCACAAAAGTTCTCAATTGAACCTCAATCTCTCTCTCTCTCTCTCTCTCTCTCTCTATATATATATATATATATATATATATATATATATATATATATATATATATATATATATATATCTTAACCCATTTTAACCATCAAAACATCATTTTCATCTTTTTAGATTACATAGGGTTTATATGAACTCAAATTTTGGGTTTTGAGAGAAACCCACCAAAATACATAAAAACTTGCCAATATACTTTTAAAATAATGGATCTAACGTATTTCATCATTTTCTTTTCAGATCTAGCCATTTCTAAGAGATCTTCATAAAAACCCATCAAAATACATAGAAACTTGTATAATATACTTTTTAGATAATGGATCTAACATATTTCATCATTTTCATTGAAGATCTAACCATTTTTAAGAGATCTCCATAAAAACCCATTTGAGTTCTCATCTTCTTCATATGAAGATGGTGGAGAGAAAAAGAGTAAGAGATTTACAAATAATAAAAGTTGGTACCTCTTAGATCCCTAAGAAAATCGAGTGAAACTTCCAAAAAAAACAGATTTTTCTTCTCCTTCTTCTTCTTCCCAAGATCTCTGTCTCTTTTTCCTCTCTTTTCTTTCTCTCTTTTCTCTCTTAATAATGGCCGAACACACACACTTGTGTGTGTGTGTGTTGGCGTAGATATAAAGCAAAGTTTTGATTTCAATTTTTTTTAAACTATTTAATATTTACCATTTAGACCCTACAATTATTTCCATTTCTTTTAAGGTCCTTTCTTTATAAATCAATACTTTATTTATTATAATTTACACAACCATTTATTTATATATCACAATATTAATTAATATTCCGAATTTGTAATTCTTTACAATAAATATTAATTATCGATTAAATAATCGGGTCGTTACATACCAAACTGGTGGTACCAAATTTTTTAGGCATGCCATTGAGATCGTGGATCGAACTGATTATTAAATTTTGGTACATGTACCGGTATCGTTAGTTTTGGCTAAAATCAAGAAACGAGTACCGAATCCTGAAATATGCTAAAATCAAGAACCGAATACGGAAACGATGGTTCCAGTTCAGTATCGATTCAGCTTGGTTTTAGGAATTCAGTTATAAATCTCATCCCTAAACCCATAGTGTTTTACAATGGTGATTGAGCAACATGAACACAAAGAGTTAAGAACCATGATAGACTCAAACAAGTTAAACAATGCCAAGAACAAATAAAGGTACCAGAATGAATAACATATTTAGGAACCCCAAAGAAACCTACTATCACTTAAAATCAACTTTTAAAACTTTAAGGTTGTGTTTAGTTAACGAAAACTAGTCATTTTTCATTTCAGTTTTCAAGAAAAAAACAAGGGTTTCTATAAAGGGATAATTGTGCAAAAAACCCTCAAGTTGGACCATTTTTGTGATTATAACCCCAAACCATTTTTCGTTACACAAAAAACTCCCAACCGAAAAAATCTCAGGGAATTGGGATATTATCGGTTGTAGTTGATTGAAAGTCATAGGCTACCGTCCACAAATCATCAATGACCACTAGAATTTCGCCAAAAAAGTAAATTCCAACAAAAGTACACATATTTGAATAAAGAAATTGGCAAAAAATTTGAGTTTGAATCATAAAGCACAGACAAGTGAGTTCGCTAGAAAAAAATGTTCATCAGAGACTACGGGCTGATTAGTAGATTGCAACCAGTTTCATTAGGTTGCAACTCAATTTTTTTTAAAAAACATCATTTTAGTAACTTTTGTCAATTGAGAGTTTTTTGTGCAATGAAAAATGGTTGAGGGTTTTAATCACAAACATGATCCAACTTGAAGGTTTTTTTTGCACATATATGCATTCTATAAAAAGTGAAAATTTGTTTAGATAATAAAGTTTTTAGTTTAACAAAAAAAAATAAAATAAGTGATAGAAAAGTAAAAAAGTAATATTCATCGTTTATATATTATCTTCAAAAAAGTACCTCTCGAAATCAAGTGCACCCGAAGGTACCAACCTTAAAAAACTTTTTTTAAATTTTTTTTTATCATAATCATGTTTAATTTAATGTTATACGCATGATATATAAATTTCACATACATTCACACTTTCTGTGTCCTTAAAAATTATGTGAATGCTCAATGGATATTTATGTGAATGGTCATCCATATGAATGGTCATTTCACACCATGTGAATGGTGTGAATGATCATTCACATGATCTTTTTTTACCATTCACAAGATTTATGATGTTGCTTCTTTTGAAAAAAAGTCTTATAATGTTGTCTTATGCATTTCTATTCAAAAAAATATATGTGAATGATCATTCACATTAGGGTACGCTGGGTACACTGGAATCTTATAGGTACGCTGATGAACCTGATTCTTATCTACCAATATATAAATGACTAGGTAATTATTAATAATTATATCTATTTATTTGTTTATAATTATCCACTTAACTATTTAATAATTAGAAGATAATACCAAATCAATTAAGTGCATCTTTTATTTAGAATCTAATAACAAATAAAAGACTGGATAATTATTTAAGTATCATCCAATGACAAATAAATTGCTACAATGTCATAAAATAAATGTATACAGATACATAAATACACACACACACACATATATAGACGCACACACACTGACACACATACATATAGATACACACACATATGATACATAACTTAATAATTAAATATTGTAATAATTTAATATCTTTTCATATCTATCTATATATATAATAAATGAGAACACAATTTGTCACATGTCGTTACTATATTTCACCAAAAAAGATAATACAACATTATTACTTTAATATAAAATAAAGTAAAAGATTAATGCAATTAGTTTTTCAAATATCTATAAACATAAATAATGAATGCAACTTTATTATTTTTAATATAAATACAATTATATTTTTTTCTAATCTATAAATAATAAAAGATAAATACTATTATTGTTTTTAAAGAGATAAAAAAACATTATATTATTTTATTTTTATATATTTTTTATATAATTAAATTTTATTCACGTAATATATAAGAATAGTATTATTGTTTGTCATAATTATTATATATATACATTTTTAATTTTTTAATATTATATTATTTTCTAATATAATATATTAATATACACGAATATATTTAACATGGAATTCTTTTTATATTAACTTATATTCCTTTTAAATTGTAACGTACATTGTTTTATTTTATTGAAATCAAATGTAGAATGTATTTAGTTAATCTATATTTTAGAATATGAATAAATAATTATTCACTAAAATATTAATGTTTTCTCTTCCGTTCAATGCAAGTAGAGAAAAAAAACTCGTTATCATATAAAATGTAAATCTAATTTACTCCAAATTGCAAAAAAAAAAAAAAAAAAAAAAAAAAAAAAAATAATTCAAAAAACAAAAAAAAAAAAAAAAAAAAAAAAAACAAACAAAGTTAGTTCAAAAAACACAAAAAGAAAAAGAAAAAGAAAAAGAAAAAGTCAACTATAAAAACAATCAACTCTCAAAAGTCAGCGCTTTGATCCAGTCTAGACGATTATCAATTTATCATCATTATGTCAACTCTCAAGAAATACTTAATTTGTAGTATGTATTCATGGAGGAACTGTAGGAATACGAATGGATCGAATTGGCCATAACATGGATCTGTTCATCCCTCAATATCTTAAAGAATTCAGCAAGTTGTTTTGAATAATTTAAAAAACGCGTTAATTACATATATATATATATATATATATATATATATATATATATATATATATATATATATATATATATATATATATATATATATATATATATATGTTTGAAAGATTAAAGTCAACCTAATTTTGATTCATATAAAAGGAATTATATATTTGCAATTTTCATGTATAATCATCATCAACCTTCAACCAACTGATCATCATTCTTCAATGGCAGCAGCAAGTCACAACATCCATGGCAGTCTCCTTGAAGTCACTGGTACGTTTTTTTGGATCATATCCGGGTAACATTTGTATCGGTTTTTAATTCCTAATTTCGTTATATAATTTGTATGAAAATTTAGTTGTTAGCTGCAATAGACTGAAGGATACCGAATGGATCTCAAGGCAAGATCCGTATGTTTGTATTGAATACGGTAGCAACAAATCTTCAACGCGTACTTGTAAAGGTCACCGCGATCTCCATCATCCTCGATTGTGTATATCCGTACGTAGTTAAGATATGTTCTTCATTGTGGCTCATTATTTGATTTGAATTTTTTATAGACGGAGGCAAAAACCCTACATTCCAAGAGAAATTCGTGTATAGCCTAATCGAAGGATTAAGAGAGTTAAATGTTACGGTTTGGAATAGCAATACTCTCACACATGATGACTTCATCGGTAGCGGAAAGTAATTACTCTTCTTCAATCCTTTTTCTGTACGTTTTTAGTGGTGCATTGCAGGGGTGAGCAAAAAAAACCATAAAACCAAAAAAACCGTAAAAAATCAAATTGGAAAAAACCAAACCGTAAAAAACATGCAGGTTTGCTTCAAAATTCGGTCCATTTTGGATTTTCCTATAAATTCACACCAAAAAAATGGAACCGCACCAAATGTAAAACGATGTAGGTTTCATATTTTTGGTCTTTTATTTTTACATATATCACCACACATTCTTTAATTCTTTTATTTGACAATCGAAATTAAATTTGATCATCATTTGTGTTGTATTATTTGAATTTACAAATTACACTACATTAGTTTAATATTTTGAAACAAGTTTAAGGTTTTCACTTTTAATTTAAAAGAATTTAGGGGGAAAAAAACCACATAAACTCAGTTTTCAGGTTTTAAATGTCACACGTATGGGTTTCAGTTTTATATAAAAGCTGCACCAAACCACACAATACACAACAGTAGTGCATTATGAGTTATTACTTATTGTTTTGTTTAAAGTAACCTCACAAAATTTGGTTTCCAGGATTCCATTGGCAAAGGCTCTAACTCAAGGATTTGATGATAACAGCTGGCCATTACAGAGTAAAACTGGCAGGTATTTGTCTTAAGAAATTTTTAGGGTTAATATTTAAAAGAAAATCCTATCAATTTTCTTTATTTTTGCGATTAAGTCCTAAAATATTTCTTTTAATATTTAAGTTCCTAAACTATTCTTGTCTTATGCAAAAGTGTATATTTGACATGTTTGACCGGTTATCAAAAAAGTAACCTTAGTTTTTTACATGATTAATGTTTGAAAAACCCACCATCTTTTCATATTTTAAGATTAAGTCTCTAAACATTTTGTTTTATTAGTGTTGTTTTACTGGCTAATTCGGTAGCCGGTCAAATAATATATTTTTAAATAATACAAACATAGTTTGGAGACTTAAACAATTGAAAAAAAAAATTAAAGGACTTAATTGAGAAAATATGAAAAATTGATTGGGTTTTTTCAATATTAACCCAAACTTTTTATATGCATATATACTTTTATTTTTATTGTGATTTTTTCTCTAATATTTTGATGAGTCACTAGAGTTGATGTAATAAATACATGGGAAGTAAAAAAGGTTAAAAAGATGCATTTAGGAACCTATTGTTTTAAAGTTTTATCGCATACTTTAAGAATGCAATTTTATTTCTTAATTCCATGATTTTAATGGCTGTGTGGTTTAAAATCTCAGTCTTGATTATTGCTTTATTTGGCGTTTATTAAATAAATAAACAATGCCTTTGAGATATATATATATAATTCAAGCTTTTTCTTAATATTAAATGTTTATACTTTATACAGTTTCTACTACAACCCATTTAATTAATACGTGTCATAAAAATTGATCTACTGATTAATAAATGATCCAACTAAATTGATAAACTATTTGGTTCTGTTAGATTAGTTTAAAGTTTAACAAAAGAAATAAAAAAAACGTGTAAGTTACTATTAAAAATGTATTATTATTTTTTATTTCTCTAACTTTAGCCGTGATATTTATTTTGGTGCCACTTAAGTTATTGTATTTTTAAAACTAATATCAACTTGATTATTGGTTTTTAACGACATTTTTTATCATTATTTTATACTTTTGTCGATGATATGTAATGACCTTTTTAAATTTTAGTGACTCTAATTATCTGATAACAATAAATTTGGGATTATTTTTGAAAGTATAATCGTCTACGTGAAACAAATGAAAACATATGAACCCTAAATAATCATGTTAGTGATATTACCCATATTCTAAATAAAGATTTAACATTAGTTTTATTGTTTTAAAAATGGTTGAAGATCAAATTGGAGATTAATTTTAGTTTTATAATATCAAAATATAACAGATAATTAATCGTTCGAAAAGGATATGATAATTACTGACTCAATAATTTAATTAGCATTTACACTGTTTTAGTTCTAAAACAGTGTTTCATTTTAAATTTTAGAAAAATCAGTTTTTACCACAAGAAAATATAAAACATCAAAATAATTTCAAAAAATAACCAAGTGGCTTTTGATCTAGCAGTATAAAGGTTATGGTCACAAGTTTCATTCAGCACATTTAAAAAAAAGTAAGAAGAACATGAATCAAGATAGCTCATTTCTACGGTTAAGAAATTAAAAAAACAAATCTTTAAAATTTCAACTCTCGGTTTATCTATATCATTCTATATTAACTTTTGCATTACTTATAAACATCCTTTTAACCAAAACTTAAGTTGCGATTGGTTTAGAAAATTGTATGTTTTATAGTAGAGAAAAAGTAGATTTTTATTCTTCAAATAGAAATAAAAACTTATTTCGTAATACTGTACAAGTACAACTGCATACAAATATACAATTGCATGGTACAAATTCTTTTATACAAGTGTGCTCTACATTTAAAGTGGGTTTGAAAAAGATTAAGATTAGACCTTATTTAGTTATTTGGATAAATGGATCATATCATTATCAATTGGCAATTGCCCGAATGAATCAAATTGCAATGCATTTAATTAAGTTAGTAGATCATATTAACCTTTAAGTTTGGATCCAAACCAAAAGATCATATTAGAAGCCGGCCCAACCATTGAATAACCTTAATTAATTCACACAAGTGTTGTAATTTATAAAGGGTTTCTTATATATGGTAAGCATCCTTATCTAGTAAGGATCATAGAATGTCTTATTCATGAACACCAAACGAAACAAAATTTTTGGTATTTAGTATTCTGGCTTAGGTCTTGTTACCTCTTAGGTTGTGTTTGGCAGAGAGAATCGAAGAAAAAAGAAATAAAGACAAATTATTAGTTAGGTTATTTGAATTGTATTATATAAATTCTCTTTGAATTCCCAAGTTGCATTAATGTATAGGTTAAAATTTAATTCTTTCATTTCTCTAACGATGGTAGAGAATTAACTAGAATCTAAAACTAAGAGAATTACAACAACCATATTTTTTTTGAACGGCTGGTGTGGTGGTTATCCCCTAGGCCCAAGTGCCGACAGATCCCGGTTCGATCCCCACCACAATATCCTAGTTAGATTAAAATCTCAATAGTTAGATTAGTTCACCTGACAGGAAAAACCCCAAAATCCGCCTCTAGTGAGGATCGAACCCGGGTAACAAACCTTCCCAAGCCCCTTATGGAAACTTGGTGGCCACCAGGGCAAGCCCTGATAGTTCACAACAACCATATGGTTATTGTATTTTCAAATTTCATGGTATAAAAAACCACTGATTTTATCATTATTTCTTTTCTCTATGATTCTGAGATTCTCTTTACCAAACACAATCTTAATGAAATCAATTTATCTTTCAGTGATTTCTTAATAATTCTATTGAGAAGTAAATAAAAAAACTGTGACGACTACCCCTTCCGGGGCAGTTCTCACCAGTCTAGGTCCCACATATAGCAATACAATATCAACCAAACTAAGATAGAGTAATTTTAATGCGGAAAATTAAATTACAGTACAAATTATTAGGGTTTAAGTTTAATACAGATTACCAATTTTAAATTAAACTTATAAAGGGCACAAGTCTAATCTAATTCATGTCATCATATTATCAAAATAAATCTACCCAGATCACCACAATATCATCATCCAATTAGTACCAAAATGAGATCGTTGAGTAGAGGTCTATGATACTTCTGTCTTGATCGTGTAAGACCTAAGAACTAGGTCCGGCAGGTGACTTTCCTTTGCTTTTTCCTGTAAAATATTGAAGCAACATCTGTAAGCAAAGCTTAGTGAGTTTATAGATTTTCAATATTAACATGCGTGTCAAGCGGAGTCATAATTCTAAGCGTGATAAGTCTTGGCTGCCGCTACAGCCCTCATCATGATTGAGATATAGTATCTTAAGATCGGATGATGTTCAAACCACACTCACGCTTATATCGTGGGGATCAGCCACATACTGGGCTAGCTACCAGTAGGTCAACATGGCCGAACATCGGAGGTCATTACCAAGTTCGTGAGAACTGGTGGAATAGCCAGGTCTAGAACAATAGACCATAAGGGCTAGTCAAGCTGAATAAATCTTATTAAGTCTGATCAATGAAGTAAGCATAAGTCTTAGAAGTCATGATAGCAACGAATCATAAAGCAAAGTCTGAAGCGCTAATAAATGCAATATGAAATGATAAGCAAATAACTATCATGATTCACTGGGCAACACCCATCCATGGTGTGCACAGGTCTCAATCCAGCTGATAAATGAATGTCAAATAATGTAACAGCATCAATATATCTCAAACGGATCTTTGCATGTTCAATTTGAATATCTATAACTCACAGTTTGGGTCTTGGTCAAACAGATATATGAATCTGCCACCTGAGTTATCTCAGGATTTTATCAATCTGTTCTCTGTCAAATTAAGTCTCTGACCCGCTTTAAATCTTTTAAAATCTTTGTCTAAATGTTCAGGATTTTACTGAACCTGTCCAGAATTATCATATCATACCATATCAATATCATATCATTATCATCATTTCTTTAGTCATTAAAATCTTTATTTTATCTGATTCTGATACTTGTTCGTTAATATATCATCTTAGGCTCGGAACAAAATTCAGTTTCGAATTAAAAGCAACAGTTTCGAATATCATAGATTCGAAGAGAAGCTCATTCGAATCTAATGAATAGATTCGAAGCTTATACACATTCGAGACAATGAGATTAGATTCGAAATTTACATCACCTTGAACCCATACTCATAGAATCGAAGCATGCATTTAGACTCGAAACATGCATATAGATTCGAATTAAAGACATAGACTCGATGCACATTCCTAGATTCGAACACATAGATTCGAACATACATAGCTTCGAATCTAGGTGACTAGATTCGAACCATACACGAAAATTCGAATCTAATTAGTATTTTCGAATCTAATCTCCATTTCGAGTCTGTTCTATGCATTTTCGAATCTGATCATAACATCCTCGAATCTGATCATATTTGCAACTCTAAAACTTGAATTTCTAAGGCATAAGTCACATATATAATCAATACTAAGCCTATGTTCGATTATCTTACACTTATTCTAGTTGATTTTGATAAAAATGGCTTTAAATTTCATAAAACTTTATAGATTCGAGAATACCGTATATATATAAAACGGAAATATATATAAAACTTACATCAATTCGTCTGAATTCACGCAGGAACTAGTATATTCGCGTAGTATTCTCCGAGATCTTCCTAACAGTATATATATCTTGATAATCGGACGGTCGGTTTAGGAGAATTTCTAGAGAGAAGTTAGAGAGAGAAAGCTAGAGAGAGAGTTTAGAGAGAGAGAGTTAGAGAGAGAGAGTGCAAATCAGTTTTGTGAATATAATTCTCGTTTATATACGTCTTCTAGTTATATTTGCTAGCTAACTCACTTTTATTTTTGTATATTATATCTCTTTTATTTAATTTTCTTATATAATTAATTAATTCATAAATTAAATATTTATATAATTTAATTAATATTTCATTATTAATTAAATTATAATTCAAATAATTCAACATTATTACATTATCGGTTCAAAATATTACTGAATTTACGACTAGATCAAAATTAGGTTGTTACAGAATGGGCTCCACCACGCACAAACTTCGTCCCCGAAGTTAGCTACGTTCGAACAGACTTGGATAAGTAGCTTTCATAACATCTCTCGATTCCCAAGACTGATGCGAACCTTTGCGGTGTTTCCACTGGACGAGCACCATCTGTATCTCTTTATTCCGAAGCTTTTTGGTCTTCGAGTCCAGAATACGTTCTGGCTCTTCAACCACGCGAAGCTTCTCATCAATCTGCAGGTTAACATGTGGTATCAGAACTTCCCTTTCGTCAGCTAAACTCTTTCTCAGATGACTGACATGAAATACAGGATGTATTCCAGCTAAGTCAGCCGGTAGTTCAAGACGATAAGATTGATTTCCAATCTTTTCAACGATCTTGAACGGACCAATAAATCTCGGAGCTAGCTTGTTTCTTTTAATGAACCGCACCACATTCTTCATTGGAGATACTTTCAGCATCACCCAATCGTTAACTGCAAGACTGATTGATCTATGCCGATTGTCATAATATGACTTCTGCCTGCTTTGAGCTTCAAGAATATTTCTTCTAACTAGTTGAATCTTCTCGTGAGTCAACTGTAGAAGGGCAGGTCCTGCTATTGGTGATTCGCCTGTTTCACGCCAACAAGTAGGAGTTCTGCATTTTCTTCCGTATAGAGCCTCAAAAGGAGCCATCTTGATTGTTGAATGATAACTGTTATTGTATGAGAATTCGACCAACGGCAAGTGGTCATCCCAGTTACCACCTAAATCAAGAACGCAGGCACGAAGCATATCTTCAAGAGTTAGAATAGTACGCTCACTCTGGCCATCTGCATTTGGATGATAAGCAGTACCCATAGAGATCTGAGTACCCATCCCATCTTGTAGTGCTTGCCAGAATCTGGATGTGAAACGACTATCACGATCTGATACGATAGATTTCGGCACACCATGACGAGAAATAATTTCTGTGATGTACAACTGCGCCAATCTATCGAGAGAATAAGTTTCTTTCATCGGTATGAAGTGGGCTGACTTCGTTAATCGATCCACGACTACCCAGATAGAGTCGTGCTGTCTTTTGGTCTTCGGCAGCTTTGTGATGAAATCCATTGTTATATGCTCCCACTTCCATTCAGGAACTGGCAGTGGTTGCATATCCCCGAAGGGTTTCTGATGTTCTGCCTTAACCATCTGACAAACTCTGCAGCTTTCAACACACTTACCGATGTCTTTCTTCATTCCTGGCCACCAATAGTCAGCTTTCAGATCAAAGTACATCTTTGAGCTGCCAGGATGAATAGATAACTTGGACTGATGAGCTTCAGACAGAAGAGTGCTACGAATAGAACCATATTTAGGAACCCAGATTCGGTTTCCCTTGAGACAGTGAAGTCCCAAATGGTTTAGAGTTAGAAATTGTAATTGCCCTTTTAGATTTTCAGAATCTATGTTCTCTTCTTTCAGCGCTTCAGTTTGAGCAGCTCGAATATCTTCAATAAGATCAGAAGAGAATATAACTGGAGTTAGGGCATAACAGCACTTTTCAGGATACACTTTTCTACTCAACGCATCCGCGACAACATTTGCTTTGCCGGGATGATATAAGATCTCGCAGTCATAATCCTTGATAAGCTCCAAGGATCGACGCTGTTTCATGTTCAGATCTTTCTGAGTAAAAAGGTATTTGAGACTCTTATGATCGGTGTAGAGCTGACACCGAGTCCCATAAAGATAATGCCGCCAGATTTTTAGAGCAAAGGTGACGGCAGCCAACTCAAGATCATGAGTTGGTGCACTTTTCTCGTAATCCTTTAATTGCCTTGAAGCGTAGGCAATTACTTTTCCCCTTTGCATAAGAACACATCCTAAGCCAGTACCAGAAGCGTCGCTGTAAACAACGAAATCGTCGTTACCTTCTGGCAAGGCTAGGATCGGCGCTTGAATCAACTTTTGTTTCAGAATATCGAATGCCTCTTGCTGTTTATCGGTCCAAACGAAAGGAGTATTCTTCCGTGTTAGCATTGTAAGCGGCACAACAATCTTTGAGAAGTCCTTTATGAATCGCCGATAATAACCGGCCAATCCAAGGAAACTTCTTATCTCTGAGGCATTGCGAGGTGTTTGCCACTTCTGAACAGCCTCGACTTTTGAAGGATCAACGGAAATTCCTTCGCCAGAAACAACATGGCCAAGGAACTGGATCTATAAGAATTAAGATAGAAATTCAAATTCTGAGGTGAATCATAGAATAGTTAAGGAAACAGCTCAAGACTTATATAATAGAAATTATACCTGTCTGAGCCAGAATTCGCACTTAGAAAACTTTGCATAGAGTCTTTCTTTTCTTAATAACTCTAGCAATTGCCGCAGATGAATAGAATGATCAGCCTCCGTTTTGGAGTAAATCAGAATATCGTCTATGAACACGATAACTGATTTATCCAACATTGGTCTGCACACACGGTTCATGAGATCCATGAATGCCGCTGGTGCATTTGTCAAGCCGAACGGCATCACGAGAAATTCGTAATGGCCGTATCTTGTACGGAAAGCTGTCTTTGGAACATCTTCTTCTCTGACTTTTAACTGATGATACCCAGATCGGAGATCTATTTTCGAAAAGTAACTGGCTCCTTGTAACTGATCAAACAGATCATCGATTCTGAGCAGAGGATACTTATTCTTTATTGTAACCTTGTTCAACTCGCGGTAATCGATGCACATACGGAAAGTTCCGTCTTTCTTTTTAACAAATAGTACTGGTGCACCCCACGGAGAAGAACTTGGTCGGATAAACCCCTTCTCCAACAGCTCTTGCAGTTGCTTTGACATTTCCTGCATTTCTGCAGGTGCAAGTCTGTATGGAGCTTTTGCGATAGGAGCCGCACCAGGAACCAAGTCAATACTGAACTCGACTTGTCGTTCCGGTGGCACTCCAGAAATATCGTCAGGGAATACGTCTGGGAACTCACAGACGATAGGAATATCAGATAATGATTTCTTTTGGGCTTCAGAGATAGATTCAGATGAGACATAGCATACGTAGGATTCATGACCTTTAGATAAGTACTTATGCGCTTTTTCAACAGATATGAAGCAGTGATCACCTTTTCGCTTCTCGCCCTTGATCTCAAGTACTCGGCCGTCTGAAGACTTGATTCTAATGATTCGCCGGTTGCAGATAATTGTAGCCTCGTTGTTCATTAGCCAATCCATGCCGATGATGACGTCAAACTCTTTCAACGGAATCGGGATAAGGTCGAGGTTGAATACAATGTTATTTACAAGTAGAGTGCAGTTTCGGTAAACGGAATCAGCCATAACAATATTGTTACTGGCTGTCTCAATGTCTAATATAACTGGAAGCTTTGATGGGAACTTAGATAGTCTCGATGCAAAAGAAGTCGATATGAAAGAACGACTTGCGCCAGAATCAAATAGCACGCGAGCAGGTATGGTATTTAATAGAAACGTACCGGTGACTACGTCAAGTGTTTCTCTCGCCTCTTCTGCCGTTATTTGGAACGCTCGAGTCCGTGCAGTTGGCGTTGCAGCAGAACTTTTAACTGTCGACCCTCCAGCTGATGACTGTGACTGATAACGTGGTCCGCTACGACACTGATACATGAAGTGCCCTCTCTTACCGCATTTCGCACATCCACGTCCTTGCTGTGGACATTCTTCACTACTATGACCGATCATGTTGCATGAAAAGCAAGTAACGTCATCCGGATTACATAGTCCCATGTGAGACTTTCTGCATCTCTTGCAGAATCGAGGCTCGTTTGTCAGTGAGTAGGCTTGCGCTTTCGGTTGTGAACTATGCTGATAGGATTGCTGAGATTGTTGGGACTGAGACTTATTCGGCCTAAAGAATCTGCCAAATCGTTGTTTCTTTGGAGGAGACGGATTCATCGGGTTAGTAGACGGAGCATAAAGCTGATCACCATACTCTAAGTAACCTCGCTCGATTTGTCTAGCCGCTTCAACCATTTCTAAGTAACTCTTGTATTTGATCGCGCTCATGGGATGTCTGTATCTAGGATTGAGTCCTACTCGGAACCTATTCATTTTCCTTTCTTCAGTAGCAACCTGGTATGAGGAATAACCGCATAATCGCGAAAACTCGTGCTCGTATTCGTCGACTGTCTTTGTTCCCTGAGTCAGCTGCATCAGTTGTACTTCCATTTTATCTCGCTGGTCGACCGGACAGTACTTGGCATTAAACATTTCGAGGAATTGTTCCCATTCTAAAGTCTGAATCACCTCCTCACCGTATATGCTTCGCTGTGTCTTCCACCATGCACGAGCAGCTCCAACAAACAACGCAGACGCGTAGCTCACTTTCTTAGAATCTAAACAGTCAGAGATTCTAAATATTTCTTCTGTATGACTGATCCAATCCATCGCCTGAATCGGATCAACTGTACCCTCGAAGTTCAGGGCACCGCTGGCTTTGAAATCCTTAAACTTACAGCCTTTAGGCTGCTCGATTTGAGTTTCAGGGGTAGAGTTATCAGAATCAGATTCTTCATTCTGAACTTGTTTATCTTTTCGCTTATTTTTCTTATCATTACGTCTTTTAGTTTCAGCCTCATCTCTGGCCTGAAATTGTTCTTGCATGATCTTATTCTGTTGTTCTGAGTGTTGTGCTAGTAATTGTTGCATCATCTCAAACATTTGTTGTGGGGTCATGTTGTTTGGTATGTCACCTGATCCTGATCCTGACATCTTCTACTGAAAATTAAAATCAATTAACTATCAGTTTATAGACTTAGATCTATGTACCCTTTTTCCCATCCTAATAGTCTGTACATCCTATCTCAGTTCAAACCACCTAAATGATTGATACATATGTATTGCTTCAGTTTGAGATCAAGTATACTTACGTAATACTTGATTCACTCAAACTAGTGCTCTGATACCATCCTGTGAAGACCACCCCTTCCGGGGCAGTTCTCACCAGTCTAGGTCCCACATATAGCAATACAATATCAACCAAACTAAGATAGAGTAATTTTAATGCGGAAAATTAAATTACAGTACAAATTATTAGGGTTTAAGTTTAATACAGATTACAATTTTAAATTAAACTTATAAAGGGCACAAGTCTAATCTAATTCATGTCATCATATTATCAAAATAAATCTACCCAGATCACCACAATATCATCATCCAATTAGTACCAAAATGAGATCGTTGAGTAGAGGTCTATGATACTTCTGTCTTGATCGTGTAAGACCTAAGAACTAGGTCCGGCAGGTGACTTTCCTTTGCTTTTTCCTGTAAAATATTAAAGCAACATCTGTAAGCAAAGCTTAGTGAGTTTATAGATTTTCAATATTAACATGCGTGTCAAGCGGAGTCATAATTCTAAGCGTGATAAGTCTTGGCTGCCGCTACAGCCCTCATCATGATTGAGATATAGTATCTTAAGATCGGATGATGTTCAAACCACACTCACGCTTATATCGTGGGGATCAGCCACATACTGGGCTAGCTACCAGTAGGTCAACATGGCCGAACATCGGAGGTCATTACCAAGTTCGTGAGAACTGGTGGAATAGCCAGGTCTAGAACAATAGACCATAAGGGCTAGTCAAGCTGAATAAATCTTATTAAGTCTGATCAATGAAGTAAGCATAAGTCTTAGAAGTCATGATAGCAACGAATCATAAAGCAAGGTCTGAAGCGCTAATAAATGCAATATGAAATGATAAGCAAATAACTATCATGATTCACTGGGCAACACCCATCCATGGTGTGCACAGGTCTCAATCCAGCTGATAAATGAATGTCAAATAATGTAACAGCATCAATATATCTCAAACGGATCTTTGCATGTTCAATTTGAATATCTATAACTCACAGTTTGGGTCTTGGTCAAACAGATATATGAATCTGCCACCTGAGTTATCTCAGGATTTTATCAATCTGTTCTCTGTCAAATTAAGTCTCTGACCCGCTTTAAATCTTTTAAAATCTTTGTCTAAATGTTCAGGATTTTACTGAACCTGTCCAGAATTATCATATCATACCATATCAATATCATATCATTATCATCATTTCTTTAGTCATTAAAATCTTTATTTTATCTGATTCTGATACTTGTTCGTTAATATATCATCTTAGGCTCGGAACAAAATTCAGTTTCGAATTAAAAGCAACAGTTTCGAATATCATAGATTCGAAGAGAAGCTCATTCGAATCTAATGAATAGATTCGAAGCTTATACACATTCGAGACAATGAGATTAGATTCGAAATTTACATCACCTTGAACCCATACTCATAGAATCGAAGCATGCATTTAGACTCGAAACATGCATATAGATTCGAATTAAAGACATAGACTCGATGCACATTCCTAGATTCGAACACATAGATTCGAACATACATAGCTTCGAATCTAGGTGACTAGATTCGAACCATACACGAAAATTCGAATCTAATTAGTATTTTCGAATCTAATCTCCATTTCGAGTCTGTTCTATGCATTTTCGAATCTGATCATAACATCCTCGAATCTGATCATATTTGCAACTCTAAAACTTGAATTTCTAAGGCATAAGTCACATATATAATCAATACTAAGCCTATGTTCGATTATCTTACACTTATTCTAGTTGATTTTGATAAAAATGGCTTTAAATTTCATAAAACTTTATAGATTCGAGAATACCGTATATATATAAAACGGAAATATATATAAAACTTACATCAATTCGTCTGAATTCACGCAGGAACTAGTATATTCGCGTAGTATTCTCCGAGATCTTCCTAACAGTATATATATCTTGATAATCGGACGGTCGGTTTAGGAGAATTTCTAGAGAGAAGTTAGAGAGAGAAAGCTAGAGAGAGAGTTTAGAGAGAGAGAGTTAGAGAGAGAGAGTGCAAATCAATTTTGTGAATATAATTCTCGTTTATATACGTCTTCTAGTTATATTTGCTAGCTAACTCACTTTTATTTTTGTATATTATATCTCTTTTATTTAATTTTCTTATATAATTAATTAATTCATAAATTAAATATTTATATAATTTAATTAATATTTCATTATTAATTAAATTATAATTCAAATAATTCAACATTATTACATTATCGGTTCAAAATATTACTGAATTTACGACTAGATCAAAATTAGGTTGTTACAAAAACTGATGTCAATTAACAAAAATTGAACTCGATTAAGATTTTATGTCGTATATATTATACCCAAGACTTCAACAAGTTAACTTCAAATGAATGTTAGACTTCTTGTCTAGCAACTTTGTTATGCATGTTAATTTCAGGTTCATGATATTTGAGATTTTGTTGTTTCAATTACCTTAATAATTTCTATCAAGTACCAATTCTGCAATTCACACATCATCCTTGTTCCCTTACAAAACATTACTATTTCTAAACAATTTATTATGAAAAAAACCAATATGTTTTAACGTTTTCGTCCTTCCATGTTATTTTTTACCATAAAAGTTCTCAAGTTAATTTTTTCTTTTTGATTTAGTGAAATTTAAACATTAGGACCTGATTTTCAGTTTTTAAAACCCGGTTTACTAATTATAACCGGGTTTTAATGTACAAATTTCATTAAACCAAAAAGAAAAAAATTAACTTGAGGACTTTTATGAAAAAAATAACATGAATGGACGAAAATACAAAAAACGCGAAAACATGTTGGTTTTTTTAAATAATAAACCCTTCTGTAAAATCAAGTAGTTCACATATTTAAAATGGAAAAAAAATTATTTGGGTTTCTTCTTGATGCAAAAGTACTAAACTCATATAGGCATGCTGGAGAGGTTCGATTGATAATGCATTACTCCAATTCCAATGCCAATGTAAGTCCGATTCTGGCTTCGATCATTCTTATTTATTAATATTCTTCTATCATGGATATGTACATTATGAATTGACGATCGTTCTCCCTAATCAAACAAATTTTTGATTTTCGTACAGAAACCAGGAAAAGATGTAGCTCAAAAACCATCAAAAGGTTATGCCCCATCAGCTCCTTTGTATGTAACGCAAAGTGCATCTCCAGCATCCATGTACCATGCACCTCCACCTGCAGTTTCAGCCGCACCGTACCCTCCGCCAGGTGGAGCGTATCCTCCACCTGGAGGAGCGTATCCTCCATCATCCCCTTACACATCAACGTATCCACCTAATTCTGGTGTTTATCCACCAACTCCATACCCACCACAAGCAGCTTCTTATCCTCCCCAACAATACTCACCAAATCCAGCTTATGGATCCCATTATCCTCCGGGTAATTCATTTCCTCTTTTCTCATTTTACGTTAACATTTTAAGCGTTCATGTTTGTAAGAATATTAATATAATTAATATCTTTTTAGTAGCATACGCAAACAAAAAAATTCATTTGATGATACATATAATCTTCTAGATTATTTATATTTCTTAAAAAATCATATCCTTACTAAATCGACGTGTTTCTTTTGTTATATTTCAGGTTCATCATATCTCGGAATGTATCCTCCACCGCCTTATTGATCGTAGATTAATTGTCGTTGACGATGAGTCGGACCATTTTATGTAATTTTTCGATGTTGTTATGTTATTCTAAAACGAATATAACACTATTTTTAAAACAAAACCTATGTTCATCATCATTCTTGAGATTCGATTTCAAATACTCATTTGGGTTTATTTATTGTATTGGTTTATAAAAATATTGTTGTAAATGCTTTACTTATTATTGGAACAACTCATTTTGACAATTAATTAGCTGCAATTCTAATATTCGATCTCTCAATCGTCTTTGCTTCTTCGGGCATTTTGGATTTACATTATCTATATAGATATTAGCTTTTCATGTTATAAATATGTAGAAAGATAAAAGTACTAGCAAATTTACTTTTTGTAGCAAGTTTTGTCGTTTTATAATTAAAACACAGTTTATAATATTTTAATAATTTAAATAATACTTTTAGACTAACATTTTACGAAAATGCAATTTGATAAACGCCATTCTATCGAGAATTCAGGGGCAACAGTTTTGGTCCATTCAACCAAAAGGGTAGAAAGAGACGATAACCAAAATACAAAAATTTAACATAAAATTGATTTTTTTAATAAACTATTTGTTTAATATATCATTTTCTAAAATTTCAGTTTTCAAAAATAATTATGTTCAAGCTTAGTTTATTTTACTATGAACCCATTAGGTCGAAATTGTCATCCCTCAGTGAGATTTATGGTTAATTTTGAGGGCAATGAAAAATAAAGAAAAATAAAGTTATCATTTTATTCGTTACTTTAGATATTAACAAAACACGAACATTCGACTTTTATAAAACCAATAATACATCATTTGTTTTTGTCGTTTTAAATTTTATATTAAATACATCTTAATATGTTTATGTTTATATATCTTTTCAGAATATTTAGTTTACATTTGTTATATATTTTGAGATAATTATTAAACATTTTAAAATATTTTGGTTTTATCAAACGGCGTATTGCTCTTTCCTATATTAAACAAAAAATATTCATAAATGAGTTATTGCTCCATTCCTATAAAATAATATGCATAGATTAGATGTAGCCACATTACCATGAATCAAGGCCCATTATTTCCCATCTCATGTGGACTCCAAAGTTTTAACCTCTATTTTCATTATTTAAATAATATTTACATTTATTAATTCCATTGATTATTTTATAATAGAAAATTAAGAACTGTTTGACGGTCTTCACGATACCGGTCTCGAATAACCATCAAATAAAGAAAATGCTTATTTACATTTTGGAAAATCATGTTAAAAACCAACGTACTTTCAGTATTTTTCGAATAAGTCGTTGCATCAAAAATGTTTTCATAAAAGTACTTCAACTTAAAAATGTTTTCGTAAAACTCACTACACATAAAGTGTTTGCATAAAAGTTTTTTAACTTAACGAAATTTTACGAAAAACATATGAAAAATTCTTAAAAAAACCTATAAACCAACACAATTCGAAAAAAATTTCAAGTTGAAGGATTTTCATGGAAACCTTTTTGGTACAGGGACTTAAGTGTGTTGGTTTTTTGTATAATTTTCCTCTTTACATTTCTATTTTTGACTTTTCATTTTTTCAAACAATCTTGTTCACTCAAACTAGAAATACTTTCATAAAATAATTACCCCTTTCTAATGACGGGGCGCTTTTGGAATAATTACAACATAAACCTCAAAATCCAATATAACCAAAATTTATCTAAGTTCAAACCTCCAATTTAGTGCATAATAAACTAAATCATAAACATTCAGAGTACGCTAAATTAAATAATCTAATTATTACAACAAAATTGAAAGTCTAGGGATCTACCCATCCCAATAACAATTTTAACAATAAAACAGAAAAGCGCGGAAGTCAATCTGATACCACGAGCTCTCAAACCCTGGACCCTGAAGCAGGTGCTTTCCCCTTATCAGCTAAACCTGAAAAATTACCCCCACAACCGGGGTAAGCCGTCGCCTAGCGAGTAACAGATTTAATAGCACAAATAAACAAAAATAATATGAATGATACAATTATCGGCACAAATTTCAACATGTGTAGCACCCGGCCTTCCCAGCAGTGCGTCCACGAATGGGTAGTCTGTGTAGCATCCGGCCTTCCCAGCAATGCATACACAGTAACACAGCTTGCGGCACTCCCGACTTACAGCGTATAAAAATAATATGCAGCCACACAGGCATGCAATCATAACATAAATACACAGTATGCATACCGGGGAAAATAAGGGTTATCATGTAACAACTCAGGGTAATGAAATGAATAGCATGTATCAAAGGCAATATGGTAGTGAAATGAATAAGCATGGTAAAAGAAATGAATCAGATAACCAGTACAAACATATCATAAATGATCATTCATGAAATTAAATCAATTACTCACAGTGCTTGCAATCTGTAACCCGCCAAGCGACTAACCGAAAATCAGCTGAGAGTATTTATCGAAAGTCACACGTCTCGGAGAACCACTAGAATCCTGATATCAAAGTACATTGCCTATTTATCAATTTTCTTAACTCTATAAGTTGCTAAGTCCGGTATCTATTAAATTTCATTAAAGTTATAATTTAACTTTAGATATTCCGCCAATAGTTATAAAATTATTAGTTGAAGTTGCATGAATAATTCCTCAGTTTATTTAAATTATATGGATACAAAAGGGATACTCCATAACTTAGTCCAACTAACCTTGAATACCCATTTAAATTAATTAATGTTCTAGCCCATATTTATTTAGTTAAATTCCAAATCCTTTTGTATATTATATAATCCACAATATTCATATTATAAAAATAAAGTTTTCGCATTACATTAATTTCGTAATGGACTTAGAAAATAGAACTAACTCAAACTTAATTTAGTGGTTTAAAATATCTAGATGTAAATTAAACTAACTAGAAATGAACTAAAAGAAAATTAAATGTTTTAGCCCTCAACAACCTTTAAATAAGCCCAAAAAAATCAGATTTTAATAAAGTCCAAAATAAAGTTAACATAGCCCATATTAACTTGATCAACCAACCCAATCTATCATTTGCATATTACAAATTAAAAACAAACCCAAAACCAATCTTTTAAACCTTATTCAATTTTATTAACCTAAATTAATACTAATAATATCAAGTAGCCCAACCTAAAAATAATGTCCAGCCCAAGAATCTAAATATTAACCCAATCCACTTTAAATAACTTAATCAAATACCCAAAACCCAATTAATGAAGGCCCAACTAATGAATTAAAAGAAAAGAAAAAAAATTAAAAGCCCACCAACATATTAAACAACAAAAGAAACCCTAATTCCAAACCCCACATTTCTCTCCTCTCTCTCTCTCTCGGTCATGGCAGAAGACAAAACAACACCAGCCGCCGCCGCCGCCGGCCGGAAGAAAAAGCCGCCGGCCAAGGCGGTTCCGGCACGGCCCGACCACCTCCAAACACCACACTACACGTACATCTCTCCCACTCTCCCTCTCCTTTCGGTTCACAAGCAGAAATGAACAAAGAAAAAGAAAAGGAAACCGCCGCCGCCGGCCAGGGAAGAGCCGCCGGTGGCCGCCGCTCGCCGCCGCTACCGTCTCCGGTCAAGGGTTTCGAAGCTGACAAGACTACCTCCCACCACCTAAATTCCTACTTCTCGGTTCTATTTTCTATTTACTGATTGATTACATTTAACCCTTTGTAAACCTTCATTGGTATTCCTTTGAAACCTTTTTAACCTTAAACAGGGGTGATGATTATAATAGAAGTTGTTTGCTATTCATTTCTCAGTTTGGTAACCTTTATCTACACCATTCTATTGATCATAACATTACTTTAATACATACAGAAATCTAAATTTCTTTGGAGTTTATAGATATTACCTCAATGATTCAATAATGGTGATGAATATGATGATGATTGTTGCTCAACCCTTGAAATCCAGCCCCAATTTCTTCAATATTTTCAGAATGTGTGTGTGTTCTTGAGGTGTTAAAATGTTATTAGGGTTTTCATGTTTATAGGAATATATACAGATGGTTGGATGATGATGATGATGGTTATGTTTTCATGCATGCATGTATTACTTTATTTAATAATAAATTTATTATTTTTTTTTTTCATTAATATGATGAGATTTGTACACATATATAATAAAATTCCTATTTCCTAATTCTTGAACTACAAAAAAAAAAAATCAACATATTAAATACCAACCATGGAATTTGATAATTTATATCCTACTAACTCAAATTAATAATTAAATTAAATGACTCGAAATTAATTAATTACCTCAGAATTTTGACGCTCTATATAGCCGACCATCCGCTCAGACTTCAGATGCTCCGCCGATGACGCCTCAGACTGATATCTCAAAAGATCTACAATCATGGAATCTTTCGCAGGAGGACGTGCTGTCGCACAACACAATACACCAGAATAGGGTTTGCGACTCAACGCATCAGCGACTACATTCGCTTTTCCAGGATGGTAAAGGATCTCGCAATCATAGTCCTTAATCAACTCCATGGCACGCTGCTGTCTCATATTTAGCTCCTTCTGGTCGAAAATGTACTTCAGGCTCTTATGATCGGTGAAAAGCTGACATCTCGTGCCATATAAATAATGTCTCCATAATTTCAACGCGAACACCACTGCCGCCAACTCTAAATCATGAGTCGGGTAGTTCTTCTCGTGAACCTTCAGCTGTCTCGAGGCATAAGCGATCACTCTTCCCCGTTGCATCAAAACACACCCCAGACCGTGTAAAGATGCATCGCTATAAACAACGAACTCCTCATTACCCTCTGGCAAGGAAAGAATCGGAGCCTCACTCAAACATCGCTTCAGCTCCTGAAAAGCTTGCTCCTGCGGCTCTCCCCAAACAAATCTCACATTCTTTCTCGTCATCTCCGTCAGGGGCACTGCGATCTTAGAGAAATCGCGGATAAAACGCCGATAATAACCCGCCAGACCGAGAAAACTACGAATCTCCGAAGCATTCCGGGGTTGTCCCCAATTTCGAATAGCCTCGATCTTCGTCTGATCAACAGATACACCCTCGCCACTAATTGTGTGACCAAGAAACTGAACCTGATAACTCAACAAAGAAAAGTTAGAATTCACAAAGGAATTAGACTCGAGAATAAATCAATAAATATACCTTCGGCAACCAAAATTCACATTTGGAAAATTTGGCGTAGAGCTTTTCCTTCCTCAGCAATTCTAGCAACTGTCTCAAATGCACGGCATGATCAGCCTCGGACTTAGAATAAACCAGAATATCATCGATGAATACAATGACAGATCGGTCAAGCATCGGACGACAAACTCTATTCATCATATCCATGAATGCTGCCGGAGCATTGGTTAAGCCAAAAGGCATCACCAAAAACTCGAAGTGACCATAACGGGTCCTGAAAGCAGTCTTGGGAATGTCATCGCCATGAACCCTCAACTGATGATAGCCAGATCTCAAATCGATCTTGGAGAAACAACTGGCACCCTGCAACTGATCAAACAGATCGTCTATACGCGGCAATGTATACTTGTTCTTCACAGTCACCTTGTTCAGCTCACGGTAGTCGATGCACATGCGAAAACTACCATCCTTCTTCTTAACGAACAAAACCGGAGCACCCCAAGGTGAAGTGCTCGGTCTAATAAAACCTCTATCTAACAACTCCTGAATCTGGGACATCATCTCCTGTATTTCAGCAGGTGCTAAACGGTACGGCGCACGAGCAATCGGTGCTGCACCCGGTACAAGATCAATACGGAACTCCACTTCCCTCACGGGAGGTAAACCAGGCAACTCCTCGGGAAACACGTCAGCAAACTCGCGCACTATCGGAACATCTGCCACGGTCTTCTTTGCCTCACTCGTATCAACGACATAAGCAACGAAGGTCTCACAACCCCGCGTCATAAAACGACGAGCCCTAACCATAGATATCAACCCCAAATCACCCCGCCGTCTCTCACCATAAATAAAAATATACCTACCCTGCTCACTCGGAATACGAACCATGCGCCTCGAGCAAACAATGTGTGCATTATTGGCAGCCAGCCAATCCATGCCCACAATCACATCAAACCCCCCAATAATCATAGGTACAAGATCGATAGTAAAAGTACGATCCTCAAGACTAAGCATGCAACCCAGATAAATATCAGAAATCATCACAACTGACCCATTTGCGGTCTCAACAGATATAGGAGCAGGTAGCACAGAAGGTGAAACACTCAGATGATGTGCAAATGCAACAGATATAAAAGAACGGTTCGCACCAGAGTCAAATAACACACGAGCAGGTAAGGTGTTAAGTAAAAAAATACCAGTAACCACGTCAGGTGTCTCGCGGGCCTCCTCTGCCGTGATCTGAAAGGCACGAGCTGGAACTCTAACAGTTTCGTCTCTCCTAGTCTGAGTCTGTCCGGTAGCTGGGCGGCTCACTGATGCAGTACTACCACTCATACTCTGTCTCTGCCCCCTACGAGTGCAATCCCTCGCCATGTGTCCAGATCCCCCACAATCATAACAAGTAAGTGGAAACTTCGGGCAGTTAGCCCGAACATGCCGTGAATCGCCACATGCTTGGCAACCTGTAGATACCCCGCTACAAGTCCCCGAATGTCTCCTGCCACATTTCTGACAATCTCGCGGTGCTTGGAACTGCGATCTCTGCTGCTGCTGCTGCGGTCGAGAAAAAGATGAACCATGCGATGATCTAGGCTGAAATCTCTGGAATGAACCGTCAGATCGAGACCTCTTGGGGGGTGGCATCAAAGAAGAAGTAGAAGTAGGACCCAACAATGTCCGCTCGCGCTTTCGCGCACTCATAGCTGCCTCCTCAAGAGTCTTGTAACTCTGCATCTCCACAAATTCTTTGATCTCTGATCGAAGCCCTGTCACGAACATGTCTACTCTCGTCTCCTCATCCATCGCATATCTGGTTACAAACTGGGATTTCTCCCTGAACGCAGCCTCATACTCCTGAACTGTCAGACCCTCCTGTCGCAAAGCTAGAAACTGCCTCTCAATCTCCCTCGTCAAGTCAGCTGGACAGTACTGATCCTGAAATCTCTGCCTGAACTGAGCCCAAGTCATTGCCCCCACCAGATCGGAACCAATAGCCCTCGAAGTATTTTTCCACCAAGTCAACGCTGGGCCCACTAGCATCCCTGCGGCATACTCTACCATATCGGTCTCTAAGCAGTGACTCAGACGAAATGCCCTCTCTGAACACTCGAGCCACTCCAGAGCCTTCACAGGCTCCATGGTACCATCAAACTCTTTCGCCCCAGACCCTTTAAAGGCCTTGAACGAAGCACGATCAGTTCGTCGTCCGCCAGTCTCGGTCCCCACAATATTACCTCCGCCAGTAGGTGCAGATACCAAAGGATTTCCCGCATCAGATCGGGATGAAGCAATCAAGTCACGAATCTCCTGGAAACCCTGCTGCACCTCCGCGCGACTCTCATCCATAACATCTCGAACATAACGGGTCATGTACTTCATCATCCAGGTCTCACGAGGGGTCAACGGCTCTCCCTCGGGTCCAATATCATCATTTAAATCATCCTCATCCTCGCGCTCCCCGTCAGAATGCTCTATATCCTCTGACTCTACGATAACTTGCTCATCGCGTGGATGACTGTGGCTCTCGTCATCAGCCATAGTGCTGAAAATTAAATTTATGAGTTAAATTAAGAATTCGATATGTTTTACATGCTTGATGTATCTACGGTTTGCTCATAAGGGTGCATGTTATATATTTATGAAAGTTACAGTTTAAATCCTATCTTAACCGTTCCCAATTTCCTAGGCCATCAGGGTAGACTTGAACTCGTAAAATCACAACTTAAACTAATAGTGATCATGCATCCTACGGTTTAAGACTAAGTACCCAAAAGGTACTTAATTCACTTAAACCTAACCTGGCTCTGATATTGAAACACCCCTTTCTAATGACAGGGCGCTTTTGGAATAATTACAACATAAACCTCAAAATCCAATATAACCAAAATTTATCTAAGTTCAAACCTCCAATTTAGTGCATAATAAACTAAATCATAAACATTCAGAGTACGCTAAATTAAATAATCTAATTATTACAACCAAATTGAAAGTCTAGGGATCTACCCATCCCAATAACAATTTTAACAATAAAACAGAAAAGCGCGGAAGTCAATCTGATACCACGAGCTCTCAAACCCTGGACCCTGAAGCAGGTGCTTTCCCCTTATCAGCTAAACCTGAAAAATTACCCCCACAACCGGGGTAAGCCGTCGCCTAGCGAGTAACAGATTTAATAGCACAAATAAACAAAAATAATATGAATGATACAATTATCGGCACAAATTTCAACATGTGTAGCACCCGGCCTTCCCAGCAGTGCGTCCACGAATGGGTAGTCTGTGTAGCATCCGGCCTTCCCAGCAATGCATACACAGTAACACAGCTTGCGGCACTCCCGACTTACAGCGTATAAAAATAATATGCAGCCACACAGGCATGCAATCATAACATAAATACACAGTATGCATACCGGGGAAAATAAGGGTTATCATGTAACAACTCAGGGTAATGAAATGAATAGCATGTATCAAAGGCAATATGGTAGTGAAATGAATAAGCATGGTAAAAGAAATGAATCAGATAACCAGTACAAACATATCATAAATGATCATTCATGAAATTAAATCAATTACTCACAGTGCTTGCAATCTGTAACCCGCCAAGCGACTAACCGAAAATCAGCTGAGAGTATTTATCGAAAGTCACACGTCTCGGAGAACCACTAGAATCCTGATATCAAAGTACATTGCCTATTTATTAATTTTCTTAACTCTATAAGTTGCTAAGTCCGGTATCTATTAAATTTCATTAAAGTTATAATTTAACTTTAGATATTCCGCCAATAGTTATAAAATTATTAGTTGAAGTTGCATGAAAAATTCCTCAGTTTATTTAAATTATATGGATACAAAAGGGATACTCCATAACTTAGTCCAACTAACCTTGAATACCTATTTAAATTAATTAATGTTCTAGCCCATATTTATTTAGTTAAATTCCAAATCCTTTTGTATATTATATAATCCACAATATTCATATTATAAAAATAAAGTTTTCGCATTACATTAATTTCGTAATGGACTTAGAAAATAGAACTAACTCAAACTTAATTTAGTGGTTTAAAATATCTAGATGTAAATTAAACTAACTAGAAATGAACTAAAAGAAAATTAAATGTTTTAGCCCTCAACAACCTTTAAATAAGCCCAAAAAAATCAGATTTTAATAAAGTCCAAAATAAAGTTAACATAGCCCATATTAACTTGATCAACCAACCCAATCTATCATTTGCATATTACAAATTAAAAACAAACCCAAAACCAATCTTTTAAACCTTATTCAATTTTATTAACCTAAATTAATACTAATAATATCAAGTAGCCCAACCTAAAAATAATGTCCAGCCCAAGAATCTAAATATTAACCCAATCCACTTTAAATAACTTAATCAAATACCCAAAACCCAATTAATGAAGGCCCAACTAATGAATTAAAAGAAAAGAAAAAAATTAAAAGCCCACCAACATATTAAACAACAAAAGAAACCCTAATTCCAAACCCCACATTTCTCTCCTCTCTCTCTCTCGGTCATGGCAGAAGACAAAACAACACCAGCCGCCGCCGCCGCCGGCCGGAAGAAAAAGCCGCCGGCCAAGGCGGTTCCGGCACGGCCCGACCACCTCCAAACACCACACTACACGTACATCTCTCCCACTCTCCCTCTCCTTTCGGTTCACAAGCAGAAATGAACAAAGAAAAAGAAAAGGAAACCGCCGCCGCCGGCCAGGGAAGAGCCGCCGGTGGCCGCCGCTCGCCGCCGCTACCGTCTCCGGTCAAGGGTTTCAAAGCTGACAAGACTACCTCCCAACACCTAAATTCCTACTTCTCGGTTCTATTTTCTATTTACTGATTGATTACATTTAACCCTTTGTAAACCTTCATTGGTGTTCCTTTGAAACCTTTTTAACCTTAAACAGGGGTGATGATTATAATAGAAGTTGTTTGCTATTCATTTCTCAGTTTGATAACCTTTATCTACACCATTTTATTGATCATAACATTACTTTAATACATACGGAAATCTAAATTTCTTTGGAGTTTATAGATATTACCTCAATGATTCAATAATGGTGATGAATATGATGATGATTGTTGCTCAACCCTTGAAATCCAGCCCCAATTTCTTTAATATTTTCAGAATGTGTGTGTGTTATTGAGGTGTTAAAATGTTATTAGGGTTTTCATGTTTATAGGAATATATACAGATGGTTGGATGATGATGATGATGGTTATGTTTTCATGTTTAATAATAAATTTATTATTATTATTATTTTCATTAATATGATGAGATTTGTACACATATATAATAAAATTCCTATTTCCTAATTCTTGAACTACAAAAAAAAAATCAACATATTAAATACCAACCATGGAATTTGATAATTTATATCCTACTAACTCAAATTAATAATTAAATTAAATGACTCGAAATTAATTAATTACCTCAGAATTTTGCGGTCGTTACAGTTTATAACGTCGTATGAAATTAAGAAATCACCCGGGTTTATAACGTCGTTTTTTAAAAAACCCGGTTATAAACCCGGGTGATTTTAAAAAACGGGGTGCCACGTAGAAAAACCGGGTATAATATAAAAACGGGTAGTCACGTCATTAAAAAATTGTCCACGTAGGCGTCGAAACCGGAAGCAACCGGTTAAAAGGTACGCCAACTACCAAATTGGAACAATTTTGAAACTTTGACCACCAAATGTGCACAAAATAAATGTGTACAAAGTCAAAAGTTCAGAGCTATTTGATGTCATTTTCCCTATTTTTTTGGTATACATTTGTTTCATCTTAATGAACTATAAAGATTTAAGTGATCAAGTAAGATATTTGACAATTAATGAACAAATAATGTTTAAAACTAGTCCCCAAACTATTTTCCTTGTACAGCAAAACATAAAGCCACTCAATATATACCATTAACATAAATATTATACTACAAAACATGACATAATAATGATGTCATGATTCAAACATTATTGAATACTAGTATACCACGAGGGAGTGTTTGTTACGTCGTCATGAAAAATGTAATGGAACGAATCATTACGATGAGATGAAAAAAGGTTTTTTTCTTACCCCGTGATAATGGAATGAAGTATTACGTAAAAAATGTGATTCATTCACTTCTCTTGATTTTCATATCTTGAGGATGTGATGCTTTTTTTTTTCATTCCTTCGAGGAATGGGATGTAAATTTATATATTAATTTTTGTATCATGGATGTTATTGTTGTATTATGTATGTTTTAAAGATTACAAAACCCGTGGATAAAAAGCGATCATATTTACTCAAACTCAAATTTCTTTAATAAATTTAGTTTTTTTTGTGTTTAAAGCATAATATTATAGAAGCTTAAATTTAAAGTTTTTTTTAGGGTTAATTACTAAAATAGTCACATATCACACATCTTTATCACTTTTTAGCCATTAAATTTTCATTTTACCAAAATAGCCACACTTTACGTTACCACATTTACGTGATAGCCACCATTCACGTGATATGTACTTTTCATTTTTGTTTTAATTTTGTAACGTAAATGCTTATACTTTACGTGACCACTTTTAAAAATATGCTCATTCCCCATAAAAATGTAATGATTAAAAGTGGTCACGTAAAGTACAAACATTTACGTTACCCGACACCTTTTCTAACGTAATACATTAAAATATGAATAAAAAATACATATCACTTAAATGGTGGCTATCACGTAAATGTGGTAACGAAAAGGGTGGCTATTTTGGTAAAATGAAAATTTAATGGCTAAAAAGTGATAAAGGAGTGTAATATGTGGCTATTTTAGTAATTATCTCTTTTTTT
The DNA here is from genome assembly GCA_020465985.1 of Centrapalus pauciflorus. Classification (NCBI taxonomy): domain Eukaryota; kingdom Viridiplantae; phylum Streptophyta; class Magnoliopsida; order Asterales; family Asteraceae; genus Centrapalus; species Centrapalus pauciflorus. The sequence continues at coordinate 261,546 of JAANYP010000455.1, read as the reverse complement.
AATTCTATATTTTTTTCAACCAATTTTTCCTAACAATAAATCCAAAAACCTCTTAAGCGTCGTGATATTAACATTCTTTAAACGAAAAGATTTAAAAATACCATCTCTCGTAATAAAATGCTAGTTGAAAATATAATTATATAGGTCCCGCCTTAAAAATAAAAAATGAATAAAGAATTGGTGTATTGTTGGGATATTCAACCGTGTGGTTTTAATTATTAAAATGCAAATCCAATCTATGATTTAGATCTCAATTATATCATTTATTTCATAATTTTTTATATCAATTTGTTGCTCTCACTATCATTATCAAATCATATTTTGATGACCATATTTAATTAAATACAAATTTAATATTTGGAAATGTAACAGCCTAAAAAGTAAAAACAATGTTTTGGGACAACATTTTCATTATATATATATATATATATATATATATATATATATATATATATATATAGAGGGGGGTTCAATGGAAAACCACAATGCACCTGAAAACTTGTGAAAACCGCACTGCACCACCACAAATGCATCAAATTCTCCGCGTGATGCATCAAAATCCCGCGTGATGCATCAAATTTCTCGCGTGATGCATCAAAATTCCACGTGATGCATCATTTTATTACGATCATGCCACCGTGTTTTTCATGAAATGCACCAAATCGGACGGTATGCTTAGGTTTCCACAGTTTTCCTGTGCATAGTGGTTTTCCATTGAACCCACCCCTATATATATATATAGACTAAGGATCTTTTGTGAACACTTTATTCGTTGTGAACATTGTGAACAACCATAAAATAGCTTTTGAATATTATGAATCTTGTTGAAAATACTACCGAACCCTTCTATTAACTCATTAATCTTATTGGATCCTATGAATTTTATTGAATCCAATTAATTTGTCGAATCTCATGAATCTTGTTGAATCTTATGCATCTTGTTATAAAAACTACGTAATATGAACCTTTTGAATGTTCTGAATCTTAAATAGACACTTCTATGAACCTTTTGAATCATATGAATCATATTACAAACACTTGTTGATATATATGAATGATTATATGTATTTTTTTATTTGTTCACAACGTTCACAACGAATAACTTGTTCACAATGAATCTCATCCCTATATATATATATATATATATATATATATATATATATATATATATATATATATATATATATGTTTAAGGGTCAATTAAAAACAACTTTATGTATTTTTAGCATTTATAGTTTTGTTTTTTATCATTAATAATATCAACTTTTATATATTTTTATCATTTATAGCAAAACCTAATAAAGTTATTGCTATAAATAATAAAAAGAATACAAAAGTTAATGTTATTAAGAATACACATTACAAAAGTTGATGTTATTAATATGAAAATTATAAAAGTCGATGCTATTAGTGATAAAAAAAATAAATAATGTTGTTATAAATGATAAAAAAATCAAAAATTGTTATTATGTTTGGTAATTGACCCTATGTTTAACGAGACATGATTAAAAACACGAAAATTTGGATTTACACACCATTATTGATGTTTCAACATGAAATTAAACAATTTTCTTGTTTTCATATCTCTAAAATCCGAGTTCTTCAAACTAATAATTTCTATGTGTACATTTAAATAGACATTTAGATAAATGATTTTTTTTAAAATTGTAAATTAATGTATATTATGGATTTCTTAGATCTTTCTTTAAGGAGCTCTCTAAGCTGTCTAACTCCCACGCCTCGTCCCAAACCCTACCAAGTACCAATTGATTTCATCAAGATCTACAAAATATGTTTAAGTTAAAGCACACAAAATAATCATTGGATTATCTGTGTTCAATCTTATAATACGACTTCAAAGGCTTAGATGTAGGTTTTACCTGTCTATATGCCTAAGCCTTGAATTAGCTTGATGAAATAAAAAGAAAACAACTAGTAAGATATAGAACAAAATTTATAGTTGGTGGAATGTACGTATAAATGAATAGTTTTAACAATGCAAAACATTCACCGACTTTTATAGGAATTAGCAATGTGGACAATCATATACTTCCTTTGGGCAAGTTGAAATGATATCGTGTTTGATTGCATAAGTGCAGTCTTAGAAAAACAAGTTTACAAATACAAATCCGTACATTTTAATGGGCTTCAGTAAGTCAGATGTTGCGTCGCTAGACCAAGGGAGTTGGCTTTCAAACCCGGGAGAACAAGCCCCTGTCTGTTATCGTTGGACCTCGATCAACATAATAAGAGGAGTTTGGTTCAATGTTTTAATTGATGTAAAATTAAAACTTTAAAGGGTGCAAAGTTCATTGCATATATAAGCAAAAAAGGAGAAGCCCCATACACTAATAACTCCTATAAAGTTTATAATAAATCAATTGACCGATAAAAGTTTCCTAAATAAAACTATTACCAGTACACAAAAGAAAAACAAAGTTATGAATAAGTACATACTTGGTTGTTTTTACTCGTTTTAGCTCTACGAAGTAGAAAGCTACAATGCAGAAACAAAGTTAACCTCGAGCTCAAGTTAGATAGTCAAATAAAGTGTCTCGGCTTAGCTCAGTTTTGTGAAACGTTTTAATAGATCGTATTGTATTGTTATGCATTTTAAACATGATTTCGATAACGACATATAGTAAAAAGATTTAAAATTAAATAGGGTAGACAAATGGGACTTTGCCAAATTTCTTTCCTAGTGAATGTTTTGGTTATGGGTTAAAAAAGGTAGAAACGAAATGTCGTTTTCGTGGGGTCCGACCCATGGAAGTGTAGGTTTCGCCCCCGCCAACCAAATGCCCACCAAAACCACACCATTAATACTCAACTTTTTCTATTTGTGCACAAAAAAACCCTTAATTTGGATTTTTTAGAATTAAAACTTCCGATCATTTTTCATCGTACAAAAAACCTTCAACTGACTAATACTTTTATAAGTAAGGTTTTAAAAAAATGACTCGCAACCTGATAAACCGGTTGCAATCTGTTGACTAACATTTCGTCTCTGATTAACATTCTTTTCAGCGAACTCAATTGTCTGTGTTTTATGATTCAAATTCACATTTTTTTATTGATTTCTTTGTTTAAATATGTGTTTTCTGTTGGAATTACTTTTTCGTCGAAATTTCAATGATCACTGAGAACTTGTCGACGGTGTCATGTGTGACACCCTTGCCACAACAACCACCAATTACAATACACCCAGGATTAATCATCAACATGCAATAACATAATGATCTGATAACCTAAATTAAGTGCGGAAGCATTAAAACATAATTAAAGTAGTGCAATAGTGTCAAACACCCTACGGTGCTATAAGGTACCAAGTCTAAGTCTACACACCCATACAATTATTACAATCATCCTGAATATTACAACATTGTTTCATAACATAAATTACCGACGGAATAGTGATGAGTCTCCCAAATCTTCCAAACGACCTAACTAGAAGGTCCGGCCGCAGACTTTCCCTTTCCTGTAAAATAAAGTCAATTGAGGGTAAGCGAATGCTTAGTGAATACACAGATTACGCATTTTATAAAACCTTATGATGCCTACAAGAGTAGCACCGACGACGCACGTCGTGCACTCTCCACGTACACAAAGTACGACCACACAAGAGCCGTCGCTCTACGAGCCCGCAACTCGTCTTTCAAAATACACTACTGAGACCAACATAACATCGGGGATGACATACTACCTACGGACCTGGAGGGATCAGCTCCAGCGTCTTATAGAGCAGTAACATCAGAGTAACAGATGCGACCCGCAGGTCCATCATAGATGCACAACAAACGAACGGACATGCATCAAATAAGAATGTGCATCCAAAATTTACGCAAGTTAGTAGAATTCCAAACGAATAATGAAACAACATGTCTCAGTAAGCAAAAGCAATCATAAAGCAGATATAAACATGCGAAATCATATGTACTCACAGTGGGTGCGTAATTAAACTTTTAACCAAATTTTATTTCTCTTCGGGCTTTCAACCGGATCCACCAAGTACCCCACTGTGGGTTAAACAACACCACAAGGGACCTGTTATATTAATTACAACATTACTTCGTATCAATAATCGTTTAAATCATGAAACCAATTTTCGTAAGGTTTGCAATATTTTTCCCCATTTCGGGTACATGTCCAAATTCATACCATAACTAAGTTTGAACCCATTTCAAGTTTATATCTTGTCCTAAGTATAACTTATGACATTTTATGTGTTGTTTATAAGTTTCATTCAAAATATACAAGTTTAGAGAGTAGTATTCTCAATTTTAGGCATTAAACTCGAATTTAATGGGTTAGATTCGAAACCATGCATCAGATTCGAATCATATGCATCAGATTCGAACCCTTAGGGTCAGATTCGAACTCACCTTCGAATCTAGGGTTAGATTTGAACCCCCCCCCCCCTTAGAATCTGATAGTACACATTCGAATCTAGTACCAAACTCGAGTTTGTTCTTACGTTTCGACTCTGTTCTTGACATATTCGAGTCTGTTCATCATTTCAACTTAAATCCTTCATTTCTAAGGCTTAAAATCACTGATATATTATAACATCCTCGAATTCAATTACGGTGATTTAAGAAATATTTAGACAGGTAATTTATAAATAAGTTGAATTATGAGCAAAGATTATGTATTTTGGGATAGTTAAAACTTAGTTGTTGTTTTAAGAAAATTAAAAAGTTTAAGAACTTTGAAATGATTATTATGAATTATAAAAGTTAGTAATGATAAATTTAAGAATAAATCAGTATTTTATGGAACCGGTTAAGTTGAGGGGTGAAATGTGCAAAATGGGAAAGATGGGAATAAAAAGGCCAAATACCTTTTCATTCTCCAAATGCTCTCTCTCTCTACACTCTCTCTCTAGAAAAACACTCTCTACTTCTCTCTAAGATATCTCGCAAACCGACCGGCCGATTATCGAGATTTATACGTCATCGGAAAGATCTCGAGGAGTACAACAACAATCTACGGTTGGATTTTTGATTTCGTAAGGATTAAGGTAAGAATCGACTCTTTTAAGATTTTGTGTTTCAGTTTTGAAGAACATAAGTTCGAATCTGTCATTTTTATGCGATTTAAAGCCGATTTTGCTTAAAATCTTGCAAGAATGAGATAGTATATGTGTAATAGAATCAAAATTAGGTATAATACTTTATATATTCATGATTTTAGGCCTTAGAATGAAGGATTTAAGTTATAAGGATGAACAGACTCGAAAATGCCAAGAACAGAGTCGAAATGCAAGAACAAACTCGATTTTTGTACTAAATTCGAGCAGGAATTCGAGTTTGACACCATAGATTCGAATCTAAGGCCCTAGATTCGAATATGGTTCGAATCTACCCTTATGAATTCGAGTTTAGTCATTAAATTCGAAGGAAATTCAAATTTAACCCCTGAAATTCGAGTTTAATGCCTAAAATTTAGAAATCTACTCTCTAAACTCGAGTATTTTGAATAAAACTCATAAACAACACCTAAAATGATATGAAATATGCAAAGGACAAAATGTAAACTTGAAAGGGGTTCAAACTTAGTTGTAGTTCGAATTTGGACATAGACCCGAAATGGGGAAAAATATTGCAAAACTTACGAAACTTGATTTTATGGATTTAATCGGTTATTGATACGAGGTATTGTTGTAATTAATATAACAGGTCCCTTGTGGTGTTGTTTAACCCACAGTGGGGTACTTGGTGGATCCGGTTGAAAGCCCGAAGAGAAATAAAATTGGTTAAAGTTTAATTACGCACCCACTGTGAGTACATATGATTTCGCATGTTTATATTTGCTTTATGATTGCTTTTGCATACTGAGACATGTTGCTTCATTATTCGTTTGGAATTCTACTAACTTGCGTAAATTTGGATGCACATTCTTATTTGATGCATGTCCGTTCGTTTGTTGTGCATCTATGATGGACCTGCGGGTCGCATCTGTTACTCTGATGTTACTGCTCTATATGACGCTGGAGCTGATCCCTCCAGGTCCGTAGGCAGTATGTCATCCCCGATGTTATGTCTGTCTCAGTAGTGTATTTTAAAGGACGAGTTGCGAGCTCGTAGAGCGACGGCTCTTGTGTGGTCGTACTTTGTGTACGTGGAGAGTGCACGACGTGTGTCGTCGGTGCTACTCTTGTGGGCATCATAAGGATTTATAAAATGCGTAAATCTGTGTATTCACTAAGCATTCGCTTACCCCTCAGTTGATTTTATTTTACAGGAAAAGGAAAGTCTACAGCCGGACCTTCTAGTTAGGTCGTTTGGAAGATTTGGGAGAGTCGTCACTATTTCATCGGTAATTTATGTTATGAGACAATGTTGTAATATTCTGGATGAATGTAATATTTGTATGGGTGTGTAGACTTAGACTTGGTACCTTATAGCCCTGTAGGGTGTTTGATACTATTGCACTACTTTATTTATGTATTTAATGCTTCCGCACTTAATTTAGGTTATCAGATCATTATGTTATTGCATGTTGATGATTAATCCTGGGTGTATTGTAATTGGTGGTTGTTGTGGCTAGGGTGTCACATGAGATGGTATCAGAGCAGTTGTTTGAGATTCAAGTGTCCGTGAGGTCTTGATCTCAAACATTAGGTGATGATATGTAGTGGTTTAAGTAATGATCTGAACTAAGATAGGATATGATCTAGTAATTATAAGAGATTGACTATCATACGGGACAAATGAGTGGTGTCTTTTAAATTAATGACATGTTACTAAACAAATTATATGTTTATAATTTCAGAACATGTCTGGAGGAATGACACCTGAAGAAGCAAGAGAAATGATGCTAGCCTTGATGGCTGAACAGAACAAAATGATTCAGGATCAGTTTCGGGCTCGAGATGAGGCCGATGCTAAGAGAAAAGAAGAAATGGAACATGAAAGGAATTATGTTAAGGATGACATAAACTTTAGAAATAAAGCAAAACGTAAAGACAAGGGCAAGGAAAGGATTGATTATGAAACCGGAATAAATGAGAATTACATGAAATATGTAATTAAATCCTTCAAGGACTGGCAACCACCAACATTCATTGGATCTCGGAGAATTGAAGAAGCAGAAATGTGGATTACAATTATGGAACAAATCTTTAGGGAGATGAATTGTAAGGATGAGTATAAGGTATTTTTAGCTAAGGATCAATTGATTGGACAAGCTAAGGAATGGTGGGACCGTTGGGAAAAAGAATTGGATCCAAGTTGATTGCTTCCTTTAGTTGGGAACAATTCAAGTTGTTGTTTAGTAGGCAATATGGTGAGTCTGATATCGTACCACATGTTAATCATGAAGAAAGAGCTATTGGAAAGATTTTAAAGTCTGGAGAAGATGAACTAAATGAACTATACTTGAGGTCAAGAACAAATAAACGTGATAGAAGTAAGAGATGTTGCCATTGTAATCAATTTGGACATAAGGCTAACAAATGTCCAATGAAGGCCGATGCTTGTTATAATTGTGGAAAAGTGGGCCATTTTAGCATAAATTGCAAATTTCGACCAAAGAATTAGCATGTAATGATATTACATGATGAAACTATGAATGAAAGGTTCAACAAGGAGATGAGATCTCTGAGATTGTGGTTATAACTTTTGGACGTTAATCCATAGAGTTAGAAGTGTACTTTAAAGATTCCATATGTAATATTTCATCGAAGTTCTATGATGCTGAAGTTAACGTGAAATCGAGTGATATAAAGTTTTATTACTAATATAAGTATAATCATGTTTGTGAATGAGAATATTCGAGTATATAAATAGGCAGTAGATGAATAGCCAAGATGAACTTGGAAGCTTTGAATTGGAAAAGATGTTATAGACTTCTTGGAAATTTATGAATGAGTTTAGAAGTTGTAATGAAGTTTAAGTTTGACCATGATGAGTTAAAAGAATTGGAATTAATAGTATTAGTATCATATGTGATATGTTTGAGGGAATGATAGCAACTTGTAGTGTTTATCATAAAACAAAATAGCATCAACTTGTATTAAAAGGAAACGGTAAGGTACATTGTATTGAATATTTTAAGCTTACAAAGGTTGTGGTTGAGAACGTATGACACGAACTGTTCATGAGAGTTTGATGTAGTTGAAGTCAAAGAGGCTATTTCAATATTTGAAATATGTAAATTTCATAACAGAAAGGAAAATAATTCAAGCATTTCTGAGAAAGCGAGCAGAGGTATGAGAATAAGTGACTTGTGTTAATATTGAATGGGATTTGAAATATGCAATGCGAAGTGTAAAGTAAGAGATACATGCGAAGTATAATTGATCGGAAGAGGGATATAATACTTAATGAAATGGATATTTGATTAAACATAAAAAGTTTAAGGAGACTTTGGACACTAAGGAAATTGCTTATACAGCAAAGAAAAGTCAACGATTCGGAATCTAAGGAAGATTCGGAGGTGATCATGAGTTCTGTTTGATTTTGGGTGTCGATTTGTATCTACTGCTTTTGTTCAACAAGTGTAAATACCTTGATCTAAGTTGTCTATTGTGATTGATGTTGAAATTGCTAAGTAACACATTAGTTAGCATAGATCATATGTATCATGATTGTAATTTAGTGATTGAGGAGGTAGTACTCAATCCTGACTTGATTTCAACGGAGATCGGTGATTTGATGCGATAATTAGAAAGAACTTATTACATATATGTGACAAGACGCATGTAGTTTGCAATGAAGGAATAATAAAGATAACTACGCCGAAAGGAGGCGAGAGATTTGTATATATGAGTATTGGAGAAGTGGGGATCAATGTTTAATGATGACTGTTAGGTCCCGAAAGCTGATTGCTTAGGGCTGTGAGTTTTGTTTGGTATATGCTATTGATACCAAGACTGAAGAGAAAAACTGTGGCCGATGCGCCTGTTGTCCCAAATGTTTCCATATATGTTTCTGGAAGACTTGTCTGATGTGCCACTTGAAAGACAAGTGAAATTTTGTGTTGACTTGATCCCTGGAGTTTCTCCAATAGCTTGTTGTTCGTATCGGTATGCATCTACTGAAAGGGAAGAGATGATGAAACAACTTTAGGAGTTATCAGATAAGGGCTTCGTTAAATTGAGTTCTTTCCCATGGGGAGTCTGATATTGTTTATGAAACGAAGGATGTTATAATGAGAATGTGTATAGAATAACATGATTTGAACAAATTGACGATAACAAGTAAGTATTCACTGCCAGAAATTGATGATTATTGATCAGTTGCAAGGGGTTGGTTATTATTCAAAGATCGATTTATGTTCAGGATATCACTAATTGAAAGATTTGTAAGGAATGTACTGAAAATGGCTTTCAGGGATAATTATGAGCACTACAAGTAATTAGTTATGGACATTATGAATATGGATTTGTATATCAATGTTGGAGGAATCGGTAATTGTAATTATCGATCATATTTTGGTGTAAGTCTAAAGCTGAATATGTCAAATCGTGAGTTTTGATTACAATAGGTTATATTTTGTAGTATGTGATTTCTGGAGTTGAGATCTCGGAGGATTCCGCTAAAAGTGGAGGGATTGAGAATTTGGAAGCTGTTTTCGCGGTATTACAGATTTAAGAAATTTTCTACGATTAATAAATTGTAGACATGCTGATTTAAATTGGTATGTATATACTAACTTGAGAAAGTTATTACTGGAAAAACTTGCACAGATTTGCGTGAGTAAGGTTATTATTTTTATGGTACTCTAGAATCGATTATGTTTGATTAGAAGAGTCGTTTCATTTTCAACTATTGGTTTGCTTTACAAGTGGGATTAGGAACACATATAGCTATGAGTATAGCTTACTAACCCTGACAGATGGTCAAAATGAATGGACTATTTTCACATTGGAATATATAATGAGATCATACATTCTGGATTTAAGTACCAACAGAAAAGATCAATTGTTTTGATAGAATTTTCGTATAACACTAGTTATCATGTTAAAAATCAAGAAAACACTGTTTACAGTTTTGTACGTGAGGAAATGTAGAACGCTTACGTGTTGGAATGAAATTGAAAGGACTCTGATTGCTGAGTCTGTAATATGAAAGAAGAGTTATAATGATGAGACACCTAAACCAATCAGTTTTGAGGGAAACGATGTAGTATATTTGTTAGTATCACCGATGAGGTGTACTACTTGTTTTGAAAAAGGGATAAAATTAGCACTGAGGTGAGTTGGTTCATTGAGAATAACAGAAAAGTTAGGAATCTGTTATCTCATTTGGAATTATTTAAGGAAATGTCGAAATAGCACTTAGTGCTTTATTGGAAAAGTTTTATGTAATCTTCACAACTGGTAACGAAGATTAGGCTGATTATACTGAATTAGAAATCATGAAGGGTTAGTATATTTTAAAAAGTCGGAATATATTATGAATATTGTGGTAATGAAGAATAAGGAACAAAGAGATTAAAATAGTATTGATACGTTGGAAGCATCACAAAGGAGTAGACCATACTTGGGAGACAAAAGTCGATACGTTGAAAAAGTATAAGTATGTATTCGAATCCAAATAAACTTCGAGGACGAAGTTTGAGCGTGGTGGAGCCCATGTTGTAACATCCTCGAATTCAATTACGGTGATTTAAGAAATATTTAGACAGGTAATTTATAAATAAGTTGAATTATGAGCAAAGATTATGTATTTGGGGATATTTAAAACTTAGTTGTTGTTTTAAGAAAATTAAAAAGTTTAAGAACTTTGAAATGATTATTATGAATTATAAAAGTTAGTAATGATAAATTTAAGAATAAATCAGTATTTTATGGAACCGGTTAAGTTGAGGGGTGAAATGTGCAAAATGGGAAAGATGGGAATAAAAAGGCCAAATACCTTTTCATTCTCCAAATGCTCTCTCTCTCTACACTCTCTCTCTAGAAAAACACTCTCTACTTCTCTCTAAGATATCTCGCAAACCGACCGGCCGATTATCGAGATTTATACGTCATCGGAAAGATCTCGAGGAGTACAACAACAATCTACGGTTGGATTTTTGATTTCGTAAGGATTAAGGTAAGAATCGACTCTTTTAAGATTTTGTGTTTCAGTTTTGAAGAACATAAGTTCGAATCTGTCATTTTTATGCGATTTAAAGCCGATTTTGCTTAAAATCTTGCAAGAATGAGATAGTATATGTGTAATAGAATCAAAATTAGGTATAATACTTTATATATTCATGATTTTAGGCCTTAGAATGAAGGATTTAAGTTATAAGGATGAACAGACTCGAAAATGCCAAGAACAGAGTCGAAATGCAAGAACAAACTCGATTTTTGTACTAAATTCGAGCAGGAATTCGAGTTTGACACCATAGATTCGAATCTAAGGCCCTAGATTCGAATATGGTTCGAATCTACCCTTATGAATTCGAGTTTAGTCATTAAATTCGAAGGAAATTCAAATTTAACCCCTGAAATTCGAGTTTAATGCCTAAAATTTAGAAATCTACTCTCTAAACTCGAGTATTTTGAATAAAACTCATAAACAACACCTAAAATGATATGAAATATGCAAAGGACAAAATGTAAACTTGAAAGGGGTTCAAACTTAGTTGTAGTTCGAATTTGGACATAGACCCGAAATGGGGAAAAATATTGCAAAACTTACGAAACTTGATTTTATGGATTTAATCGGTTATTGATACGAGGTATTGTTGTAATTAATATAACAGGTCCCTTGTGGTGTTGTTTAACCCACAGTGGGGTACTTGGTGGATCCGGTTGAAAGCCCGAAGAGAAATAAAATTGGTTAAAGTTTAATTACGCACCCACTGTGAGTACATATGATTTCGCATGTTTATATTTGCTTTATGATTGCTTTTGCATACTGAGACATGTTGCTTCATTATTCGTTTGGAATTCTACTAACTTGCGTAAATTTGGATGCACATTCTTATTTGATGCATGTCCGTTCGTTTGTTGTGCATCTATGATGGACCTGCGGGTCGCATCTGTTACTCTGATGTTACTGCTCTATATGACGCTGGAGCTGATCCCTCCAGGTCCGTAGGCAGTATGTCATCCCCGATGTTATGTCTGTCTCAGTAGTGTATTTTAAAGGACGAGTTGCGAGCTCGTAGAGCGACGGCTCTTGTGTGGTCGTACTTTGTGTACGTGGAGAGTGCACGACGTGTGTCGTCGGTGCTACTCTTGTGGGCATCATAAGGATTTATAAAATGCGTAAATCTGTGTATTCACTAAGCATTCGCTTACCCCTCAGTTGATTTTATTTTACAGGAAAAGGAAAGTCTACAGCCGGACCTTCTAGTTAGGTCGTTTGGAAGATTTGGGAGAGTCGTCACTATTTCATCGGTAATTTATGTTATGAGACAATGTTGTAATATTCTGGATGAATGTAATATTTGTATGGGTGTGTAGACTTAGACTTGGTACCTTATAGCCCTGTAGGGTGTTTGATACTATTGCACTACTTTATTTATGTATTTAATGCTTCCGCACTTAATTTAGGTTATCAGATCATTATGTTATTGCATGTTGATGATTAATCCTGGGTGTATTGTAATTGGTGGTTGTTGTGGCTAGGGTGTCACATATATCATGTATAATACCTAGATTCGATTCTATTATGCATATACTAACATAATCTTGCAATATTTCAAGCAAAACAAGCTCCAATTTACATAAAATGACAGATTCGAAATTCTAGTTCTTCAAAACCGAAACAATAAACTTAAAAGGGTTGATTCTTACCTTAATTCGTACGAAATCAGAAATCTGTTTGTAGATTGTTGTTGTACTCCTCGATACCTTTCCGTTGACGTATAATTCTCGATAATCTAACGGTCGGTTTGTGAGATAACTTAGAGAGATGTAGAGAGGAAATTTCTAGTGAGAGAGTGAAACCATGAAAATGAAGTCTTTTGCCTTATTTATTCCATTTTCATCATTTTTGCACATTTCACCCCTTGACCTAACTGGTTCCTTAAAATACTGATTTATTCATAAAATTATCATTAATAACTTTTAAATTCATAATACTCCATAAAAATGATTCCGTGTTCAATTTCTCTTAAAAATAGCAACAAACTTCTAAATAACCCAAATACATAATAATTGCTCAATTTTAACTTAAATATATATTTTCCACTTAATTAACCAAAATACATTAAAATAAATCCGAGGATGTTACAGCATGGGCTCCACCACGCTCAACTTCGTCCTCGAAGTTACTCGGATTCAAACAGTTTCGGATACTTTCTTAACATTTCTGACTTAGTTTCCCATGTATGATTTGCTCCTTTATGATGCTTCCAACGTATAAGCACCATTTCTATCTCTTTGCTCCTCAACTTCTTTATCTTAGTATCTAATACACATTCCGGCTCCTCCACATATCGAAGCCTTTCATCTACTTGCAGCTCTGTGTGATCTGCCCAATCCTCATTTCCAGTGTTAAACGATTTTCGGAGATTCCCAACGTGAAACACCGGGTGTATGCTCGACATCCCTTCAGGCAATTCTAACCGATAAGACTGATTTCCAACTTTTTCAACAATCTTAAAGGGTCCAACGAATCTCGGAGCCAACTTGCCCCTCTTAACAAAACGAGTAACACCCCTCATGGGTGATACTTTCAAGTAGACCCAGTCATTCACTTCAAAATTGATCGGTTTGTGCCTCCGATCATAATAACTTTTCTGACGATCCTGGGCCGCCTTCATGTTCTGCCTGATCAATTGTATCTTTTCATTTGTTTCTTGAAGTAACACCAGCCCAGCGATTGGTGTTTCGCCCGTTTCTCTCCAACATGTAGGAGTCCTACATTTCCTTCCATACAGCGCCTCGAACGGTGCCTTCTTTATTGTCGCATGATAGCTATTATTGTACGAAAACTCTATCAATGGCAAATGATCATCCCAATTGCCACCGAGATCCAGTATACATGATCTCATCATATCTTCCAACGTGAGAATTGTTCGTTCACTTTGGCCATCGGTTTGCGGACGATAGGCCGTACTCATTGCTATTCTCGTCCCTAATCCTTCTTGTAGTGCCGACCAAAAGTTTGAAGTAAATCGGCTATCTCTATCCGACACTATGGACTTAGGCACTCCATGCCTAGAAACTATCTCGTTCATGTAAATTTGAGCCAATTTCTCCAATGAATAATTTTCACGAATCGGTATGAAATGAGCCGACTTAGTTAACCGATCCACGATTACCCAAACTGCATCATGCTGTCGCTTAGTCTTCGGCAGCTTTGTAACAAAATCCATAGTAATATGCTCCCACTTCCATTCCGGAATAGGAAGCGGTTGCATACTGCCGTACGGTTGTTGATGTTCGGCCTTTACCAACCGACAAGTTCGGCATCTTTCTACATATTGCCCTATGTCCTTCTTCAATCCCGGCCACCAAAAATCGGCCTTTAAATCATTGTACATCTTTGTACTTCCAGGATGTACAGAAAACCTAGACTGGTGTGCTTCTTCGATGATTACTTGTCTCATTCCACCATATTTCGGCACCCAAATCCTCCCGTATACACCTTTTAAACCCGACTCGCTCGTTTCCATATTCCTTATTTGTACTCTTATATCTTCGGCACCAACATTTTCGTCTTTCAAGGCTTCTTCCTGAGCAACCTTGACATCATCAATTATTGTGGAGGTCAGCATCGTAGACGTCATCATATAACAAAAATCCTTAGCATAAGCTTTCCGGCTCAAGGCATCGGCTACTACATTAGCCTTTCCGGGGTGATAAAGTATCTCACAATCGTAGTCTTTAATAAGCTCCATAGACCTACGTTGTCTCATATTAAGTTCCTTCTGGCTAAAAATATACTTCAAGCTCTTATGGTCCGTGTAAAGTTGACACTTAGTACCGTACAGGTAGTGCCTCCATAATTTCAATGCAAACGTTACCGCGGTCAACTCCAAGTCATGAGTTGAATAGTTCTTTTCGTGTTGCTTAAGCTGTCTCGAGGCATAAGCGATTACCTTTCCACGCTGCATCAGTACAGCACCTAACCCTAACCTCGAAGCATCGGTATAAACTACAAATTCATCATTACCTTCCGGTAAAGCAAGTATCGGAGCCTCACTCAAAGTTTTCTTCAAAACATCAAACGCCTCTTGCTGCACGGTCTCCCAAACAAAAGGCGCATTCTTCTTCGTTAAAGCAGTCAAAGGAACTGCAATCTTCGAAAAATCTTTGATAAATCTCCGATAGTATCCTGCCAACCCCAGAAAACTTCTAACTTCGGTAGCTGTTTGAGGCGGCTCCCAGTTCTTTATTGCTTCAACCTTAGCTGGATCTACCGAAATCCCAGCTCCAGAAATTACATGTCCTAGAAACTGTATCTGTTGTAGCCAAAAGTCGCACTTTGAGAACTTGGCGTACAACCTTTCTTTTCTTAACAACTCCAACAGTTCTCTCAGATGTTCAGCATGTTCTGCTTCAGACTTAGAATATACTAGAATATCATCGATAAACACAATTACCGATTTATCCAACATCGGTCTGCAAACCCTATTCATTAAATCCATAAACACTGCCGGGGCGTTAGTTAATCCAAAAGGCATTACCAGAAACTCGTAATGTCCATACCGAGTCCTGAATGCTGTCTTCGGTACATCTTCTTCTCTTACTTTCAGTTGATGATATCCCGATCTCAGATCAATCTTAGAAAATACACTAGCCCCATGTAACTGATCAAACAAGTCGTCTATCCTCGGCAGAGGATACTTGTTTTTAATCGTCAACTTGTTCAGTTCCCGATAATCTATGCACATCCTCATCGTGCCATCTTTCTTCTTTACAAACAGTACCGGGGCTCCCCATGGCGATGAACTCGGCCGAATGAAGCCCTTATCCAACAATTCTTGCAGCTGTGTCATCATTTCCTTCATTTCAGTTGGGGCGAGGCGATAAGGAGAACGAGCTACCGGCGCAGCTCCCGGGATCAGGTCAATTCGAAACTTAACTTGTCTCTCAGGCGGCACGCCAGACAAGTCTTCCGGAAACACATCCGGAAACTGGGAAACAACAGGCACATCGGCCAACGTTCTCTTTTCAGCCTTAGCATCAATAGCATATGCTAAGTAGGCATCACATCCCTTTGCAACAAGCTTTCGGGCTTTTGCAATAGTCAATAGGCACAGATCCCCACTTCTCCTATCCCCGTAGATGCAAATCTCACGCTCCTCCGGAGTAGTTATCTTAATCATTCGGCTCTTACACACTATCTGGGCTTCATTCTCTATCAACCAATCCATCCCGATTATCACATCGAATTCACTAAATTCTATAGGGATCAAGTCCAAATTGAAGACTACATCTTCAATTACTAATGTGCAGTTGCGGTAGACATGATCTACTTTTACTAAGGTGTTACTAGCAGTTTCAATATCTAGTACAACAGATAACTTTGATAGAGGCATAGACAATTGTTGAGCAAACATAGTAGACACAAACGATCTATTGGCACCCGAGTCAAATAACACTCTTGCAGGTAAAGAGTTAACTATAAACGTACCCGTGACGACCTCAGGATTTTCTCTAGCCTCCTCTGCTGTTATCTGGAAAGCACGAGCAGGTGCCCTTTGAGACTGACCCCGACCTCGGTTAACTGATCCACCGCTTGAACCTCCCGAAGACCGTGTTGCAGATGGAGCAGCAGCAGCTGGATCGTACTTTCTGCAATTCCTACTGTAGTGTCCCAATACACCACACTTATGGCAAACATCTCCCTTCTTGGGGCAATCAGTCTGATAATGGCCCAACTCACCACAACAAAAACAAGCACGTCCATTGGTGCACTTGCCGAAGTGTTCCAAGTGACACCTATTACAATATCGCGACTCAGTGTTGATGGAGTAGGCACGAGCACGACCACGATCGGAAAAAACCGGATGGTCGACGATACGACTGCTGAGGTGAGTACTGTGAAGACCGGGAAGAACTAGAATATCCTCCCTCGCGCTGGCGCTTCGGCGGTGACGGCTGTGTTGGGTTGGTGGAAACAGCAGCAGACCCAGTAGTATAGCCCGACATTATCAGAATCTGCTCTACATTTCTGGCAGCCTCAAGTAAGCCAGCAAATGTAGGGTAGCGGACGTTGCTCATAACCCTCCTTATCTCAATGTCAAGACCAGCCTCGAACCTGGTCACTTTCCTTTCCTCAGTATCCACCTGATGAGGCGCAAACAAACTCAGCCTCGTGAATTCTACAGCATATTGGGACACCGTCTTAGTCCCCTGTACCAGTGCCATAAACTTTGCTTCCAACCTCCGGCGCTCATCAACCGGACTGTACTGCTGAGTGAACAGGTCCTTGAACTCAGCCCAAGTCATATCAGAAACCTTCTCTAACGTCAACGCATTCACCATTGCGTTCCACCACATGATTGCATCATTCGTGAACATAGCAGTTGCATAACGAACCATATCCTTCTCAGCACAATCGCTGATTCGGAATGTTCTTTCAGTAGCTGTTATCCATTCCAGTGCGGCAACAGCATCTCCCAGTCCATTAAACTCCACGGCCCCATTTCCTTTAAAGTCCTTGAAACGACAACCTCGGGGTTTGTTAGATGACCCAGTGTTGTCATCTTGTTCCTCGTTATTTCCTCATTCCTTCTCCTTGTTATTTCTTTTATCCTCTCTTCTTTTAGCATCGGCCTCATCTCGAGCCCGAAACTGGTCTTGTATCATCTTATTCTGCTCGGCCATCATGGCTAGCATCATCTCTCTTGCTTCCTCAGGTGTCATTCCTCCAGACATGTTCTGAAAATATAAACATATAACTTGTTTAATAACATGTCATTAGTTTAAAGACACCACTTATTTGTCCCGTATGATAGTCAATCACTTATAATTACTAGATCATAACCTATCTTAGTTCAGATCATTACTTAGACCACTACATATCATTACCTAATGTTTGAGATCAAGACCTCACGGACACTTGAATCTCAAACAACTGCTCTGATACCATCTCGTGTGACACCCTTGCCACAACAACCACCAATTACAATACACCCAGGATTAATCATCAACATGCAATAACATAATGATCTGATAACCTAAATTAAGTGCGGAAGCATTAAAACATAATTAAAGTAGTGCAATAGTGTCAAACACCCTACGGTGCTATAAGGTACCAAGTCTAAGTCTACACACCCATACAATTATTACAATCATCCCGGATATTACAACATTGTTTCATAACATAAATTACCGATGGAATAGTGATGAGTCTCCCAAATCTTCCAAACGACCTAACTAGAAGGTCCGGCCGCAGACTTTCCCTTTCCTGTAAAATAAAGTCAATTGAGGGTAAGCGAATGCTTAGTGAATACACAGATTACGCATTTTATAAATCCTTATGATGCCTACAAGAGTAGCACCGACGACGCACGTCGTGCACTCTCCACGTACACAAAGTACGACCACACAAGAGTCGTCGCTCTACGAGCCCGCAACTCGTCTTTCAAAATACACTACTGAGACCAACATAACATCGGGGATGACATACTACCTACGGACCTGGAGGGATCAGCTCCAGCGTCTTATAGAGCAGTAACATCAGAGTAACAGATGCGACCCGCAGGTCCATCATAGATGCACAACAAACGAACGGACATGCATCAAATAAGAATGTGCATCCAAAATTTACGCAAGTTAGTAGAATTCCAAACGAATAATGAAACAACATGTCTCAGTAAGCAAAAGCAATCATAAAGCAGATATAAACATGCGAAATCATATGTACTCATAGTGGGTGCGTAATTAAACTTTTAACCAAATTTTATTTCTCTTCGGGCTTTCAACCGGATCCACCAAGTACCCCACTGTGGGTTAAACAACACCACAAGGGACCTGTTATATTAATTACAACATTACTTCGTATCAATAATCGTTTAAATCATGAAACCAATTTTCGTAAGGTTTGCAATATTTTTCCCCATTTCGGGTACATGTCCAAATTCATACCATAACTAAGTTTGAACCCATTTCAAGTTTATATCTTGTCCTAAGTATAACTTATGACATTTTATGTGTTGTTTATAAGTTTCATTCAAAATATACAAGTTTAGAGAGTAGTATTCTCAATTTTAGGCATTAAACTCGAATTTAATGGGTTAGATTCGAAACCATGCATCAGATTCGAATCATATGCATCAGATTCGAACCCTTAGGGTCAGATTCGAACTCACCTTCGAATCTAGGGTTAGATTCGAACCCCCCCCCCCCTTAGAATCTGATAGTACACATTCGAATCTAGTACCAAACTCGAGTTTGTTCTTACGTTTCGACTCTGTTCTTGACATATTCGAGTCTGTTCATCATTTCAACTTAAATCCTTCATTTCTAAGGCTTAAAATCACTGATATATCATGTATAATACCTAGATTCGATTCTATTATGCATATACTAACATAATCTTGCAATATTTCAAGCAAAACAAGCTCCAATTTACATAAAATGACAGATTCAAAATCCTAGTTCTTCAAAACCGAAACAATAAACTTAAAAGGGTTGATTCTTACCTTAATTCTTACGAAATCAGAAATCCGTTTGTAGATTGTTGTTGTACTCCTCGATACCTTTCCGTTGACGTATAATTCTCGATAATCTAACGGTCGGTTTGTGAGATAACTTAGAGAGATGTAGAGAGGAAATTTCTAGAGAGAGAGTGTAGTGAGAGAGTGAAACCATGAAAATGAAGTCTTTTGCCTTATTTATTCCATTTTCATCATTTTTGCACATTTCACCCCTTGACCTAACTGGTTCCTTAAAATACTGATTTATTCATAAAATTATCATTAATAACTTTTAAAATTATCATTAATAATACTCCATAAAAATGATTCCGTGTTCAATTTCTCTTAAAAATAGCAACAAACTTCTAAATAACCCAAATACATAATAATTGCTCAATTTTAACTTAAATATATATTTTCCACTTAATTAACCAAAATACATTAAAATAAATCCGAGGATGTTACATCATGTGACTTTCAATCGGCTACAACCGGTAATCTCTCAATGCTGTGAGAATTTGCATGTTGTGGGTTTTTTGTGCAATGAAAAATGATTGGTGATTTTAATTACAAAAATGGTTCAGATCGACGGTTTTTTTTTTTGCATAAATATCACTTTCTTTAAAATCTAAAAATGGTATATTAATTTCCATATGTACAAATGATATCCTTGATGATTATTTATAGTTAGTAAAACTAGTAAGAGTCTCATATCATCATTAAATAAAAAACTAGTTTTAAGAGACGTATTAATTAGTATAATTAAGAATTAAAATTAAGGGGGTACATATAAAATGAACGTGTGTGTCTTATAGACATTTAGTTATCATAAATGTAGTTAAATAAATAAATAATATAAACCGTTTAGTTTAAGTTTATAACATATGTATGTTATATATTTAGAAATATTCTTTAATAATTTAAGATTATGTAAATGGAATATCTTTCATACTGGGATTTACAGTTTTACACCTGTCTCATGTATGTCAAAATTATTTTTCCTGAAATATAATTTGTCTTTTATATCACCATATTCAAAAATTTTAGAAGACACCAAAAGAAAAAAAACAATAATCGGCAAACCAAATTCAGTCTCTTTAAAAAAAATTATATTCCATATTTTTAAAAGACACCAAAAGTAAAAATAGCACAAAAAGAAAAAGAGGAAAAAGAAATACTTATCATGTTTCTACGCATTTATATTATTATTTTTTCTCTTTAAAATGTTTATGTGGAAGTTTTATACATAAATCAATTCATAAAGCAACTAAAATCAAATTAGAACAACTACTACTTAAAACAATTATATAAATAAAAATGTCATCCACATGAAAAGAAGGTTCTGAGTTTTACGGTGTTAATGGAAGCCTCAAAGTTGAACATATTATTATTGTTGACGTGACGATCTAGATGACACGGACGCCATGTGTATAAAATGATGTTTTGTTATGAACATTCAAATATAAAAATATATATTTTGTCATAACCATTAAAGTATTAAAATGTGGAAGTTTGATTCACACAAACTCACAAAGAATCTGATTGGAAAATGAATGAATATTTCATCCCCATGGTATGTTTGGCTGTTAAATTCTATAAAATGACAAAACATTCCTTCCACCTAATGACAAAAAAAATCATATCCGACGGGAGAACTTGTAACTCGAGCTTGATTTGACTGGAGAGTCCCCGATTTAACCGGAGATGGTGAATCCCAGGTTTTAAATAACAGGGATGAGTGGGGATGAGAGACACTTTAATGTCGATCCTGAATCCGACCCTGGTTCTATTATATGTTTTAATATAAATTAGAGTAAATTACAATTTTCGTCCCTGTGATTATATATAAATTATGGTTCTGATCATTTTCACGTTGAAATTAGAATTTCATTACATATGGTTGTCGTTTTGTTACGCTTTTGGTTCTTTGATCATTCATTTTTTTAATACCGATCAATTTACTCTTTTAACTTTGTTTAATTTTTTGGTCCCTAACTAACTAACTTTTTATATTATTTTGATTTACTTTTTATCTTGTATCAATTATTTGATATTTAGTCTTTTTATTATTATTTACAATTTAACTAAAGTAATAATTTTTATATATTGTCTATTATTGTTGTTGCTATTAATTCATGTAATTATTATTTGATACGTTCTTTTCTATATTAATTATTAAAAGGATTTAATTAAACTAACTTATAAGTGTGTGCGCGCGTATGTGTGTGTATTTATATATGTGTGTGTGTGTCTAGAATATGGTTCGTGTGAGAACCTAAAAAAATGCAGAGTACCGTGAGTACCTGTGAATACACGAGTTTCAGAGGTGAACTTACTCCGAAAAAAAGTTTTTTTTGAATTTTTTTTCATATTCATTTAGATAAAAATAATATAACACTATTCGTAAAAAATTATATACATTTACAGTTTCTATCATCATAAAAGTCATGTGAACGTGAAAAAATTCATGTGAACATGCTTAGTTGTGAACACATGTTCACAACAGTACATTTCATGTGAACACACACGTTTCACATAGTTTATGTGCGATTTTTTGCAAGTAGTCTTATTTTAATAATTTAAACATGATTATGAAAAAAAATTCAAAAAACTGATTTTAAGTGAGGTACCTCCGATACTCCGCAATACTAGTGGTACTCATTTGCACCCAAATTATATATACATATATATATATATATAGGGTCAGGTTCTATGGGGCACCATATGCATCGGGAACCAAAAAAAGAACCAACCACAACCTTTAGATTAAATGATCATTGATGCATCACGCGATGCATGTATTTGGTATGCATAAGGGTATTTTGGGAAGAATAAATATAACTAGTCAAATAAAATTTAATTTTATATTAAATAAATATTCAATCAATACCTAAACAATAAGTGCTAATTAATACTAATTGATACACTTCCAAAATTACAAAATCTAAACAAATTCAATAAAAAAGATTTGATGTCGATGCATCTAATATTTATCCTTCAATTCGTGATGCATCTCGGTTTCTTCATCCTCATTTCCGGTCATATTCAACATCTTCTTCGTCCCACCATCATGCATCATCAAAATGGTGATGCATTTTCATCGGATTTATCTTCAAAACACGATGCATCTTCATTTGATTCATTAAAAATCACGATGCATCTTCATTTGATTCATAAAAAACACGATGCATCTTCATCGTATTGCATCTCGGCTATTAAAAAAACATTTTCAAGCATGATGCATCTTCATTAGATTCACCTTCAAACATAATCTATATTCATAAACACGATGCATCATATTCGTCTTCCATAAACATCGGATAAACACGATTAATTTTAAAACTTTTTCATTAAGAAAATGAATAAAAAAACCGATCATACCTTCAAAACGAGATCATTCCATGAATTTTCATCATCATTATCATCGCAGAATCATCATCATCTTCATTGGAATGCATTGTGTTCATCGTTCATTTAAATTTTTATCGGTTATTTAAACGTTCATCATTCATCTTTGATTCAACACGGTGCATCTTTGGTTCATCGTTCGTCGTTTTCGTGTTCGTCGTTCATCATCAACGATGAATCTTTGGTTCATCGCTCGTCATCTTCGTGTTCGTCGTTCATCATAAATGTAATGCATCTTTGTCTTCAACGTGTTCATCATCGTGAACCATCATCTTCGCTATCTTGTTTGTTTGAACCATCATATTCATCTTCAACGTGTTCATCAACGTAATGTATCTTCGTCTTCAATGTGTTCATCTTCGTTCATCGTGAACCATCATCGTCAACGTGTGTACATCTTGTTAGTTCGAACCATCTTCGAACCACCACCAAGACGAGAGAGACAGAGAGAGAGGCAGTGGAGGCCGGCGAGGTTCGGCGAGGTTGTGAGAGAGGGAGAGATGGTTGAAAGAGGTGGTGGAAAATTTTGTTGAATATGGAATGAAGATTCATCCATATTCTGTTGCCTAACTTACACTCCATGATTGTAGGGATTTTACTCCATGATTGTAGGATTTTAAAATTTAATGTAACTTTAATTTAAATGATATAAGATTTTAATTAATTAATGATACATATATCTAGATTCCTAAAATGCCCTTAATGCATTTTTGGTTCCCATTTGGTTCCCGATGCATATGGTGCCCCATAGAACCTCAATCTATATATATATATATATATATATATATATATATATATATATATATATATATATATATATATATATATATATATATATATAGAGGGGTTCAATGGAAAACCACAATGCACCTGAAAACTTGTGAAAACCGCACTGCACCACCACAAATGCATCAAATTCCCCGCGTGATGCATCAAAATCTCGCGTGATGCATCAAATTTCCCGCGTGATGCATCAAAATCTCGCGTGATGCATCACCTTATTTACGATCATGCCACCGCGTTTTTCATTAAATGCACCAAATCGGACGGTATGCGTA
This sequence comes from Centrapalus pauciflorus, assembly GCA_020465985.1. Lineage (NCBI taxonomy): Eukaryota > Viridiplantae > Streptophyta > Magnoliopsida > Asterales > Asteraceae > Centrapalus > Centrapalus pauciflorus. Next base: position 237,541 of record JAANYP010000455.1, on the reverse strand, counting down.
GGTTTCCATTGTTTTCACGTGCATAGTGGTTTTCCATTGAACCCACCCCTATATATATATATATATATATATATATATATATATATATATATATATATATATATATATATATATATATATATATGAAAAGATTAAGTTAATCATAATTCTGTAAGTATTTATTGTATATATTATTGTATGCGCTATTTTGCTACAAACTAGGTGCTATTCTGCTCCAAACTCGCTTTGATTTGCTTTTTTTCGTTGTCGTTTTCTTTTGTTGCTACAATCGTAAACAACTCATTAGAAGTATCATTGCTTACACAATTAATCATAAAACTAATCATTTTAACGCGATTTAACACATATATATAGGCTAATTATCGCCTAACCTGATATATTATTAGTTGAATGGTCAAAATAAAATATCATTTTATGCACGTAGCCTCGACGTAATCCAGAATGTCACATCAATGATGATAATCAATTTGACCGGTCAACTAAATTTTAATGACTAAATTCAAATAAAAATTAGTTTACTAACTTTAGGACAATGTTGATATCAATAACCTCAATTGAACACATGCATACAAAACCTACCATGGAAACCAATGTGATATTATTTTTTTTTTTATATTGAAAACTCAACAGCAAACATCTCTTTACTTTTTGTATGACAATCTATTGAAAGTTAAAAACAGACAAAACTTATATGATTTATTTTTATAAAATGTATTAAACCAAAGTTCCAATATACTTAAATATACATAGGGAGTTTAGGGAGCCTTTGTATATCTTGTATTTGTAGACTCCCAAGTCCCATCCACCAAAAACAGTGTTGTGTATAAATATAAAGAAAGGACAAGCGTGACACCCGCTCTGATACTATCACTTCCTTTTCCTTTCTGTTTTTTCTGAATTCTCTCTCTCTCTCTCTCTCTCTCTCTCTCTCTCTCTCTCTCTCTCTCTCTCTCTCTCTCTCTCTGTGATAATATTACATACATACAGAAGGCCTAACCTATACGTATAGAGAGAGGGGGGAGAGGGAGTAGAGTTTCTAGAGAGAGAGAGAGAGAGAGAGAGAGAGAGAAACAACAAGGACCAATGGATGATTGTGTGAAGATGATGTTGATCATCAATACCCTCTCAACTTTACTCCTTTTCTTCTTCTTTCTGTAATCAACAAACAAACACCAAACTCCAATGGCCATTTTATCACCATATTCATCTTCTTTCTTAAACACACTTTTCTGCAATGAAGAACAATGGAGTCTTGATCATGAAGATGAAGATGATGAAGATCAACTTACACATACCACCCTCACAGATTCCTCTCCTCTCCATTTTCCACCCCAACAAGATTTGTTCTGGGAACATGAAGAACTTGTATCTCTCTTCAACAAAGAACTAGAACTAGAACAATCCCCTTGTACTTTCTCTTTTGACAAAACAGATCCCTCTGTTTTTCTTGCTCGTAAAGAGGCTGTGGATTGGATCCTTAAAGTCAAAACTCATTATGGATTCACAAATCTTACAGCCATTTTAGCTTTAAATTATCTTGATAGGTTCCTCACAAGCCTCCATTTTCAGAAAGACAAGCCATGGATGGTTCAACTTGTTGCTGTCAGTTGTCTTTCTTTGGCTGCTAAAGTTGAAGAAACTCAAGTCCCACTCCTCTTGGATCTTCAAGTATACAACTTGTACCTTATGCATTAAGATTTATACCATACATAAAAAAAATCCATCAACTTTATCCACCAATTTTATAAATACGATCTGGGTTTTTAAAATCTTGATCGAGCTGGGTTTCAGTTTCCTCCTACTTTTCTTTAGTGTACTTACAACACTTGTACCCTGTGCTCCTATACTTGTACCCTGTAACATCTAGTATGATTTCTTGTTTTAACGAAATGGGGTTTTGATTTTCTTGATTCTTTATTGTAGGTTGAGGAAACTAAGTTCTTGTTTGAGGCCAAAAACATACAAAAAATGGAGCTTTTGGTGATGTCAACACTGAAATGGAGGATGAATCCAGTGACCCCAATCTCATTTCTTGATCACATTGTAAGAAGGCTTGGATTATCGAATCATTGGGATTTCTTCAAGAAATGTGAAGCTTTAATCCTTTGTTTAATCTGCGGTAATTCCAATAGTCAACTCAGATCTCTTCCGTTTAAATAAAAACATTAAACAAAACAAAACACTCTTGTTTTTGTTTTTGTTTTTGTATTTTAATAATTTTGTTCCCATTTTTGGTGCATAGATTCAAGATTCGCGTATTACAAATACAAACCATCTGTATTGGCCACAGCTACAATGCTTCGTGTTGTAGATGAAATCGATCCTCCCAACTCCATTGACTACAAAAGTCAACTTCTGGATCTTCTCAAAACCACTAAGGTTTGTCTCTTTGTACTTTCCAGTTTCCACTATCATTCTTAGTTTATGCATGTTTTTGGGTACAACTCTTATTGCCTATGGAACAACCTTTGATGCAACAAATTAATGGTAGCAATGTACTTTGTTCACAGTATAATAATTAATAACTAATTACACCATTCTTATGGTCTTTTTCTCAAATACCTTTTTTTTTTTTAATTGTACTTTGTGCATGCAATGGAGTACACTCAAACAGAAGGGTGATTTTGTCTTTTTAACATGTCTTTAAACCATAATGTATAGCTACTGTCATAACTACCTTTTTCTTTTGCATGATATTTGGTCAAGCAAAAGCTGCATCTGAATTTGACTAAATTTAAGGATAATCATAAAACCATGATTTAATGTTATCATAAATGTATATATATATAATGAAAGTTCATAATGCATGCATTATGCTATGCATATACGACTTGTACTTAGGTGGATTATTCGTTTGTACCCAGGAGAACGTAAACGAGTGTTACGAGGCCGTCGTGGAGCTATCGAATGATAATCCGAGTAAACGAAAACCTGAAGAAAACGATACAATGACATGTCCCGACAGCCCAGCTGGCGTAATTGATTTTACGTGCGACGAGAGTTCAAATGATTCGTGGGAATTCACTTCTCTTCGTTTTCACGAACCTTTGTTTAAGAAAACAAGAATCGATCGACAATTCGGGTTAGGTAACTTTGGTTCGCTTATAAGTTTCGAACCAATTGTGAGCCCTAGATATCCTTAGTTATCATGTATGATCGGTCGATCTTCGCTACTAAAACATAAGACGAAAGACATGTAATATATAATGTTAAAACGGCCACGAGGCGAGGCGAGAGCAGCAGTCGATCGATGTGGAGTTCGAATTCTCTATCGATTTATTATTAGCTCTCTTTTTCATTAAGTATCAATGTGAGATATATTAATATCGGTAACGTTAAGTATCTTCTGAAGCAAAAAATATATATTGGTGGAGATATATTTATATATTATTAATATTGAGAATTAAATTCATGCATATATATTTATAGCAAAACGTAACACAATTTATGATATTGTATGTATAGTTCTCGATCATAAATCATAAATGTAGGGAAGGGTAGGGTAGGGTAAGCATATGGTCCACTACTTTTTATGGCTACATAGCTGTCATGCATTGCCCAACCATCAACCATGCATGCATTAACATGATGTCAAGGTTTACCAAGTATTTTTAATTTTATTTTTAATTTATTGGCATTTTTTTAACAGCAAACTATCTTACTCCTAAACTACTCTTTTATCACAAGACTTACTTTCACCACCTAAATATCAACTTGCATCCGACGGGAATCGAACCCGTGACCTCTCACTTATATCTCCACCCTATGATGCCCCCATTCAAAAATAGTGTTAATGTTGAAAAAACTTCATCAAAGTTTTTTCATTTTCACGATTAAATCATTAAACTTTTTTTTATTGTTTAAATTCCTAACTATTTTTGTCTTATTCAAAAGTGTATATTTGACCGGTTATCAAACAAGTAACATTAAATTTTTCACTTGATAATATTGAATTAAAAAACCCACCAATTTTCCATGTTATAGCAATCGACTCCTTAAACTTTTTATTTTATCAGTTGTGTTTTACTGACAAATCTAGTAACCGGTCAATGATATATACTTTTCAATAAGACAAATGTCATTTAGAAACTTAAACGATTGAAAAAAAAATTTTAAGGATTTAATTGAGAAAATGAGAAAATTTGATATTGTTGAGGTTTATTTTAAAGTTTATATTTACAATAGTTTGAAAAATATACACGTAAACGATCATAATTTAAACAATGCATTATAAGTTATATATGTAGTATTTTGTAGTTTTGGATTTAATAATGCCTTTTTTAAAACTATATTGGTGTGCTTTCTTTTCAAAGTATGATATCAAAATTAAATGAATATTGACTATGTGTATGTCTTATTTTTATATAATGTACCCAAATGGAAAATAGGAAATCATGTTTGATTATAATTGTTTTATATTGTTTTTTATTTATTTATAAAATGTCATGTTTTAATACTTATATCAAAAAGTTACATAATGCGTTTAGCTAGAGAGTGGTTAACCAAAGTGATTAGTTTTAAATTATTAATTTGTTATATTTATATAAAAACACATAAAAAATGATGCAGTTTTTATGGATGTTTAACAATTGTTTTTTTTCTTTTGTAAATTAAAAAATTATAAGAGAAAGAAAGTTATTGTTATTTGTAAATTCAAAAGCTATAACATAAAAAGGAGTGGGTGAAAAATGAAAACGTAAAAACTATTTATAACACATCTAAACACATATTCATCTTTAAAATGTGTTTTTTTTTAAACCATCATATTATCACTTTTATTAAAAACTCCAAACTGAAAATTCTCGTTTGTTAGCGTACCCTAACATTTGAGAAAGTTATTATATATTCATATCTAGATAATACTCAAAATAGAAATAACTAATGACATAGAAATACCACGTTTTTATATATTTGTTTGGTTTTATATATATAACCTACTTTTGATGGATAATAAATTAATATACTCATTAAAATTGTTTCAACTTATCGATCAAACACTGTTTTAGCACCCATATGGCCATATCCCCTTTCTTCCTTTCTTTCTTTCCCTTTTTTCTTTTTTCTTTTTCCAAAGAGTACTTCATTGAGGATGGTTCTTATCATGGGCATTTTATGGATTCCAAACTCATATACATAATTACGAAATATAACTTTAAATATATTTTTTAATGACAAAATACATATTACCACACAAGAAAAAAAGTCATAAAACCTCTCAATATTTCACAAGATTTAAAAAGAAGAGAGGAAAACCCAAACAAAAAAAAAAAGGAAAACAACTAGAAATACGACAAAAGAAAAACACTAGAAGAGATGTCCACAAAAAAAAGCCTAGAAAAATCCGAGAATGATAGAATGACCCCTACGGACTAGCAAGACAACAAAGTCATTCCGCTCAAGAGATGTCAAATTTCTTGTTTCTTTTGAAAATTCACAGGAAAAAAGTATATTGTGTATGGATAAAGATTTCGATACCAATCATAAATATAAGAATTTAAACTAAAATAACAATTCTTTATTTTAAGGGTTAATATTGAAAAACCCTATAAACTTTTATCATTTTCACGATTAAGTCTCTAAATTTTTTTCCCGATTGTTTAAGTCCCTAAAATATTTTTGTATTATTCAAAAGTATATATTTTTGACCGGCTACCGGATGATTAGGTAAAACACAACCAATAAAACAAATAGTTTAGGGACTTAATTTTTAAAACATGTAAAGATAGTGATTTTTTTGAATAAGACAAAAATAGTTAAGGGATTTAAACAATCAGAAAAAAAGTTTAGGGACTTAGTCACAAAACTAAGGAAAGCTTATGGGTTTTTTTTCAATATTAACCCTTATTTAAATTACAATACAGAAATAATTAACAGAAAAATAAATTACTAGGAAATTAAAATAACAGACAGAGAATAAAATTACAATACAGAAATGAAAAGTTGAGGCTCGTGTTAGACACAATTTCTTGAAACAGATTCAGGTCTGTTTTCCACGGTACAACAGCTTAAGCAGTATGTACTGCCGGAGTTAAACCAACTTCCCTGAAAATTCGATGGAGTTTTTCTTGTTCTTTGATCAGGATAAATTCAGGAAACTTCTCTCAATGTGTCTGTACTTTGATTGTATCTCTCTTATAACAACTTCATCATTGTCCAGGTTCGTCCGAGATCAGCTTAGACGAACAGGTTTCAACTTTGGTTCACAGGACCGAGTTTGAAACTTGAGCAGCTTTGACACGAGTGGGTTGAAGCCTACTGTCCACCCAAAAACTATTAGACAAAGTATGGGCTCATATTTTTCGGAGCTGCATTTGTGTCCGCATTGAACCCGTGATTTGCTCCCCGTGCGCACAGATAGGTCTTGGAGTAAAACCTATAAACAAGTTTGTCATGCTTGTCAATGCTCCTCCTTATAAACCACTCATGGGTTGGTCCTACATCCTACGTGGGACACATTCTCACCCATTTAACTTGCATTTTTCCACATCTAACACAAATATTTGAGCATCGATATCTCATGAATAAAGAATCTCAAGCCGCACATTTACCACCAAACACCTTAACGATGAGATCACCAAAAAGTATAAAGACCATTCCATACCGATGAATGCCACAAAGTAGGCTTTGAGTAAGCACCAACATCTTGGTAGTTGAGGAAAGAAGGTCGGAAAGAGATCTACCCGAGCACCAATCAACACCCAATCATTTGAAGAAGCAAACCCAAAATAATCTTGAAACCCGACAATCCCACTGCAATGAAAGATATATTCCACCTCCAGATCACATGGTGGGCACAAAAAAGGGAGTAAGTCAATATCAATGTTACTAAGAACTGCACGAACTGAGAATCTACCATGAAGAATCCGCCAAATGTAGATGCAAACCTTCTGTAGCACGATATTACTTCACGGAGTGGAGAATGCCGCACAAGGAAGCGTCCTTTCTTTAATCATCCGCCTGAGACTTCTAAGAGCAAAAGTATTTTTAGAGTCGAGGAACCAACAAACACGATATGAAAAAGAGAAATCCAAATAGGACAACATAACTAAACTCTCTAGCTGCTCAAGCTCACCCACCAATCTCGTTTTAACTTTTTCGCCTAATCCCACCTAAGAATCAGACCAACAACATGTAAACACCCTATCATACACAAATACATTATTGACAGTTTCAAGACGGAACAATATTAAAAATCTATTTTAAGGGTAAAATTGCCACCCATTTGTAGGCATACACACACTATAACTATAAGTACACATATTAAAGTATATAATATTTTACCATAAAAATTTCTCAGAATATATAATCGGGTAATTTTTTATATACGTTATAAGAAAAGTAAATGATGGAGCTTTATATGACTAACCTCTTATATGTTACGATAAAGTAGGGATTTTGACCCAACAACCTAAACGGACGGGTAAATAAAATTGACCCGTACTAAAATATTAAGCTTGAATATAACTTATTCTTAAAAATAAAAATTTATAGAACAATGTATTAAACAAATTAGATTTCAAAAAAAATTATAAAATTAAGTAAAAATTTATGAATTTTAGTTGTCAAGCAGAAATTGTCATCCCTACGATAAACCATGGTTAGCAGCAACTAGCAAGCATGATGATATTGAGGGAAAAAACTTACTGTATATATGATTTGGAATAATAGTGATAAATCTATCTATACTATTAAAAGAGTAACTATACTCATTTCTGGTGAAGCCACGTGTCGTCACCATGAATCGACACGTGGCATTTATAGATTTTAAAAATAATAAAGAAATTAATCTATCTAAATCTAATATAATCCACTTTTAAATTCAAATCAAATCAAATCTAATACTCTACTAACTTATTAATTAAATCTATCCAAATCTAATATAATCCACTTTTAAATTCAAATCAAATCAAACAAAATCTAATAATCTACTAACTTATTAACTATATATAATATAATAAAAGTTTATATATATATATATATATATATATATATATATATATATATATATATATATATATATATATATATATATATATATATATATATATATATATAAAAGAAAATAATCACCCTTCATGTATATTTAGAAATATACAAACTCAACAGGTCATAATAAATAATAATGCCATCTTATATACTTTTGTTTAAAAAATAATATTTATATTTTTATCTTTTTATTTATTATATTTTATATATATTAAAAATATCCGCGTAATACGCGGGTAATAAACTAGTAAAGTATTAAATGGTGGGGGAAAGGGCAGCATAAGTGCATAACAGTAATTTCCCTGTTAAAATCTTTCTCCATAGTTTCCGAATCAAAATTGAAGCAAAGGTAGACACGTGTTAATAGCCCTTTTGCTCCACCTGTCTTTTTAAATTTGCCAGGATATATTGGGACATCGTATTTTATATATATAAAAAATATATACTTTTGCTTTCCAACTAATATTTGAAATAATTTGTATATATATAGTTAGGTTTGGTGACCCTTTTTATTGTTCTTTTTTTGGCAACTTCATATATAGTAAACTAAATTGACCTTCACAATTTTCCACCATATTTACTAGGGCTGTTCATGAACCGGTTCGGTTCGGTTAGTAGCAAAAGTGTGAATCGTATTTTCGGGTTCGGTTACCCGCTTTACGGTTTCGGTTTCGGTTATATGCGGTTCGGTTTGCGGATAGTTTCAGATAGTTGTTATCTTTTTATAAATAATAAAAGTATAGAAATATAAATTTTTAAACTTTGATTGTTCCTTAAAATTAAGTTTATTCGTAATAAATATATCAATTACATTAAAAATTTCATAAAACTACTTAAACAAACAAATATTTAATTAAAATGAAACTATAAATATAATATTTTAGCTTGTAATTTATCTATTTATATGTAAATATTTGTGATATGTTTATGTTCGGTTCGGTTTGGTTACCCGCGGTTTATTAAAAATGAAAACCGTAACTGGTCCGTCATATGTCGGTTTTTTCGGATTTCGGTTTTTTCGGTTTCGGATTGACCGGGCCGGCTCGGTTTTTCGGTTTTCCGGTTTCTTTTGAACACCCCTAATATTTATGGACTGATTAAACATTTAATAAAGTCGATATTATTTACGTATACAATTCCTTACAGTCTACTCTGTCTAGAAATGGTTTAAAAAACGAAACCGAAGGGAAAAAAAAAATTCTAAAATAGTCCAAACCGGGTTACATTTGGCAAAAAAAAAAAAAAAAAAATCCTCAACAAAGAATCTGAAACTCAATCCCGACATAATAGGAACATCTCTCTGGATGAGAACGAGAACTTCAAAATTAAAATAACGTGAATGAGACAGAGACAATAAATAATTTTTTTAAAAGTTTAACAACACTAACACCAATGGCCCAATTAAGACTTGAACCCATAACCTATTGATTGAGAACCGTTAGGCAAGGATATCCCAGCTGCTGTTAAGGTTTGCCTGCTGCTGCAAAGATTTTCTACTACTGTTAAGCTTTTCGTTATTATTGTTAAGGTTTGTGTTGATGATGTTAAACTTCCGCAATAACTCTGTTTTGTTTTACTCGTCGCTTTTAAGGTTTTGTTGTTATTGTTTTGTTGTTGTTGTTAAGCTTCAACGACAACAATTATTAAACTGGGTTTTAAAGTTAATTTTTTTTTTACTTTTTTGAAACTTGACTATTATAGCGTGATTATAATTATTAAATCGAGTTTTAAAATTTGAAAACCAGGTTCTAATAGCCAAATTTCATTAAATTAAAAAGAAAATTAACCCGAGGACTTTTCTGAAAAAAATGACATAAAAAACGAAAACGCAAAAAAATGAAAACATGTTGGGTTTTCATAATAACCCATATTATTATTAGATTTTGACCAACTTGGTTGACTAGGCCGATTTTTGACCGTCTTGGCTGATTTGACGTATTTCGATTGATTAACTCTGATTATTGTCGACTAGTCGACAATAGGCCAATTGATGCCTAAACGTCGATTAATTAGCCGATTACACAAGCTGTAATTTTTAAAAGCTCTTAAGTTTCTTGCAAAACATGCACATAAGCTACTTAAGCTTCACTCGCTAAAAGCTTGAAAACAACTTGAGTTAAACCAACCTGAGTCTAAATCGACACTACTTTAACAAACGAGCTTGAACGTGAACTTTACATATTTAGCTTATCTGGCCTCCCCATCATATATATAATTATTTTTATCAAACATGTTTATAAAATCAAAATTCGTAATTCTTTCAAAATATTAGAGTTATTAAAATTTATACCACACAATTCTAGCCAGTTTTGTAATCCATATATAAGAAAATATGGTAAATGAAAATTTAATTGATATATAACAAAAGAAATAAATAATTTAGAGAAGAGGTGAAAAGACAAAAGGTGTTGACAAATGGAAATTTGGAGACAAAGAAAATTTTAAATTAGAAGGATTGGTCCTACATTTTGTTTTTATGTTTCCAAGTCTAAAGAAACGAAGCCTTAGATATTATTATTATTTATGGATTTAAATCGGAAACAGCTATCCTCCAAAACCATTTTAAGTTAAATGAAATTCAGAAAAAAGAAAATACTACTATGTTCTTTATACTTAAAAAAATAGATATATATAATCTATTGTTATCGTTTATTATAAAAAAAAATCAAAATGTTTTTACGTTTTCATCTTTTCAAAAAAATATAAAGTTTTCGAGTTAATTTTTTATTTTTGACTTGATGAATTTGGTTACGAGAACTTGGTGTTTCAGTTTCTAAAAAAATCAAATTTATCAATAATAACTAAATTCTGATGGTCAATTTTTTTAAAAAAAAAAGGAAATTTTAACTTAATACTTTTTAAGAAAAAAAATAATATAAAAGAATGTAAAAATTTTGAAGACATGCTAATTTTTCTTCATAATAAGCTCCTATTATTATTTCATAAAGATATGCCCGCCTACATCAATAATTGTAAAATTATATGATGTTATGTCGGTGATCTTGAAACTACCTTTTGACTTGGTCTTGGTCAATTCATTCACCAAATTCTTTTATTAAAACATTTACGAAACTATTTATAATTATATTACAAGGTTTATTATAGAAATCAATACATTTTACGGTTTTTGTATTTTCGTTTCTTCATATTAATTTTTTTTTTAAATTTAAGTTAATGTTTTCTGGTTTGATAAAATTTGACTATAATAACTAGGAATCCAATGATTCGATCCGAAAACCCGAAATGAAATTATTCGAAATTTCGGATTCGGATACTAATTTTGTATGAAATCTATTTTTTTTTTAAAATCATATTTTTTAAAACTTTTTTTTTCATAAGTTATTTGACTAAGAATAATTATTTTCTTTAATTTTAAAAGTATAATGTCACTCTAACATAATTATTACTCATTTAATTGTATTTTACATATTTTTTGACATGTTTTTTGTTGTTTTAAGTTTAAAAAATATGATATAAATTCATTTACGACACAATTACTTTTTTATATATTAAAAGGCATGTACATTTGTATTTTATATATTTGAATTCATTTTATAATTGTAAGTTTAATAAAAAAATTTAAATTTGGGATAATCCGATATCCGAAAATCGGATGATCTGAAAATGAACACCCCAAATAATAACCCATTTTTTTTAAAAAAAATTTATATACCAATTATAACCTGGTTCTCATAACCATTTTTCACAAAACTAAGAAAAAAATTAACTTGATGACTATTCTGGAAAAAAACATGAATAAACGAAAACGTCGAAACCGTAAAAACATGTTGGTTTTTTAAAAAATAATCCTATATTATATTTAGGGAAAATTTGGTTTTTTTTATAAAATCAGATTCTAAAGTATGTGTCTAAATCAAATAAATATATTTAGTGCATGTAAAGTAGGGTGTTTATTGAGTTGAGTGAAATTACTCATCTTTCTACTCCTTTATCTATGTATACACATTAAGATGGACACTCCCACCATTCTAATGACTGAAACCGATCTCGACAACATGACATTGTGCCGGCCTCTTTTGCATGGCATCGCAAGGAAGGGACAGTGTTCATGCGGTGCCAGTGACAAATGGTGTCTACCTCACTCCTTTCCGCTTCCACTCCACTCACTCTTAGAATGGTGGTAGTGTCCATCTTTCTGTACTACCATCCTACTGTACACGTCAACGTCACATCAGATTTTATTTCTTTACACTTTCCTTCTTTCTATACTGACCAAACCATGAAAATTGTCATCTTTTTGCAAAGTGGTATCACTAACTTTTTGTTTTTAACATTAGAAAAATACGTTAAAACAGTAAATAAATTAAAACAAATACACTAATAAATTTAAATTTACAAAACAAATATTAATACAAGTATTGAACTACTAGACTTAGAAATTAAAATTAAAACAAACACTAGACTACTAGATTTTGAAATTAAAATCAATAAAACTAAAACACCCACCCCAACCTTTTGCAATCTCCGCCTTGCTTTGCACCGGTCTCAAAGTTGAACGTTTAATATTCAAGGATACTTTGACATTGTGTGTCTCTCGATGCGGATGATGATGTCAATTTTTCTCTTTTCACTATGGCCTTACCGACTCAAGAATTTTTCATCGTCATTGGTGGGAAAATTGAGCATTAGACGTGTTTGAACCGGGGGTTTTCATCTATTTTAGATCTGGGATGATATCATTCGTGATGGGAATGAGACATGATTTTGGGTGACTTCGAAGAATATCCCAGGCCGCCTCAATAGCAAAATAACTTGTTCTTCAAACATTTTGTATCTTTAATTAGGTGACACTTTCAATATGTTGCCTTCGCTTTGACTGCTTTTAGATTAGTTTAATTCAGCTTAAATATATATGTAGTTTTAATTTAATTCTGTGATGTAAAAGTTATTTGTTTTATTTTTTGAAAGATAAGGTTAAGGGGTGTAAACGATGAATTTATCAAACTTCTAATAAAGTAACACATATTGTGTTAATTGAGTACTCACACTCGAATGTTGAATACTCAAATGTATATATTTAGTCATAAGATCATTTTTACTCTCACTTTTAAATTTACGAATTCTCTTTCTCTTTCTAAACTCACGGGCTCTCGGCACACACTTTCTCTAAGACTCTCATGGCTAAACTTGAAGTTGAACCAAGAATGTTGTTAATTTGAAATATTCGAGTGTTGTCAAACAAGGATCAAAAAGAAATTTGAGGTAAACAACAATTAAATTAAGAAATTATGTTGTTTCTTCATGTGTGGTACTGCTCGAATAGAACAGTGACCGTTTGTTTAAAAATTTGCTAAATTAGCCTTTGAAACATCAAATTGATGTTTTGTATAAGTTAGAAATTGTATAAAAAGTGTCATGCATGTGAGTTTAAGTACAAAATTGAAGTTGGTAAAAATATACGGAAACCACCAACTGGCAAAGAGCTGAAATTCGGATTTACCCATGCTCTAAAGTTCAGATCTCAATGTTGGATCTGGTCCGAAGTTTAGATCCCAGCTTAATCCGAAATTCTGATAAACAAAATAACATATAAATGCTTAAGTGTTTGAACTTCGAATATGCCAAATATCGGATCAAATATGATCCTAAGTTTGAATAAAAGATAAAACAAGTCAAAAAAAGGTCTAAGACAACAAGTTTGAATCAAGTATTGATCCGAAGTTCGGACATGAATGAATCTTGACCCAAACTAACATTGGTAAGCTAGCACCACCCAAAGTAAAAAAATCAAATGTACATGTGTTACAAGATCTTTGTTTATGTAATGTCAAAAATAAAGTTTTGTTTGATTCTTGAAAAACAAAATCATGAAGATTAGTCCATAAACATACGTCACATCAATCGATTGGTACTCATAGGTTAAAATGAGGCTTGCCCAAATTAATTTTGATCATTTTAACTTACAAAAAGACAATTGTTATACATGTACATTTTGTTTTACTAATCGTATATCTTCATTATTAAACAAATTATTAGTAAAATTAATGATCTTTTAACGATTATATTAATAGAGAAACAAACAACTAAAGGTCTTGCAATTACATATTACATCCAAGATTAATGGAATAAAAAATCTTTTTTTCTGAAAAAGATTTCAAGAATTCAAGATAAATGATGGGCTATATATTCAATTGTAATACAAGGGGTTGTTTGGTTCGCGGATTTTCTGGGATTCATTGGGATTTGCATTTAAAATCATGTGTTTGGTTCGCAGATTTCAGTAAGGATTTAAAATCTCAGGAAGTCTTAATCTCTTCCTTCTTTGTTATTTAAAAATCCACCTTCCCCATAGTCTTTTAAATCCTAGTTACATTGCATTTTCAGATTAGCAAATTTATCCTAAAAGATAATGTAGATTATTTGACAAAATCTTGATAAATGCAAATGCTGCATAACGCAAATCCTTTAATAAAATGCAAATCTTATTGAGAAAAAAATCTGCAAAGATGAAATTTGACCAAGTAAATAAAAGTGAAGTTAAGGATTTGTGAAATCTGAAGGGTCAAAGGACAACCCTACAAAAAGTAGAACAAATATTGCAAGGGCCCTTCACTTCTGAATGACAACTAACCCCTTAATTAGGACAAGTGTCCTATTCAATCCCCCCCTCCAGTACCTTTATGCTCAAGGGTAAAAACGTCACCTTCCAATTTTTTTAGTGTTTTTCTACAAATATTTTGTTATGGTTTGTGAATTTATTTATGGGTTTATTGCATGAAATAGCAAGATACTTACATTTTTTTCCTTATACAACATTTTACTTTATTTTGTACATGTCTCCTACTAACTTTAACCTGTCATTTAATGCAATTTATTTTGAACAACACCGCACCACCTCCGGGGAAGGGAAGGCGACCTCCAACGACTCATCTGGACCACCGCACTATCACCGTTAAGGCGTTAATGACTCTGATATGAAGAGATATGCACATTCTCTCTCCATTTCTATCAACCATCGTCTCCATCTCACCACTAAGCGCTAATCTAGAACATATCGAAGGGTTTCGTCTAAGAGCACAGATCCACGGTTTGAAGGTTTAGGGAAATCGATTTCGTTGTTTTGGAAATCGATTTCAGGGTTTCATCTCCCCAAAGTCGTTGATTCTCGTTCTTATGCGTAGGGGTGTAAACGAGCCGCGCCGAGCCCGAGCCCGTTTAAGCTCGAGCTCGGCTCGTTTAAAATTATCAGGCTCGAGCTCGGCTCGTTTCGAGCTTTGTATGTAGAGCTCGAGCTCGGCTCGTGAATAATTTTCCAAGCTCGGGCTCGGCTCGGGCTCGACTCGTTTATTATATATTTTTATTTTTTTAAATAATCTTTTCAAATAATATGTATAATTTGTTATTTTAATATATTTATATTTATTTAATTTATATATTATATATTTATTAATTTAAAAATATATTTATATATAAGCTCTTTTAAGCTCGTTTAGGCTCGCGAGCTCGATATGTTAAGCTCGGGCTCGGCTCGTTTATTAAACGAGCTCGAATTTAGGCTCGAGCTCGGCTCGGGCTCGTTTAATTCGAGCTTTTAACGAGTCGAGCTCGAGTAGCTCACGAGTAGCTCGGCTCATTTACACCCCTAGTAGTTATGCGTCATCCTTCAAAAATCTGGTATCCACCATCTTTGCTTGGGTAAATCAATTCTGGTATGTTCATTGTTCGTCTCATCATAGAATTGATATCCCTCAAAGTCGTTGATTCTTATTGTTTGGGGTAATCGATTTTAAGGTTTCATCTCACGGTAGTGGTGGAGTTGGGTTTTGTATGTTTTAGATGATGTTATTTGATCATGAAAATATATATCATAACTCTAGTTTTGATTTTATAAGTTATACATAAGATTAATTTGTGTGTTTTTTATAATATTTATACTTGGGTTTTTTGTGTTCTAAGTGTTTTTCAGATCTTACCTTTGGTGTTCTTGATAATATTATCTTACTTTTGAGTGTTATTGATAGCTTCAAATTTGGGTTAAAAGTTTTCATCTTATAACCAAAACTTGTTATCTTAATGAACCGTAAATCCAAAGTTAACTAGACAGGATTTATTGCACAAATTTGATATTTAAAATCAACAATAATCGGTTACCTGCTTGATAGGTCACCCATTGCATTAATAAGGAGTAAACTAGTAGTTTACTCCATTATTTGGTAATAAAAAATCTTAGTTGCTACAATAAAAAAAAGGGTAAAGTAGCTTGTTATTTTGAGCGATGAACCCTTATTTTATGGAAGAAAAAACTTCACTGGATTTAAATTTGTATGGTTATATGGTTGTAATATTAGCCCTTAGATATACCGTTTAGAATAGATATATATATATAAGGTTGCAAATAGGAGTGTTAATTTAATGGAAAGTCGATCTATACAATCTATACTTCTGCTATATCAACGTCACGTCACATTTTTTTCATCACAACCCACTATTCACAAGGAAATGAACATCATCATCCACATTTTTTAGTTTAAATTTCAATTATATACCAGAGAGAGACAGAAGTTTGGGTGTCGTGGCTGGCGACTTGGCATGGGGTGAACACGAGTGAGAGGGATTTGGACGTGGTGTATGGAGTGTGGAGCGTGAAGACCACCTCATCATTTCTGCCGTAAAGTGTGGGCAGTTTCTCTCATTCTGGATGAACTAAAAGTGATACCAAGTATAAAATTTATTGTATTTTTAATTGTGCAACGTATGCTTTTTGCTATTGTGCAATTGACGACTTGACGTTCTAGGTTCGTGATAAGACTCATCTTGTTAAATGATAACTTAATTTGTGAAAGTAGACATGCCAAAAAGGTCGGTCAAACTAGGTTAAACATTAGGTAAAACAAGTAAATCTTTTTATTATGGTTTGAAAAGTTTTTCAATCCATTTGATGAATGTTATATGTATTAATGTAATTATTATGATTATAATAGCTATATGAATTACAATAATAATTATATAATTTTAAAGATTTAACGTACTTAAATAATTATATACTTTATTAGCCAAACGAATTATAATAATTATATTATATTTAAAAATGAATGTTGTATGCATAGATTCATGCATAAATCCTTTTATACTTTTTAAATTTTACTAATGCTTTATTTAATTATATATAACCCATCTAAAAAAAATATTTGATTAATAAAATGTACATCAAAACAAAAGAACTCCTCAGCTGCACGCATAACTTTTAGATTTCTTTTTCTCACACCACTGTGCAATGCACAATTATTGTGTCTCTAAGTGATTCAAATATAATATCATGTTCCTTTTATTTTTTTATTTTAAGAATTGGTGTTTGACTGTTTGCTATACATATACAGATATAGGCTCTGTTTGTTTTTTTAAAGTTTAGATGTCTAAATACTTTTTATCTTCTGTTTGATAAGATATTAAAAAAAAGTCTAAAGTCTGTTTAGATAAGATTGTTTGTTTTTTAATTTAATAAAATGTCTTATTACATGCAATTTATTAATTTCATAGTTTTTAATATTAAAATGTTACATTTTTTAATTATAAAAAATACTATTACCTAATAAATTATTAATCTATTGACATATTTAAATTATGAAATGAAAATTTAAGAGAAAATGCATCATGATCAATTAATTCTATTCAAAACTTACAAATACCAAGTGATTCAAATACAACAAAGCATACGAAATAAAATATTATAACTAAAATCAATATTTATAGTTGTCCCGCAATTTCTTCACGTAAATTAGCCATGTATTGTCGATCGATCGTACTCCCATAATCTTGAACTACCTGAGTCGCTGCATCCACATCACCACCTTGCATAATCTTGAACTACTGTGTTTGGCTGCTGCGTATTTGTGAGAAACACATTCACTTTAGCTTAAATCTAACCACACTCTGAGACAATTACAAGTCTTGGAGTCCAGCAGCTACATGCAAACACACAAACTTAAACTCATATAACGCCTTTATTTCTGTTTTAAATCTATTTTCCAGCAGCAACAATATAAAGCAAACTATACAATTCATAGATACACAAATACTACAACAAAATCAGCAAACTTAAGGGCATCAATCAAGAAAGAACTCAAAAGAAACAAAACCCATGTTCAGAAAAGCAAAATTCCAAAGCCCATTTCAATTTCATAGCCAAAAAATTAGTACCATGTAAAAAATCAAACCTGTTTTAAATCCATTTTCCAGCAGCAACAATATAAAAAAAAACCATATTAACTACTAATTAAGTCCGACTTTCTTGTTATTCTATCTTATGCAACTCAACAACTTGCGAAAACCTTGAATATGCTACGGGTAACTCATGTGTTTGTGGGTTTAACAAAAACAATCGAATCTACAAAAACAAGAATCTACTCTATTTCATTTCATAGAACGAAATGGTAATTAACCCAAACATGTCCCATAAGAGCATCCATGTCCTGTTGGTTAATTATCCCTTTTTAAATATATATATATATATATAAATCGCAGCAGCTGATGCGTTTAGTTTTCAAAATTCTCAGCTTATTTACAATATGTTCAATTGTTCATAGTTTTGCTCTATTGAAAATAAATTTTGCTAATTGTATATTATTCTTTCTTATAATTAATTAATTATTAATTATATATTAATTAATTATAAACCTATAAATGTCAAATCAATTATTACTTTTTTATTTCTTTTATTAAAAATGAGACACATAAAATTTCAAATAATAAACATCCTTTATGTCAATCAATTAATTATTAGATACTAATTAATGTAATTACAAAGTAATTAGAAGTAGGGACGTTCAAAAAATTCCGAAACATAAAAACCGATACGAAAAACTGAAAAACCGTTCCGATTTTGAGGTTAACCCAACCGAAATTTTCAGTTTGGTTAACTGTACCGAAAAACCCTTCGGTTTCAGTTCACGATTTTGGTGACGGACGGTTAACTGGAAAACAAAAAAAAAAAATTTTTTTTATGTATTTTAACTTTTAGGCTTATAAATATTAACATTTATCCCAACAATAATATAAAATTTTAACTTTTTTATTAGTTTACATTAATTGTTAAATCCAAAACTATAAAAAAAACTATACTAAAACAATATAATTTATAAAGATGATAAACTAGTTTTCTTGTTTCTATTAGATTTTTAAAAATAATATTTAATCTTTTAAAGATATTATATAGCTAATTTATAGTTTTACTATTATTATCTTTGACATTTGAAATTTTTAGAAACTATTTGTTGGAATTTTCAAATTTGAAATCTAATTTATTAATTCAAAAATGGTTAATTTGTTAACCGAATAACCGAACCGAAAAAATCGGTTAACAGGTTTTTTCGGTATAGATTCACAAATTTCTCAAACCGGTATCTCCAGTTAACCATCCAAAATGCAATTTCGGTTCGGTTAACCATCCATGAACACCTCTAATTAGAAGGGAAAGTGTATGATTAACAATCGGAGGATGTATGTTTAAAATAAGCCGAATAGTATTTAATAGGGTGAAAATTGTATATACTAACATAATTTTCAAAATGTAATGATTTAATATATATATATATATATATATATATATATATATATATATATATGTGTGTGTGTGTGTGTGTGTGTGTGAGAGAGAGAGAGAGAGAGAATCTATAAATCTATAAATACTAATAAAAGAGTAACTATACTCAATTCTTATGAGCCACGTGCCATCACCATGAATCGACACGTGACATTTACAGGTTTTAAAAATAATAAATGAATTAAAACTAAATCTATCCAAATATAATATAACATACTTTTAAATTCAAATCAAACAAAATCTAATACTCTACTAACTTATTAAATATAATATAATATAATAAAAGTTTAAAAAATACAAAAAAATAATTACTAGTCCTATATATTTAGAAAGTTATAAAACTAATAAGTCATAATAAATAATAATATCATTCATATGTAAATTTTAAAAAAAAATAATATATATACATTTATCTTTTAATTTATTTAAAAAGACTAGTATGATTTAAAGAATATGTTATGTAAAATTTTTTTTATCACTATTTCTTTTGAAATGCAAATAGGACATGTTTATATTTTTAATTTGACATATATGAATTATTATTCATGACTATATTTAGAATTTTAGATTTAAATAATTAGTGGACCATATTTAGTGAAAGAAAATTCATGACACAAATTGTCATTGTTGTTTCCCATGTACAACCGTCTTCTAATTGAGGATTCAAAAAGGTTATTTCTTCTTGCACCATGTCTACTTTTCAAACACCAACTCTATGTCTTTGACCTATAAATTTTCACCTTATGAGTGGTCAAAGAGATGTGAATAAATAAACAATAAATAACTCATTTTAAAATTATATTATATTTGTAAGAAAAATTAGAATACCATATCAATAAATTTTTAAAGGTACCTTAGTAGTATAGGACCTTAACAAATTCCGTTTTGATCTAGAATTGCAACCCAATTGATTGGAACTTTTTCGAATTAGAATATGCAAAAAGAAGTTGTGTTTGCGATTGAATTTAAAAAAAACATCTTATAAAGTTTATATATTTTAATCAAATAATCACTTGTTATAAAAGCTAACGCCAACTAATAGTGTACATATTTAGACTTTGTATTTGACATTTTATTTACAAAACACTCAATGTTATGTCTGAAATCTCATAAGTTGATAAATAATATTCAAGCATAACATGGAGTGTTTGACATATCTATACTATATATAATAAGAAAACCACTTGAAGTTTCTGGACCATTGGATGGAAAAAAAATCAATGGTCCAGACTAATGACAACTCATAATTATTTATGAAATGTCTCTTATACCCTTAATTAAAATCAATAATTATACATATGCCATTTTTTTAATTCATTATTCAAATTTACTACACTAACTTAATTATATTAAATTTTGATTTTGATTTTAATTTTTTCATTAATGAATTAATATCAAATTAATATTTACCTAAAATAAATATGTGTCATTATTATCCTTAATGATCATAGTTAAATTCAAATGTAAATATTTGGATTTAAATGTAGAAGTGTAATAAATAAAGTTAAAGTTTTTTGTTAATTATTTTGCTAACAAGATTTGAAATTTAATTGATAAAACTTCAATTGTGAATATGATAAATTTTGATTGTTGATTTTCAGATATTCAATTATTATATTTTATAATTTTCAAAATATATACACATTCACATAATTGAAGTTTTTTGTTTTTACATTGATATTGCATATTTGAAGTTAATAAAAACTAAAAGAAACATTTTTTGCAAACACATATTATCTGTTTTTAATAATACAATATTATAAAATTTTTTAATTTAATATCAAACAACTAAGTATTTTTTTTATCTTTAATTTAACTAGCTTTCAATTTCTTTTATTTTAATTATATATAAATTTTATAATAATTTATTAAAATATAAAAAAAATATGTATTTTCTAAATCAACCCATGTAATACATGGGTTGATTAACCTATTTATAATAAAACAAAACAATTCATGTCATATGTCACTTCTACAATACACAAAAAAAAATTTATTTTTCCACCTCTTTTTCCAAATTTAACACCTTAACTTAATTATTAAAATTTGACTTTATTTTTTTCATTAATTAATTAGTAATAAATTAGATTTTGTAACATTTAAAATTAATGTTTACCTTAAATAAGTATCTATCATCATTATCCATAATAATCATAATTAGATCGAAATGTAAAAGTTTGAATTAGTTGTGGAAATTATTATTATATATAATAAAGGAAAACATCAAATGTCACGTGTCATCTCTACGTTCACCAAAAAGAAAATTACAACTTATAAAAAATAAAAGGTAAATACAATTTAATATTTTTAAAAAAGATGAATATACTCTACTTTTTAATATGTAAATAATAAAAAATAAACACAATTATTATTTTTGTATGTTTTTATTTTTACTCATATACATTATATATAAATAAAATTAATTAAAAATATCCACGTAATACGTAGGTTATAAACTAGTTATATTCAAAACATGATTATGAACTTTTGGGCACACATCATTTTGGTGTATTACGTTTGACCATGCTTTTGTAGAACCTAGTTATTGAAACTTATGCTTAAAACAGGAAATGTTATATGTACGTCTGTTCATTTTATATTACTGATCATACATATCCTCCTTAATACATCTTGAAACTCTGTATTTAAACAATCCATTAGTAAAATCAAGGAATAAGTGGATAGCTACATATATATAACACCACATTTTAAAGTTGATGAACTATCTCAAACACAAACTTAACAATAAAACAAATTTTTAGATCAAAATTTTTTTTATAAACATTACTTTTAATAAAATAGGATATAGTGACTGATTAAGAAAATAAATATTTAACATCATAAAAAAAGTTTTTTTTTCATAATTCTTATAAAAGAATTTCAAAGATCCAATCCCAATCATGATTCTTTCCAAAAAGGTTATTCTAATTTGTGATATACAAAAGGAGTTGAACACTTCACAGTGATTATGTGTACCTATCCTATCAACTTATCAAGATTTGGCCCTAACAAGTCTTGTCATTTTGAAGAAAGAATCATCCATCCTAACCATATTTAATGAGCTCACTCACTATTTTATCAAAAGGGTCCATTAATGTCCACACTAAAAACGTTAAGTTATTTATAACGTATTTTAAAAAAATTTAAAATGTAATCTTTGAAAACCACATATTAAAAAAATCTATTTTTTTTAAATAAAAATGAATTTGATTATTTAATCGTTGGTTAGTTTGGTCGTTTGCTTAAATAAATCAGGATTGTCACCTCATTATATCTAATATTGTTTTCCTATTTCAATAGTTTACTAGTTTATTACCCGCGTATTACGCGGATATTTTTAATATATATAAAATATAATAAATAAAAAGATAAATGTATAAATATTTATTTTTAAACAAAAGTATATAAGATGATATTATTATTTATTATGACCTATTGATTTTGTATATTTCTAAAAATATATGAAGGGTAATTATTTTATTATATAACTTTTTAAACTTTTATTATATTATCTTATAATTAATAAGTTTGTAGATTATTAGATTTGTTTGATTTGATTTGATTTAAATTTAAAAGTGGATTATATTAGATTTGGATAGATTTAATTAATAAGTTAGTTGAGTATTAGATTTTGTTTGATTTGAATTTAAAAGTGGATTATATTAGATTTGGATAGATTTGATTTAAATTTTCTTATTATTTTTAAAATTTATAAATGCCACGTGTCGATTCATGGTGACGACACGTGGCTTCACCAGAAATGAGTATAGTTACTCTTTTAATAGTATAGATAGATATCAAAATCATATATTCATGTTTAACACAGTTATTTAATGACGTTTATATTTGTTACTAAATCGAAACGATTTGAAAATAACCGTTTCATATAAATTTAGTCGATCCTTGCGGTGAAATTTAACCTTTGTGTTAAATGGGGATTCAATCCTTGTAGTAAAAATTTTCCGTTTACATTAAACGGTGATCCTATCCCATGATGAAATTAAATTGTTATTTTCGAATCCTTATGATATCTTGATTACCTGATGGTGATCCCTGTTTAGGTTTTTTTGATATTTTTAATCGGAGACGATGACATTGATTTTTTTTCCGTGTAGATGTGTCTATGAAGTCCTTTAAGTGACCTATAACAAATTCTACATATATATTGTTTATGAAGAACTCAGTTATTTGTTAAGATGCATGATGTACAAGCATTTAATGCATGATTTGATTAACCAGCACATGAGGCGGTTCCAAGAAATAAGAAACTATCAACTAACTTTTGAAAATTTATACGTTAAACTCATTATCTTTAAACTAATATTTATTGATGGTTACAAGTTTACACATGATACCTTTTAACTTTAAATTAAAATATATATTAATTTATAACTTTTAATATATAAAGTTAAATTATAACTTTTAATATATAAACTTTTAATATATCACGTTTCGATGTAAAAAAAATTATGTTTTTTGATATACAAAAACGAATCATATTTTTTTAATATGCTCCTTTCTAAGAGTGACAAAACCATTATTTTTTTGCTTGGTCAGTTGGTGGTTATGAATTTACGTTTAACATCCTTCAAGTTTTATTTAATATTCAGTTTAAATAATATTTATTTTTCAATTATAAATAGTAATTTACATAAAAATTTGTATAAACATAAATATATCATTGTAACAAGTATTTTACCTACGTTTTTACATAAAAGATTATCACAATAGTATAATGTTTGCAAATACGATAATTTTTTTTTGAAAATATATCCCATGCAGTGTACGGGTATCACACTAATTAATATAAGAACAAATAAATTGGTAGGTTAAATGTTATTAAATGTTTGGTAACAAGTTCAAAATGTAACTGAATAAACAATGTTAAAAAACTATTACATTTCATAAATAATAAAAATGACAAGTTCGTATTTTAATAACAAGTACAAACGTCATTTCATCATATCCGATCAATTAACCGTCTAGCTATGTAGTTAACTTTACATACTAGGGGTGAGATGGATGTTTAATGCATAAAAACGAATCAGTGGGTTAATTAAATTTCTTAACCGCTCGGTTTTGTTTACGATTAACGGTTAAAAATGATGGGACAGTTAACTTATCGATTAAATCGGTTAACCGTGAAATTTTGCTCCCATTTAGGGTTAACAATCGACCGGAATCCCGATAACATCATGTTGTAGTCGTCGCTTGCGGATGAAATTGGGGTCAAAAACATGAAATTGGTTGGACAGAAATCAAAAACAAATTGTAAAAAAGAATGATGAAAGCGACAATTGGAGATTAGAAAGATGAATGGAGAATTAAATTATGCAGTAGAATACAATAATGGGATAGAAATGGGGAAGGAAAAAGATGGATGAAGGGTCAAATAGTGAGAGACGAAAAGGTTTCAGTTTCAGTTTGTCTGCCATCCAACCATGTTTGCTTCCTCCAACGCAGATTTTAGCAATCTTTTACCCAATCCCTTTTTTCTACTATGTATATGCATTTACTGTTTCACCTAATTCTACAACTATATTCGAAGAATGTTTGAATTTACGTTTGAAAATTGCTATAGCGTTTTGAAAACTAGTAATCAAATAATAGTTGTAACAAAAAGTGCTGCCGGAAATGTAGTGTTTGGTTTAGCTATCGCTGTTTGTTATCATAATTATTAAATAATCAGTTTTTAAAATGTTTGGATTTGCGTTATTGTAAACGTAATAAGCTAATAATTTCGTTTATAATGCAAAACCAAACACCCTCTCGGTTTGGTTTGGATATTCACGTTAATCGGGTTGGATTAAAAGTTTTTATTAACTTATAATCAGAAATTTTTAATTAACAACCCGGGTAGGACCGGGTTTAGGTTTCTGACCATTTTTTAATCGGTGTTTTAAAATGATTTTAGATTGAAACAGTGTTGTGAAGGATGGGAAGTAGGGATGAACATTTGGACCAAACCGGACCGTAAAAGAGGTATTTTGGAGTTGAAACATTTTTTTGGGGCTAAATAGGTTTGTTACATTGTTGGTTATGAGACCATAACTATTCAATTTGGATGTGTAATATAGATATAAAATATGCTGAAAGTAGAGATGTAACTTGCATCTCTTTTAGATGTTTTAAGACTAAAATGGGGTTGTGAGAAGATGGTATTAAAGCTATAAAAAGTTTTAGGTTGTAGAAAGTGCCCTCTTTTGCTGGCGACAAGTGTTATTATTTGTTCTCTTTTATTATATGGATTTGTCAGTTACAATCAATTTCTCTGTTTTTCATTTGGTTCTAGACAAGAATAGCAGAATTCGTGATGAAGTTATTTTAGTCTGTTACACACTTTCTCTTTTTTAGATATCTTATAGATGTAAAACATTTAGGGCTTGTTTGTTTGTTTGTTTTTTTTCTAGGTTTGTCTATGAGCTCTTTTGTCTGATCCGGTCAGACGAAAGAGGTCGAAATTTGTTTGTTTTTTCAATCTGAATCAGACGTCTGATGTCTAACATTCCTCTATTCAAAACAGATTTGAAAAATGTATTTGGTCTAAATCTATTATCTAAAACTATAAATTGATAAATTGTATGTAAAAAGGCATTTTATCAAATTAAAAAACAAACAATATTATCTCAACAGATTTTAGATTTTTTTTAAACATCTTATCAAATAGACGGTAAAAAGTGTTTAGACATCTAAAATCTAAAAAAACAAACGAATCTTAGTTTGAATTATTATGTTTGGTTAATTAGTCCTGGAAACATTTTAGGTCTAAAGTTGGTGTTTTCTCTCTTTGAAATGCTTGTTGTTGCTGTTTATATGCTGATTTTAGCTCTTTAATGATATATTTTTAGACTTTAGAGTGATCATAATGGGCAAAAACCGAACCCTATTCTAGGACCCGTAATATATAATCACCACTGGGCCTTAAGAGAACCAAACCTTTTGAAAAAATTACCTTGGCATAAAGGGCCTGGCCCAAGGCCCAAGTTGACCCGAAGCCCAATCTATGCCCACCTCTACTTGGCTTGATATAAAAATAGTTATAATAGTAATACTTTGTTTATAAACCCATTGTTTATTGCTAAGTGAGATAAAATGAAATACACATAAAAGATCGATAATTCATCGATCTCATGCTTTTGAGCATAAATTGAAGAAGTTTTATCATTGATTTCGACATCGAATAACAAATATAGTGATATATTTCTACGTCAATATATATCGATCTTGGAAGGTTCGTTATCCGTCCTTTATTACACATACAAAACACATAGTAAAATCATCGATACATGAGTAACAACAAGAAGAACGATCTATCGTTTGCAAACAACGCCTCGCCCGTTCAAACCACTTTGGCAACTCAAGCTCGGCGATTGCAAGTCCAACGAGGAACCTTCTTCATGGTTGCCGCTAAACTTAGCAACAGAACAATCGGTTGCAAATAAATCTGTACTCACAAACTTGCGATCTCCTCCCATCACAGGCATTAACACCCCCATTTTCACCTTGCTCACGTAATCGTTCCTATAAGTCTGACCCAAAACCCCGTCCACTTCGTTACTCAAGGAGAAGAACTTGAACTTGAGATCGAGATGAGCAAAGCAATCTTCGTCGGTTATATCATAGTTATGGATTCTTGATTCTTCTTCTGTTATCGGAACCACCTTGGCTGTGATCTTAAAAATATTCTCGACTTCAACGATGATATCGTTGGTGTCCTGAATCCTGGTGATTGATGTTGTGGAAGATTGCCATTTAGCGCCTTCGGTTTCTGGGAGGGGTACGCTTTCCCCGTCAAATGTAATCGAGATACGATCAACGGCATCATCCCAAGAGGAAGTCTTTTGAGCACTGATTTGAAGTTTGTGGTTGTCGTAGAGAACCCCAATGGATTGGACCCAAGTAAAGTCTCTACCCATGTTTTTGTTCCTCTTGCCGATGAAATGGCCGTTGATGTGGAGATTGCTATCGGCAACGAGGCAAAAATCTTGATCCTTCTTTCCGTGGAAGTAGAACGTGATACCATCAGCACCGATAAAACGAGGATCTTGACATACAGCTCCAGGCATATCGCAATCTACCAGTTCACCATACATGAAAATTTTACAGTTTATTCACTACTAAAAAATATATATGCCATCACCAACGACTACATCTTCGTTACGATTATACGAAAAAAAGAAATTCATAAGCTCAAACTTTTATAACGTACCAACGATCAAATCGTTGCTAATTTGTTAGTAATTTCTTTTTCGTTAGGGAAATATCTTCCCAACTACTCCGTTCGTATCAAAATAAATGTTCACAGACACACTACAAGAAAATGTCTTTTAATGACCAAGGGTTTTACTGTAAGATATTTTCGGTCGCTAAAAAGACTTTTATCTTGTAGTGACAAAAACACAGTTTTTAGAATCCATAATAGTTACAACCTAAATTTTATTTTTATAGTTATTAGTTACTTTTAAAAATTCAATATTTTAACCACACAATTAAAAAAAATAAATGGAATCGTATAAATTATACAAAACTATTTATTGATGTGAACAAATATTTTGAGAAAAATTTAAAAGGAAAGTAGGACAGTTAATTAGGGTGTAGTTTTTTGGCAAAAAAATTGTTAGTAAATAAGATAATAACTACTTTTATCAACTATATGTGATAACGAAACCTTACGAGGAATCAATTACTCATAAAACGAAGAAGTTAGAGTTACAAGAACTTACTGCAAACGGGTTTGCAGGCGACGCAATCAACCTCACATTTACCAGGACAAGAAGCAGGACAAACATGCTCGGTCGCAAAGCATTGGGGATAGTTTCGGTTTTTGCACTTGGCTTTCGTTGGTTGAGAAGGTGGCGGAGTAGGGTACCACGTAGGAGGTGAAGGTGAAGGTGAAGGGGATGGTGGCGGGGATTGTGGCGGTGTAGGGGCACCAGGGATACAAACCGGTTTGCACGATGCGCAATCAACAGTACAACCATTAGGACAAAACTTAGGGCAAACATGCACCAAGTTATGACATTGTTTAAACTCGGGTTTGTTACAGCTTGCATGACTAGGGTTGTTGATTCCGGGTGGAGTTGCCGCCCGAACTTCCGCCATCATCAACACCACAAGCAACGCGACACAACCAAACATCATCGACTGAGCCATTGGTTGTGCTCAATCAGACTCGAAGAAAACTCGAAAATTCCGACTAATTTGTAATGCAAATTAAATGTATATATTCTCAAATTAATATTGGTTTTTATTGAAATTGTTTTAGTGCACAGGTATTTATAGAGTTAGTACGTGAGGCAAATGCATGCATGAACGTATATAATTAATCTTAAAAAATTGTACCTTCAGTTTAAGGTATCTTTTCCACCCCTTTATTTTGCTTTAAATGTAAATTTGTCACCCCTTTGACTTTTTAGGGCATACACAACAACACTTTCTACGAATGGAATCAACTTTTGGGACACTCCAACAAAAGCACCAATCGGAGGATTTTGACTATAATAAAAATATGTAAAATGGAAACATATGTATTAATCAATCTATGTAAAAACTAGGGCTTGCCCCGGTGGTCACCAAGTTTCCATAAGGGACTTGGGGAGGGTTATTACCCGGGTTCGATCCTCACTAGAGGCGGATTTTGGGGTTTTCCCTTCAGGCGAACTAATCTAACTATGGAGATTTTAAACTAACTAGGAGATTGTGGTGGAGATCGAACCGAGATCTGTTGGCACTTGGGCCTAGGCGATAACCACCACACCAGCCGTTCAAAAAAAAAACTGAAGGGCAAGAAAACATTTTTTTAGAGATAAAAATGTGTTATAAATATGTTTTGTCTTTTCATTTTTTCACTCCTCTTTCTCATTTTGTTATAACTATAAATTAAAAACTGTGATAGAAACATAAATATGGAGATTTCAAATTATAACTATAAATCGAAAACCGAAACTGATAACGTGAAAAAATGTTGGATTTGAATGCATATTCAAAAACCCATTGTTTCGTCCAAAATTTTCGTTGGAATGATGTTAGAAACATGGCCTAAGGGTGTGTAGAATTCAAGATCGGATCCGAAAACTTATTAATTATATTGATACCGGTACCATGCAGTTCAACTCTTGCTTTAGGTTTTTCTCATCTTATTGATTTGGTTTAGTTTTATTTTGTGTTTTCAGTAGTAAAAGTTAAAAAAAAAAAACCAGGACTGGATTAAACCGATATAATTTATTCATTTCTCAATACAATTTCCTTTTTTCTGTTTCAATTCAATTTGAACTTGTTGCACACCAGGATATGTGTTGGGCTAAATTGTGTTCAAATCATATATTTGTGAATCGTTGCATACGGAGAAACATGAGCGTTTTCTATATACACTTTGTTAAAACTCTACAATTACAAATTGTGTTAAAATCATGTGATAGCAACTTATTTTTTAAAACTTATAAATACGGCATGCCAACTTTTTTTATTTATTACTGATACGATGTATTTACTTCAGTTTTCTATACCAATATGGTCAAATCTACATAATAGAGCTTAATTTTATATACAAGACATCACGTACATGACATCGTTGGTACGAAGAAACCAAGATCTATTACATAAATCATCATATTGGAATTAAAAACAGAATTACACATTTCATATTGACATTAGAAAAGTACACTTACCATGTCTGTAATGTTTAAAAGCAATACTCCCACTACAACAATCACATCATCACTTAATTTCAACCAATTGTGACATATAAATATCAATGAGCTTTCAAGTTTGTTTTGTGATCCTATGTGTTTATAATCTGTAACCACATTTCATATTGGATTTGTTTGAATAATATTTTTTAATAAAATATAAATTTAGGATAATTATAGAATTCAATGATAGACAGTACTACAAACTATCAATATTATAAAAGAGATGCGACTCGATATTAATTTTAAACATATATAGATTATAGAATGAAAAAAAATTATTAGAATGATTTAAGAAACCTCTATATGATGAATGAGGAAAACATAGTAAAATCTTTAGCTTTATTTATAAATAATAAAAATACATATTTGAGATACGATACATCATTAGTTTTATGGAAAATTTCGCAAAAAATCTTCAAACTACAAGTTTTTTTTCGATTAAGTCCCTCATTCAATTTTTTTGTCTGATAAGTCCTTTAACCAAATAAAAATAATGAATTTGAGGTTTTTTTTCAAAAAAAAAAAAAGTTACCGGTAACCTGATGAGCGGGTTGCAAATTGCTGACATGTATTTTATAAATATATGATTTTCTCGATTAAGTCCCTCAATTAAATTGTTTTGTCTTATAATTCCCTCAACTAAATTATTTTGTATTATAAATCCCTCAACTAAAAAAATTTAATTTAACTTTTAATTACTTCAAATGAATAAAAGTATGATTCATTCCAATTTTTAAACTTTTGACTGTATAAAACTACAACTCATGTCATTTTTCTAAACGAAAATTGCTACAGTTATTTATTGACAATCCAAAAAATTATGAATCCTTAACTAAAATAGCTATAGCTATTTTGATTTTGATTTTTTCCGATCGGAAAAAATCAACGAGCTCATCCACTTTTAAGTTCTAATCGTTAATAAATAGTGTAGTTATTTTCGTTTGAAAAAACATAATGTTTTATCGTTTTAAATGAAACAGTCTGTAATCCATTCCGTTTTTTCGAACGAAAATGGTTACAACTATTTATTATTATTGGAAGATAAAATCGAAAGGAATCCTTGTTTTTTAAAGTTTGAAAAAAAAAGAAAAAAAAATGATTCGTCTTATTATATTGAAAAGTTCAAAATCAAAAGATTTTATATAATAATATTAATTAAATAATGATATATTATATAATTGTAATATAAAGATAAATAAATATCCAAAGTAAATATAAAAAAATAATTTTAAATCTTAAGAAATAAATAAAATCGTAATAAATAGTTTTATTATAATTAAAAGATTATCAATAATAATAGGGTTAAAGTCGTACAAATGCAACATACTTTTCTCAATTTACCTAAATGACTAATTAACTTTTTTTTTTGACCGGATGGTAGTTGTAGTCCAAAATAACTTGTCGATATGGTACGTGTAACCAGTAACTAGGTTGATATGACAGTTTTTGCTGATTCAAATGACAACGTGGCAGGTTTTTAATGACATGATGCTTACGTGGATTTACTATAACGTGGATTTTGATCTATATAAATAATTTTGAAAATCCATGTAAGCATATAGATCTTTTTCATACTTCTAAAAACACAATTATAAGATCATTACCGGTGGAACCGGTAATCAAAAGTACCATCTCAACAATAAATTTTAAGTACAAGTACCTATGAGATTAAAAAAAAATAAAGAAATTAGTCATTTGAGTAAATTATAGTAACATACATTTATATGACTTTAACCCATAATAATAACAACAACAAAAAATTAGTGGAGGACTTAATCGAAAAAATTTATACTTTGGTGGTTTTTACAAAATAGGTTTGAGTATGTTAACCTGCTATAGCAGGTTGACGGGTGAATTTAAAAGGTTTACGCAGTTTGGGGACTTATCAGAAAAAGAAAATGAAATGAGGACTTAATTGGAAATTTTTTATACTTTTATGGTTTTTTGCATAATTTTCCCTTAGTTTTGTTAATAATTAATGTCAACCATAAAAAATCTAAAATTTTCATTTTACAAGTGTCATGTACTAAACATTTAAAAACGACTTCTATTAACCTAGGGTTGTTAACAATATCCCTAAAATATAGTAACTATACATTAATTGAAATTAATTGTTTAAACAAAAAAAGTATAAAAGACATACGTATCAAATATATGTTATGGCAATTGACTAGCTTAGGTTGTGTTTGGTATAGAGAATTGAAAGAAAGGAAATGAGAACAAATTATTAGTTAGGAGACTTGAATTATATACGTCAATTCTCTATGAAATTTCAAGTTGCATCAATATATAGCTATAAAATCCAATTCTCTAGCAATGTGGGAGAATTAAGTGGAAGCTAAAATTAGGAAAAGAGAATTATAACAACCATAAGATTATTGTATTTACAAGTTACATAGTCTAAAAAACCTAAAATTTTGTCCTCAATTCTTTTCTTTTCAATTCTTTATACCAAACGCAACCTTAAGTGTCAAGTAGCAATTTATTTACTCTTCTAATAGAATAAATAGAAATATAGAATAGACGCAGAATCTCGGTTTCCCAATATACTTATTAATCACCTTATGGACAACACCCTCTTGCTTATAGTAACCTTTTTCAGCCAAAATCTTGCTCATCACTTTCACAATAATATCTTCACATAACCAATATTCTTTTTGTTTGCTCCTCTCGTTTGCTTTCTCTTCCTCTCTTATCAATTCATTCAACGTCGACCCTCCAGATTTTCCTTTCTTGTCTTTCCTCGATCACCTTATCTACCTCATCAAAAACGAAGCTAGAGCTTCCTTTCCCTTTCTCTTTAGCAACATTTTTCGTTGAAGAACCTATTACGAGCTTAATCTCTCATCGCCATTCTCGGACCTCAATAATAACTACACCTCTTCATTCTCCAAACTCTTGTCAACCACATTTGTTGTGAGTATGTGTGACAATTCTGGCATATTCAAGCAAATGGGTCAACGACGACCAAGACAAAATTTTAACATAATTTTAAAATTATTTTCATAAAACATTTTGTTTAATACATCATTTTTTAAAAAAATTATGCTATAGCTTAGTTTTTTATAAATTTTTTTCTGAAATAAAAATTTGTAAAAAAGCTTAAAAATAAAGACTTACAATATAATAATAAAAAACTATGAGGATCAAATCCGTAATTAACTAAGGGGCTAAAGCCGTAAAATAGCAGTACACTTCTTAAGGTGTATCGTAATAGTACATGTACTTTTTATATTGTTAATATGATACCTTTACTTTTTTATGACCGATTATTTCGTCTAGCTTTGCACACTTGTGGGAGAATCGTCGGTACGAACTTGTTCACCGTTGGATCTGCATGAAATTTGAGGAGAAGCTTCGCAACACATAGTTCTACGATCTGGACGGCGGAGATCGTCATTGGAAATTTCTACAGAGGTCTGTAGGTGTTTGAAGTTGAATGTGCTGTGTGATTTCTCCTACCAGGTTATCACAAGGACCAGAGAGTGTATTTGGTGCTTTAATTATGGAAATTTGAACATTAATAAAAAGAAAAATTCCACTCTTAACAGGTATAACCAGTAACCGGTTACCAAAGGTATCATATTGGTATGAAAAAATGTAGTACGCGTATCAAATTTGAACGATTCAGAAAGTACACGTATAATATGAATAATTAAAATAGTACATGATCGGATCATTTTATACCGACTTTAATGTGTTTAAATGATATTATTTTATGTATAAAGTATTGGTATAATGCTACATTTAATTGTTTTTATCAATTGAAGGGTTAAATCTTAAAAGGAGTTAAAATGAGTAAATTGTGCCTTGGAATGTTCTACTATTGATAAAACTCATTACGCATGTAGGTAATCCTCTCAAGTAAAAGTCTGGCAGACTTGAGCGCAATCGGAGAAGATTTATAGAAAGCCAAGCGCAGACTGGGGCGCAGCCCTGCTCCCCAACCGAGTGCTCAACAGAATGATTTATTCTGCCAAAATACGCGATTTTAGACCCAAGCGCAGGGCGGGGCGCAGGCCTGCGCCCACGGCTGCGCCCAACCCATAAAATATTAATTTCGTGATTTTTAGGGTTTTTCAGAGCTGCCTATATATATGACAAGCTTCCAGACGAAAAAACACACATATTTTGAGGAGAAATTGAAGAGAAAAGAGGAAGAAAAGTCCAGATTCATCCATCGCGATGTAGTCTGCGCGAAACCAACGGCGAAAGGTTTGGGGTTTGGTTCCTTCTACGCTCCATCTTTCCCCCATCAATCCAACAACTACGAAGGTTGTTCCTGAAAAGTTCAATGTTTCGTACGCGTTGGTTGATGATTATCACGCTATTATCGTTCAAGGGTTTGTTTATTATTTAAGTATTTATGTTTTTCGTTGAGTTATTATTGTAACGAACGATATGTTTTATTAGTTTTCTGTGTGATTATTATTTAAAGATATTGTTCCGTTCGCTTCTATTTATATCTTTATCGTAAGACGCGTCGTAGCCGTGTTACATGCCGTGCCGAGCTCATTAGATTAGGAGTTAAGACGGACTGTGAACATGACACGATTCGTGCCCAAAATACGGATTGCGATAGATGTGATTGTCATGACTATGTCTATGTGGTTAGGTTATAAAGATAATTAAACGGAATAATAAATAATTAAGTTATTTGCAACCCCATGTCGATAATCCATAATTCCACCCAAACCCTGAATCTGAAGTCGTTGGCGTTCTTACTTTGATCTTTAAGTTTTCGTAACAAAGATTTAACTAAATTTCCAAAGTTTCACCTAACCAATTCATTCCTTCAATTAGTTTAATAATTAGCTTTTATTATTAGTCAATAACTATCGTATAATAATACTGATAACCACATGCTCCCTGAGGAGACGATCCCACTTACCCTAGCTATAAGTTAAGGTGATTGGTGTTTTTATAAATTATTTTTGAACGCTTTACGACGAGCGGATATCAAAATGGCGCCGTTGCCGGGGAGCTAGTGCGCTTATTAGTCTTGTTTTACGGTAGTTGTTTAGGTTTACTTTGGTTTAATTTAATTTAATTTATTTTCGTTATTTTATTTATTTAGTTTTTATTTAGTTGTTTTTTTTTGTTTTTATTATTTTTTAATTTCTTGGAATGGAATCTTCATATAATTATGATTATTATCCATCCATACATAATTACTCGGATTATAATGATCAATATTATTCTAATTATGATAATCATGATTCTTTCTACTCGAGTCGTGATTCGTACAATCCATGGAACGACATCCGGATTCCGATGAGTATTATTATAATGATTATTATCCATCTCAGCAGCAATTATATGATGAAAATCGGTGCTATCAAGAGAATGTCATGACATCCATGAGGGAATGCATGACATTTATGGAGGCAAACACCAAACATATCCAATATCTCGTGAACACATGGGGGCAAATCACCGATCTTTTTTTAAAACAAGAAGCGGAGAGGGAGATGTACATGGAGCCGGATGATGACTTTTATGATGAGCGAGGATTCGAGCATCAAGATATCCATCAAGAGACGTCCTTAGAATTACTAAACTTTAACGAGGAAGAGAGAGTCGAAAGTGAAGTTGTTATAAAAGATCTGCTCCAACCATCAACGGAGACAACTCCATATTTCGAACTCCCTTATTTCAATTATTATTTAAAAAGTTTAATGCCTGAAACTAGCTCTAGTTCAATGCTAATTATTTTTCATGATATTTCAGGTACCTATGGAGTACGAATCGCACGAAGGGAAAAACCGATCAAATATCCGGGTAATGTATGTGGACAAGGTGACAAACCACCTTGAAGAGGTATCGTCTGGCTGAAGACGTAAAACTTAGCGCTTCTTGGGAGGCAACCCAATGAACTTTGTGGGTGTGTTTAATAGAAACCCTCACGAGACTATAACTCGTCCACCCGGGCTACCGGGGGGTTTAAAGGCTTGTTGCACATGCTAAGTGCAATCGTGATCCCTACGAAAGTGAGGTTTAGTGTATATTTATGTTTATTTAGTTTAAGGTTCCAATTATTGTTATTTTAGTGCATTATAGTTTATAGTTCTCAAATGCATATCATGTGTGATTTAAAAGAAAATATAGGTGCAGTAGGGAATTAAGTTGGGGATGTTTGCTCTCACCCCAATTACCAATGCTTAAAATGATTTAACTCACCTTTTAATTAAATCATGATATGAATCGCTCATATGCATTTTAGTTTATTGCATTTAATTAGCTTGCATCATTATAATTTGTCAATTTAATTAATAGTATTCTCATGACTTTTAAGTATTATAACGAGAATTGGTAGATAATTAAGTTGGGGATGTTATTCCACCCCAACTGCGGCTTCAAACGACTATCTCGCTATTTATTTAACTATGTCATGAAAATAAATACATTCATTTTTTAGGCATGATTTTACATTATCCGTACACTCATCCACTTGAATCTCAGTCTAATCTATATTGGTATTGGGACAATGATGTCCAAAGTTGAAGAGGAGGATTGACTTGCAAGGAGATATAATGTATATGAGTGGATGATTACATTGCGAAAGATAGAAGGCGACCGACCCAGGATTTTGCATTTAATGATCACGTCCCTTCGTTCCTTTTGTTATGTTTTAAATAGTAGTGTGCGAGTGTGCTTGCATTTAAATTAGTTTAGTTTTTCATGATTTTTAATTTTTAGTTTTTATTTTACATTTGTGTGTTCACCCTTGAACAATAGTGTTTTGATTAATCAACTAAAAGTAATAATGCATTGATCTTATCTCCCTAACTTATTTTGGTTTGAGCAAGTAACTTAAAATGATGATTCTAGTTAGGAAATAGATTAATACCAAGTGATATCAGTGATGATCAAGTTAATTTAAAAATTATTAAAAAGAGTCATAACAAATGTGCATGCATGAGATTAATAAAAGAATTTGAGTATGTTACACTCGTGTGTGGTTTTAAAGAATAAAACACTTTATCAAAACCAACATTTCAAAAGACATCGATACACCTAAGCAATAAGGGGGAGTGTTGCAAGTAAAT
This sequence comes from Centrapalus pauciflorus, assembly GCA_020465985.1. NCBI lineage: Eukaryota > Viridiplantae > Streptophyta > Magnoliopsida > Asterales > Asteraceae > Centrapalus > Centrapalus pauciflorus. The sequence goes on along the minus strand of JAANYP010000455.1, from coordinate 200,255 downwards.
CCGTGAGGCGTAGGTGCTTAAACTGTAAGGGGTGGCCTAACGAGTTCGGAAAAGAAGTCTGAGGGGTATTCTATACCTAATCCCCTAAAGCCAACTGGTTTGGGAGCGATTGACCAATTTTCCGTTACATGGACTCGTTAGAAAAGTCATGTTCAAACCCTTAATAAAATAACTCGTAAGTGTGCTAAATGAAATTATCAAATGATAAGTGAGTTCATTATAAACGTCAAAACCGGTAAAATTGCATGCATGTAACCTTGAGCAAAAATAGGTGGTTTATGGTGAGGAATGTTTTGGAGGTAAAGTGTTGATAGCGGTTTTAACACAGTGTAACGGAAACGAATTTTTAGTTATGATCATGCATGGACGTTTAGTATGAAGGCTGTTACTAATTTGATAAATTAATTAGAGAGTCACTGATTTATCATACGCCTGGTAAAAGAAATCTTGAACATTAAAGTCTGATTTAGTTTTCTTGCTCGGGACGATCAAGGTTTAAGTTGGGGATGTTTGATCGGATCATTTTATACCGACTTTAATGTGTTTAAATGATATTATTTTATGTATAAAGTATTGGTATAATGCTACATTTAATTGTTTTTATCAATTGAAGGGTTAAATCTTAAAAGGAGTTAAAATGAGTAAATTGTGCCTTGGAATGTTCTACTATTGATAAAACTCATTACGCATGTAGGTAATCCTCTCAAGTAAAAGTCTGGCAGATTTGAGCGCAATCGGAGAAGATTTATAGAAAGCCAAGCGCAGACTGGGGCGCAGCCCTGCTCCCCAACCGAGTGCTCAACAGAATGATTTATTCTGCCAAAATACGCGATTTTAGACCCAAGCGCAGGGCGGGGCGCAGGCCTGCGCCCACGGCTGCGCCCAACCCATAAAATATTAATTTCGTGATTTTTAGGGTTTTTCAGAGCTGCCTATATATATGACAAGCTTCCAGACGAAAAAACACACATATTTTGAGGAGAAATTGAAGAGAAAAGAGGAAGAAAAGTCCAGATTCATCCATCGCGATGTAGTCTGCGCGAAACCAACGGCGAAAGGTTTGGGGTTTGGTTCCTTCTACGCTCCATCTTTCCCCCATCAATCCAACAACTACGAAGGTTGTTCCTGAAAAGTTCAATGTTTCGTACGCGTTGGTTGATGATTATCACGCTATTATCGTTCAAGGGTTTGTTTATTATTTAAGTATTTATGTTTTTCGTTGAGTTATTATTGTAACGAACGATATGTTTTATTAGTTTTCTGTGTGATTATTATTTAAAGATATTGTTCCGTTCGCTTCTATTTATATCTTTATCGTAAGACGCGTCGTAGCCGTGTTACATGCCGTGCCGAGCTCATTAGATTAGGAGTTAAGACGGACTGTGAACATGACACGATTCGTGCCCAAAATACGGATTGCGATAGATGTGATTGTCATGACTATGTCTATGTGGTTAGGTTATAAAGATAATTAAACGGAATAATAAATAATTAAGTTATTTGCAACCCTATGTCGATAATCCATAATTCCACCCAAACCCTGAATCTGAAGTCGTTGGCGTTCTTACTTTGATCTTTAAGTTTTCGTAACAAAGATTTAACTAAATTTCCAAAGTTTCACCTAACCAATTCATTCCTTCAATTAGTTTAATAATTAGCTTTTATTATTAGTCAATAACTATTGTATAATAATACTGATAACCACATGCTCCCTGAGGAGACGATCCCACTTACCCTAGCTATAAGTTAAGGTGATTGGTGTTTTTATAAATTATTTTTGAACGCTTTACGACGAGCGGATATCAGTACACGTATAATATGAATAATTAAAATAGTACACGTACCATATTGATACATTTTAAAAAGTACACAACTATTCTACGGCTTTAACCCTTAACTAAAATACATTCACCTGTATACATAGCATTTTATGAACTTATAAACCACAAACATTTATTAATTATGATAATTGAAACATAAATATGAAAAAAGAAATGAAAGAAATTGTTACTATGGGTGTTCTAAAACCACAAACCAAGCAAATATTAATTGAAAAGTAAATATAATAGATTCATAAGTTCAAAAAGGAACTTCTTAAACCCATTTCTGTGGTAATGTACGTATAAACATAGCATTTTATAAACTTATAAACCACAAACATGTATTAATATTGATACATCATTCATAAATCATAATGCTAATTGAAACAAAAATATAAAAAAGTTAAAAAAATTGTTAATATGGGTATATGTAAAACCACAAACCAAATAAATGTTAATTGAAAAGTTAATATAAATTCATAAGAGGAACTTCTTAAAACCAGCTTGTATCAACATGTGTGTGTGTGTGTTTTTGGTCGGAGGACAGAGGTTTAACCAGTCGGTTTCACCTCCTAAACTACAAACCAAACAAAATCTTTGGTATACAAATTTATATGGAACTAGCCAATTAATTTACGTTGAACTAAAACCGGCCAAAATGAAACTGAATTGTGCACATAGCTAGTTTTACCCTTTTGAAAGTTACATTACTAGTCCTTTGAAACAGAAACTGTAATTAACGAAGTTAAAGATGAGAAATCTCATTTATTAATCAAGACCTTTGAAGGTTCGTTATTCTATTATTTATTCTTTATTACATGAATATAAACATAGTCTAAATTATGTAAAATACGATCAACAAGATTGAAGAACAATTAATCTATCTCTTGCATACAACGCCTCGCCCATTTAAACCACTTTGGCAACTCAAGCTTGGAAATTGCAGGTTCAATGACGGACCATCTTCGTGGCTACCCTTAAACTTAGCCACAGAACAATCAGTTGCAAATGAATCTGCACTCAAAAACTTTCTATCTCCTCCCATCACAGGCATTAACACCCCCATCTTTACCTTGCTCACGTAATCATTCCTATAAGTCTGTCCCAGAACCCCGTCCACTTCGTTACTCAAAGAAAAGAACTTGAACTTGAGATCAAGATGAGCAAAGCAATCGTCATCTGTGACACCATAGTTATGGATTCTTGATTCTTCTTTTGTTATTGGAACCACTTTGGCTGTGATCTTGAAGAGGTTTTCAACTTCTACAGCGATATCATTGGTGTCCTGAATCCTAGTGATTGATGTTGTGGATGATTGCCATTTGGCGCCTTGAGTTTCTGGGAGGAGTATGCTCTCCCCATCAAATGTAATCGAGATATGGTCAATGGCATCATCCCATGAGGAAGTCTTTTGAGTGCTGATTCGTAGTTTGTGATTCTCGAAGAGAACCCCAATGGATTGGACCCAAGTAAAGTCTCTACCCATGTTTTTGTTCCTCTTGCCGATGAAATGGCCATTGATGTGGAGGTTGTTATCGGTCACAAGGCAAAAATCTTTATCCCTCTTTCCATGGAAATAGAAAGTGATGCCATCACCACCGATAAAACGAGGATCTTGACACACTGCTCCCGGCATATCACACTCTGCAGTTTACCAGACGACATATAAGTACTTGGGAGATCGATTATGGGTTATTATACGTATTAGTTACCAGTAACTTGTATTTGTAATTGAACCTAAAAATGTGGTTTGATCTGTTTAAGTGGTAAATGTCAACCAAAACAACCAAAGTTAAGTTGGGAGGGTTCGCTGTTTGATTTCGATTTTTGGTTTTTTTCCCCTTTCAATTTTCACACAAATACAAAAGCATTCATTCATGTTGAAGAAACAAAAGGAAATAACAAGCTTATACTACTAAATAAAATTTGTCGTATAAGAATAAAGGGTTGTGGATTTGAACCATTGCTTCGGAAAAACAAATAACTAATAATAATCAATACAATACATTTTAATATTATTTAAAGGGATAATTGCGCAAAAAACCCACGTCTTGTCAGTTTTTCGTGATTAAAACCCCAAACCATTTTTCATTGTATAGAAAACCCCGAACTAACTAAAAATCAGTAAATCAAGGTTTTATCAATGGGTAACCGGTTATTAATCCTATGTGGACCGGTAGATAACCTACGTGGAATAATTTTAAATGGTTGAAACCGGTTGCCAAATATTACACATCAGTTAAACCCTCGTTGATAATTTTTAATTGTAATTTTTAAATGGGATTACATCATCAACGAGTGTTTAAATGATATGTAATACTTGGTAACCGGTTTCAACAATTAAAATTTATTCCACGTAGGTTATTTACCGGTCCACGTAGGATTAATAACCGGTTTCAACCGGTTACCAATTGATAAAACCTTGATTTACTGATTTTTAGTTAGTTCGGGGTTTTTTATGCAACGAAAAATGATTTGAGCTTTTAATCGCAAAAAACTGACAAGTTTTGGGTTTTTTACGCATTTATCCCTTATTTAAAAGGCAAGTGATGCCAAGAATCCTGAGCCTCAACCACTAAACCACCTATAGGGGGTTAAGGTACATTCTAGTTAATTATATTGTATCAAAAGTTTAAATATATTATTAATAAAGTATGTTGTTTAGTTTGGCTGAAATGGCCCATTCTCACTTCAACACCGCAAACTAAACCGATTTTTCAAAATTTTCAACCAATGTTAAATGCATTTAGTTTGCTTGGTTTCAACCTAACCATGGATCTGAACTGAACCTCCATATTACAAGTCAAGGTTAGCTCTTTAATACATGTCTGTTAGCAATTCTTAACATACATGAAAATATTGGAACATACATAAAATGAAAAGGACATAGAGTTGTGAAGAACTTACTGCACACTGGCTTGCACGCAACACAATCAACCTCGCATTGGTTAGGACAAGATGCAGGACAAGCATGCTCGGTGGCATAACATTGAGGATATTTTTTGTTTATGCACTTGGATTTCTTTGGTTGAGAAGGTGGAGTAGGGTACCATGTAGGAGTAGAAGGAGATGGTGTGGGTGAAGGGGAAGATGGAATAGGAGTTGGAGGTGAGTGAGGAGTTGATGGTGTTGAAGGAGTGGTGGGAGATGGTGAGGTAGAAGGAGATGGTGTGGGTGATGTAGAAGGTGAAGGAGGTGGTGTTGGAGCGGGAGGCGATTGAGGAGATAATGGTGATGGAGTGGTTGTAGGCGGTGTGGATTCTGTTGGTGGGGAAGGGGTGGTGGGAGGTGGTGAGGACGGTGTCGGTACTGAGGGTGTGGATTCTGTTGGTGGTGAAGATGGTGTTGGTGCTGAAGGTGTGGACTCTGTTGGTGTTGAAGGTGTGGATTCTGTTGGTGGCGAGGATGGTGTTGGTATTGAAGGTGTGGACTCAGTTGGTGGTGAGGATGGTGTTGGTGTTGGAGGGGTGGACTCAGTTGGTGGTGAGGATGGTGTAGGCGTTGACTCTGTTGGTGGTGAGGATGGTGTGGACTCTGTTGGTGGTGAAGGAGTGGTCGGAAGCGGTGAAGATGGTGTTGGTGGTGTAGGCGTGGATTCTATTGGTGGTGAAGGTGTTGACTCTGTTGGTGGTGAAGGAGTGGCCGGATGTGGTGAAGATGGTGTTGGTGGTGTAGGCGTGGACTCTATTGGTGGTGAAGGTGAAGGTGTTGACTCTGTTGGTGGTGAAGGAGTGACCGGAGGTGGTGAAGATGGTGTTGGTGGCGTAGGCGTGGACTCTGTTGGTGGTGAAGGTGAAGGTGTTGACTCTGTTGGTGGTGAAGGAGTGACCGGAGGTGGTGAAGATGGTGTTGGTGGTGTAGGCGTGGACTCTGCTGGTGGTGAAGGTGTAGGCTTGGGCTCTGTAGGTGGTGAAGGGGTGGCAGGTGGTGGTGAGGATGGAGTTTGTGTTGGAGGTGTAGATTGTGTTGGTGGAGAAGGGGTAGTGGGAGGTGTTGTTGGTGGAGTAAGGGCCGGAGGTGGTGAGGATTGTGGTGGTGGTTCTATCTCTGGCGTAGGAGAACCAATACAAATAGGTTTGCACGAGGCACAATGAACGGTACATCCATCAGGACAAAACTTAGGACAAACATGCACTAGGTTGTAACATTGTTTGTAGGACTTGTCGTTACATGATGCATGGCTAGGATTGTTAGCAATTCCCGGTGGAGTAGCCTCACCAAATGCCGCCAGCATCAACACCACAACTAATGTAACATGACATACCATCGACCGAGCCATTTCACAGCCCGGATGAGAAGAAACTCTTTTCGACTTATTTGTAATGCTAGTTAAGATATACTCGAGTAATTTGTATGTATTGAATACTAGTGGTTATTAGCTTCCCTACTTATAGACACACATAAAATGAATTCATGCATGAACCTCCAGAATTAATCAAGTACGAATGAAGTAGCTTATGTGTATGGAATCTTTCAAACCCCTTTAAATTATATTTGCTTTTGGTTTAAATTTGGCATCCCTTGATCAAAAAGCTATATGCAGCACTTTCTACAAATGGATGACATTATTTTAAGCAAGACCTTTTTATAGAATTATTAAAATGTTAATAGGGCTAACGGAATTTATGGTTATGTGTAATAAAAATTTATGGTAGTTTATGAAAAAAAAATTGAGTTTTTTAAGGGTGAAATAAAATAATATAGTTAAAAAGATGATGGGTTAGATAAAAGTTTAATATGCCTCAAAGTATGTACAACCTCCTAAGTCATTTTATCATAAAAAATATTTGCCATATGATTCTGCATGTTTTTATCAATTGTGAATTGTGAATGTAATTAGTTTATATTATTATGATTAGATTGCGAATTTGTCATTTTGATTAGTTGATGAAGTGATCGTATGATTTCGAATATATTTACTTTTGCTGTTTCTTTAGTTATGGACCGACCCGATCAACCTTTTGTCTAAACCATTAATATCGTACTCTTAAAGTCATGGCTTCCAAAAACATTTGAAGCAATTTTGTAATACAAAGTTAAGGTATACTTTTTCTTGACTTCCATTGGTAGTGTCTCAAAAAACCAGCCATCTCATATTATATTCGACTTTCATCATAAAGCATGACCATCACTATAAGGCATCTTCTATTTCACATGATCATCAAAGTCAAAGTCAAACTCTAAGTCAATAAATCAAACAACTAGTTTTGTCTTTTTCTCATGTACATGGGGAAGGGTTTATTTAGGAACCATAAATTTTTGGGTAAATTACAAATTTCGTCCCTGTGGTTTATAGCAAATTACGGATCCCGTCCCTCTATAGAAGAAATTACAAATTCGATGTCCGTGGTTAACATTTTGTTACGGATTTGGTCCTTTGACCGGTCATTTTTTTTTAAATGACCATTCTACCCTTGAGATTATTATAAAAATAGGCAATGAACTTCTATTTCATAAAATCAAACAATAAAAATAATAAAAGTAAATCCTAAATTTTTTTTACCTTAATTATAAACAAATCTCTCTCTCTCTCATAACTCTCTCTCTCTCTCTTGTTATCTCCCTTATGAACGTCGCCTCGTCGGCCACCAGCCACCACACCGGCCATCGTCTGCCACCGGCCACCGGTTTGCTTCTTTCTTTAAAGTCGAAAACTTTGTTCCAATGTCATTCTCTAAATCGCAGCTCTTTGCTCTGCATTTCAGCCAAATCGAAAACTTTCACCGAGTATTTGCGTCGTGCAGAGGAGATCAGGGCTGTTCTCGATGAAGGTGGAACGGGGCCGGCGTCTAACGGAGGTGATGCGGCGGTGGCTGCAAGGCCGAAGACGAAACCTAAGGATGGGGAAGGGGGAGGTGGAGATGGGGAAGACGAAATCTAACGGAGGTGATGCGGCGGTGGCTGCAAGGCCGAAGACGAAACCTAAGGATGGGGAAGGGGGAGGTGGAGATGGGGAAGACAAAATCTAATGGAGGTGATGCGGCGGTGACTGCAAATCTCTCTCTCTCTCATAAAACAGAGTTTTGAGTTTTTTTATTATTATTTATTTTTATTAAAAAGAAAGTTCATTGCCTATTTTTATAATAATCTCAAGGGTAGAATTGTCATTTTAAAAAAAAAATGACCGGTCAAAGGACCAAATCCGTAACAAAATGTTAACCACGGACATCGAATTTGTAATTTCTTCTATAGAGGGACGGGATCCGTAATTTGCTATAAACCACAGCGACGAAATTTGCAATTTACCCTAAATTTTTTTAAGAACCAAATGAAATCAATGTAAATCCATTGTATTATTACATGTATTCACTATTCATATAATTATTTAATCTTTGTTTTTGTATTATCATTAATTATTATATTTTTAAAGCGAAATTGTTGGGTTTTAGTTTAAGTTTGCTTTTAAAATTTTGTGTTTTTAAGGCTATGGTGTCTCAAAGGGTTTCCGAAACAAATAATCAAAACTCTTCTAAAGAAGTTTTTGCTGCCTTAAACAACACATTAGGCTTCACAGCTATGTGCAATGATCCAATGCTTAAATGGTAATTAATAGTGACCTCTTTCGCATCATATCCTTCGGTGGCCGGCCTCATAAGAAACACACAGCATGAGACCTGACTTTTGGCGAAAAAATAAGTATTGTTGCATCAATTGGTTTATGCAACGACGAGAAAATTAAGCGTCTAAATACATATAACTACACCGATAATCATGGTTCAAATTAATGTTAAGTTTGAGAATGGGTTGATGTTGTGTATAAAAGTTTATTATAAATTTTATATGTATTTTTGGTAATCATAGTGCAAATTAATTCTTACATTAGATAAAGGAATGGGTTGATGTTGTGTATAAAAGTTTGAGAAACCCAAATGATTGTTAAAGCTGATAATTTTTAATGTTAATTGTTATGGTAATACATTTTGCTTTGTTTAGGTTAGTTGCTCATTCTTGTTAGGATTTTGTTTTGTTATGCTTAATTATCAATTGTTGTAACTTTGTTTTGCTAGATTTCAAGTAATTTCATAGGATTTAGAGTCCTAGGCTTTTTTTATGTATATATAGTCTTAAAATTATTCAAGACAATCTTTCAATGATTTCATGTAAATCAATGATGTTATAAAAAAAATACAGAACAAACGATAAAGTTTTGATTATAAATAAAGAAATTAAGAATACTCTTAAAAAAAAAGATTTGTGAGCTTAAATTTTTGTAATGGAATTGATGATATACATTTTAACGATTATTGCAATCGTGCCATAAAATATTGTTTAGTAACATTTCAAACAATGACATGATAAGTCATTTTTAAACATAAAAAATTCATAAGGAAATCTTTTGCTTCTAAAAAAAAGTTGTTTTTTGTAGGGTTAAAGTCGTAGAATAGTTGTGTACTTTTTAAAATGTATCGATATGATACGTGTACTATTTTAATTATTCATATTACACGTGTACTTTCTGAATCGTTCAAATTTGATACGTGTACTACATTTTTTAATACCAATATGATACCTTTGGTAACCGGTTACTGGCTATACCTGTTAAGAGTGAAATTTCTCTTTTTATTAATGTTTAAATTTCCATAATTGAAGCATCAAATACACTTTCTCGTCCTTGTGATAACCTGGTAGGAGAAATCACACAGCACAACCAACTTCAAACACCTACAGACCTCTATAGAAATCTCCAATGACGATCTCCACCGTCCAGATCGAAGAACTATGTGTTGTGAAGCTTCTCCTCAAATTTCACACAGATCCAACGGTGAACAAGTTCATACCGACGATTCTCCCACAACTGCGCAAAGCTAGACGAAGTAATCAGTCATAAAAAGTAAAGGTGTGATATTAACAATATAAAAAGTACACGTACTATATCGATACACCTTAAAAAGTACACTACTATTGTACGACTTTAGCCCTTTTTTGTAGCCTTTTTCATGAGGTTTTAAATATGGTGATCCGACCGACCTTAGATAAGTATTGAACATTCAAAAATAAACATTCTCATAATGTGTCACTAGTAAAAAAAAATAGATTTATTATGCATATGAAACAGATCATTCAATTAACTAATGATTTAAATATGACAAAGCTAGAAATATAATAATATATTCATAACTTAATAAATAAAATAGGACACATTAAAAAAACATGTTTGTTTGCCTCATAATTATATATATATATATAGGGTCAGGATCAATGGGGTACCATATTAGACTGGGGAACCGGAGTCCATCCATGTTTGATTATAAGATTAAAAGGGTAATATAGTCAATTATGTTTATATTAAATAATAGATGTCAACTAATAATTAATAGATTCCTTAATTATAGATATTTACTTCCATAACATATCTATAATAAATTTAAAAATGGGTTATAATGAACATGTTCAATTGGATTCGACAATAGGTTTTAGTGAACTTGTTCAATCGGATTCGACGATTGGTTTTGGTGAACATGTTCAATTGGATTCGACAATGAGTTTTAGTGAACATGTTCAACCGGAGATGTCAAATAAATGTATTTATTATTTTCTTCAAACCGTTCGTGGAGGTTCAATTTCATTTACACGTTGTTGAACATGTGCAATCGGGGTTTATTGTGTTTTTTGTTGCTGTTATAAACCAATATTGACGGTATTGAACATATTTAATCGTGGTTTATGGAGTGTCATCATCATTGCACATGTTCAGTATGATTGTAAGGAATATTATTAACTGAAATGAAGATTTTCATGAGATACGCAGAATCTTTTATTCAAATTTAAATTTTTTAATACTATTTTTACCCCCAATATTAATTAACGTGAGAAAGAATTTTAAACAAATTTTATATTATATTTTAATTATTTTAGTGATAAATGATTGGCTATAAATGGTTTCCCGGTACCCCAGTCTAACATGGTACCCCATTATATATATATATATATATATATATATATATATATATATATATATATATATATATATATATATATATATATATATATATATATATATATATATATATATATATATATATATATATATATATATATATATATATATATATATATATATATATATATATATATATATATAGAATATGGTTCGAGAGAGTACCACCCAAATGCAGCGCACCAGAAGGTACCACCTTTAAAAAAACTTTTTTAAAATTTCTTTTTCATAAACATGTTTTAATTAACATTATGAAGATCGTATGTAAATTTCACATACATTCACATCTCCTAGCTCCTAAAAAATGATGTGAACACACGCTTACATAATTTTGAAGACATGTGAACATGCATTTATGTGATGTGTGTTTTCATGCACTTAGAGTGTTCGGATTTGCGTGAAATTCACATATGATCTGTGTAATGTTAATTAGAACATGTTCATGAAAAAAAAATTCAAAAAATTTACTTTTAAGGGTGGTACCTTCTGGTGCGCTGCATTAGAGGTGGTACTCACTTGAACCTAAATCTATGTATATATATATATATATATATATATATATATATATATATATATATATATATATATATATATATATATATATATATATATATATATATATATATATAGATGGAAATTATATATGGAAATTATATTTAGCTAAATTTGGTATGAAAATACCATTAACTTCTTTCCTAAAATCGCTCCCCCTTTCTCTCTCTCTCTCTCTCTCTCTCTCTCTCTCTCTCTCATCTCTCTTAGCCCCTCTTGATTTTGGAAAAGATGAACGGTATGCATAATTTATTTTGTATTAACGATTCATGTTTGTATTTTGATATATTTTGATTTTGGAAGAGATGAACAATATGCATGCTTTATTTTTGGAAGAGATGAACGATATGCATGAAGAGATGAACGATATGCATGTATTTTGATGTATTTTGAAATTGTATTATATTTCTTAATTTTGGAAGTGTAGTAATTAAATAAGGATTGCGTAATTCCTATTTTACCCCTCTGCGAATTTCATTATGTGCACTGGATGCATAAAACTTTCTTTTTAATTACCCTTTTGCCATTTGATCTAACCCACACATTCTTTTCATCCAACGGACAGTGAAGGTTCTTTTGTGCCTCGATGCACAAAAGTTCTCAATGGAACCTCCCTATATATATATATATATATATATATATATATATATATATATATATATATATATATATATATATATATATACACACACACGTAATAGTATCGACCAATGGCAATTTTTTTCTTTTTTCTTTTTTTTTTTTTAATTTTGATTTTAAATTTTTTATAATACACCCTTATCTTAGTGTTATCTTATATTTAGCCCTTTTATTTTGATAAGTTTTCATTTAATTCTCTTTTAACAATTATTATTACAACATTTTCTTACATACTTAAAATTATGATTTTAATTATACATATGTTTATAGTTGTCTTTTGAAACTATTATGTTACGTTTAATTGTATAAAAAACTTTATTATTAAGATGCACAATACAATATTTTAATTAAATTGTTTTATAATTAAGATGTAACTATTTTAAATTTAGATTGTTTTATTAAATACGATCATATATAACATTGAACATTACTATTATAACGTTGCAAACTATAATCGATGTATTAGAAACATTACCGTTATAAATTTAATTGATTTGTTCGTAAAACCAATAAATTAAATTGACGACCAACTTAATCAATGTCAAAATTTCAAATTATGGTTATGAATTTTTGATTAATTAATTCTGGTTCCGATCCAATTTACTACGACATTGTTTGTAATTTTAGCATTGCAAAATCTAAAAAACCAATGATAAGAACCGACTAACAGTAACATTTGTCATGCTTCTTGAATCTATACGGATTTTCAATTTTATTCTTCGATGTTGGTTCAGTTGTGTTTCGTTGTTTGAATTGTTTGAAAAATATTTTTTTATTTGTTTTATATTTATTTTTGTAATTAATATTTAGACCCCGCAACAACGCGCATGTGTTCAATAACAATATCATTTTCCTTGCTTCTTGGATATATATCAGCTTTCCAATTTCAGTTTTCGATTATGGTTCAATTGTGTTTTGTTATTTGAATTGTTTGAAAGGTATTTATGCATTTTTTTTCAAATTTATTTTTGTAATTAATATTTTAGACCACGCATGGCCAATCATGAATGGTTGGATTATTTTTTATTTTAAATATTTCATAATATATCTTTATCTCTTAACCCATTTGTTTTAATAAATTTTTGTTTAGGCATTTTTTAACATTTATTATTATAAAAATTATAAAATTATGATTTTAATCATACATATGTTTGAAGTGATCTTTTGAAACTATTATGTTATGTTTAATGTATGAAAAAACTTTATTACTCAAATGCACAATACAATATATTTTAATGAAATTGCTTTATAAGTAAAATATAACTAATATATGTATCTGTCTGTGCATATATCTCTGCTAAATCAAAAGACTTGCAAATTATATGATAATCTAAAACTCTATATTCCCGTAGCGAAACGCGGGTGTCACCAGGTTTGACACATGACCAACCATGATTTGTTGGTGTGTTTTAAACTTCACATGTTACACAATTATATTTGTGTTATATTTGATTCATAATTAAAATATAACTAATATATGTATGTGCCTATGCATATACATCTGCTAAATTAAAAGACTTGCAAATTATATGAAAATCTAAAACTCTATCTTCCCGCAGCGAAGCGCGGGTGTCACCACCTCGTTTGTTAATAAAAGCCAAAAGCACTTTTTTCATTTAAAAAAAAAACTATTTATGTAATATATGATAACGCTTGAAAATACTGAACTTCATATGACATTTGACCATAAGTTAGAGGACTAATGGAAACAGTTGTGTTGAATTATACTGGTCTATGCAATCAAAGGTTGTACAGTATGCATTAATAATTTGTACATTTAACATGCAAAAGCTACCAACAAGATTTTGTGTCCTGAGTCTTGCTGTCCGATCATTCCAAACTCCAAATCGCCATTCGTCCTCCCCAGCCACCACCACCGTCGGCCAACTTCCGACCACCGCCACGACAGCTGTTGTGGTTAAGCAAACCATCTGAATGTCTATCACTCTACTTCCCATTAGAACTCACCATCTCTCTCACTCACTTGATCCCCAATTCAGGAAACGCTCCTCCATCGTATGGTTACCTCCGCCACCGCCTGTGTTGACACTCGGGGCTCCAAAACATTTGCACAGGAATGGAGTTTTGGCTCGTGCAGAAGATAAGGCACGTGGAGAAGGAGGAAACGCATCTTCGACTAAACAACAGCCCCAATCCAGTTCGGATAAGCAGTTTCAGGTTTTGCTAAATTGTTCATTATTTTTAATGCAGAACTGATATATTAGTTTCGTAGTTTGTACTTTGTAATTGATCTATTTCGTTATCAACTGAATAATGAATAGCTTAACAAATGGATGGTTGACTGTTGATTGGGATTCGAAGTTCCGTTAGTAAATTGTAGAGATCAATTCAATTGAAAATTATTAGGTTTTTTAAGCATATTGATGATAACATGGAAGAAAGTAATGAAGTTTGGAATTGCCTTTCTTCAAAAAGTTAATTGCTATTTGTAGAATCAGAGTAAAATAATCAGAAGAGATATTACTAAATTACTAAATTAAAACCAATGATGGTGATCAATGTACTTTTTTACGCTACTCTATATGCTTATAGTCTTATCATTTTGGCCCTAATTTATTCGAAATTGGAATTATCAATTCAAATTGCAATAATTGGCTTAAACACACCTTCAAACACATCCTAAATCAAAGTGTATTAGTTTAGCTCTTTCATTTGAAGGGCAGAGTAACAATTACCATGTTAAATTTGATGGATTTCGGCACGTGTTTAGCAACTAAGATTTTTCAAATTTTTGACATTAGGATTTAACATCATCAGGATCTTGTGATCCTTTATGTTCGGTGGACGAAACAAGCTCGCAAGAATATGAAGCTACTTACCAGCCAAAGACCGATTTGTTGAAAGCTCTTGCAATATTTGGAGCAGCTGCGACAGGGACAGTGGCAATTAACCATTCTTGGGTGGCGGAGAACCAGGTGTTCTTTTCTATCTCGTAGCTTGTTACATCTGTCTATCTAGATATTGACTTAAACATGGACGGATATCAAGTAAATGTTAAATAGTTTTATCATGGCTCATGGTGCAGGATCTTGCAATGGCATTGTTGTTTGGAATAGGGTACGCAGGCATCATTTTTGAGGAGTCTCTTGCTTTCAATAAAAGTGGAGTTGGTTTGCTAATGGCAGTAAGCTTGTGGGTTATCCGGAGCATCGGAGTAAGACATTTACTTGTGGAGTAGATTGTTCTTCTGTTAGTCTTATCAGCGATAAATTCCTTTTACCTGATTGTCAATTATGGTTTTAGAATTTAGAGTTTCAGTTACATTTATTTTTGTTAAGTTACATTTGGGATTGCGTTTTGGAGCTGCTTATCAGCTTATGTGTTTTGCAAACGCAGCACAGTGCCACAGTGTTTGGAATTGCATTTTCAAAACATAATTATGCATCTTTTTGATCTTCAAATGACATTTTGGAGAAGTACCTTTGACCCGGCTTTTGGACAATATGGTTTCTAAAACCCGCTTTTTTAAGCTGATAAGTAATCCCAAAGGCAGACCCAAACACCTTGTTATTGCACAGTTGTGATTATATATATTTGTTGTCCAAAATTCACCAGTGTTGTCATGCAGGCACCCTCAACTGACATAGCTGTTGGAGAGCTAACACATGCATCTGCAGAAGTTAGTGAAATTGTGTTTTTCTTGCTTGGTGCGATGACGATCGTGGAGATAGTTGATGCCCATCAAGGATTTAAGCTGGTTACTGACAATATTACCACTCGTAAACCACGATCCCTCCTTTGGGTGGTTAGTGATTCGTTTTACTGAATCTATACCCGTTGACCTCTTCGTAAAACTACTGCAGTTTCAATTCTTTTTACACTTCTGAAAGTTGGACGGGGTTACCTTTTTTTTGGATAGATTAAATTGAAAGATTCATGGTTGACGATTGCAGATTGGTTTTGTGACTTTCTTCTTAAGCTCGGTGCTCGACAATCTTACGTCTACAATAGTCATGGTTTCTTTATTGAGGAAACTGGTACCTCCATCAGAATACCGGAAGTATGTGATTATAGCTGAATGATTTGTATTTCAGTCTTTTATTTAGAATTGCACGCATTGAAGTCCTTATTATTCTTTTCATTCCTTTACAAGCTTTGTGTAAGCATTATGTGTATATTTTGTATGCAATCTGAAAACTGCACCGTCTGACAGGTTACTTGGTGCAGTAGTCGTAATAGCAGCAAATGCTGGTGGAGCGTGGACTCCAATTGGTGACGTAACCACCACCATGCTTTGGATACATGGCCAAATATCGACATTGCCAACTATGACGGTATTATCATCTTGTTAAATTGACCTTCAAAAGTAAACGACTTTCTTGATGCTATTTCTGGCTGGTATTACAGGGTTTATTTTTGCCTAGTGTGGTTTCTCTCGCTGTGCCGTTGGCCCTTATGTCCTTCTCAAGGTACCTTTTGTTGTGGTTTTTTAATATGATAAATTTTCTTGTGAAGTTTGCTATTGTAGAAAGGCGGTTTGTTTGCATTCAGTCTAGCAAAACAATAGGAAATGATAAAAAGAACAAAGAAAGATAACATGTTGGGTTACAGACTTACAGTTCGTTACACATTTAATTGAATATTTAGATGTGTTTTTTTTCTTGTTCAGTGAAGTTGACGGCAAGGGACAGAATACGGATGACGTTTTGGCCTCTGAACAGATGGCTCCACGTGGGCAACTTGTTTTTGCAGTGGGAGTTGGGGCGTTGGTGTTTGTTCCAGTGTTCAAGGCTTTAACTGGTTTGCCTCCTTATTTGGGCATCCTATTCGGGCTTGGAGTTCTTTGGATCCTAACCGATGCTATCCACTACGGCGAATCAGAGAGACAACGGTTGAAAGTACCTCAGGCTTTATCACGTATTGATACTCAAGGAGCTCTGTTTTTTCTTGGGATCCTTTTATCCGTCAGCAGGTATGCACTAAAACCCATGTTGGTTTCCTTTATAGCAAATGTTAGACACCTGATTCGGAATGAAAATCTTGAAATATTTTAGCCTGGAGGCAGCAGGGGTTCTTCGAGAAATAGCAAATTACCTTGATGCTCATATTGCCAGTAGCGAGCTGATTGCGAGCGCAATAGGGGTAGTATCAGCAATCATAGACAATGTTCCACTCGTTGCTGCAGCAATGGGGATGTATGACCTTTCCTCTTATCCACAAGACTCCCAATTCTGGCAGTTGATCGCTTTTTGTGCCGGCACAGGTGGGTCCATGCTCGTCATTGGATCTGCTGCTGGTGTTGCTTTAATGGGAATGGAAAAAATCGACTTTTTCTGGTATTTGAGAAAGGTATGTTGTTCATTCTGTTTTACTGTAAAGATTTTGAAATCCAACATTTGCTAAATCGACCGAGATAAATACTTGGTGCAGGCAAGTGGTTTTGCTTTTGCCGGGTATGCTGCAGGGATTGCGGTGTATTTAGCAACTCAGAACCTACATTTCACTCCGACAACTGTAGCCAATCTTCCGTTCATCTCGGGTTCATGAACTTTTGTAATCCAGACTTAAATTATGATGGCCAGGTTCCAGTGAGCAAATGAGGATATAAATTATAAAGCTGGTGGGAGGAGAATCAAACCTCTGCCACTCAGAACCAACACATGTTCTTGTGCTAAAAGATATATCAGATAGAATTTTAGGTTGTAATAACGTTGGCCACACAAGTAATATATAAATTTTGTTTGAGCTTGCAGAAATGGAGTTTTGCTCAAACGTCAAAGGGAAAAGTTTTATATGGAAGTGCGTTTGTCTTTTTTTCCGTCTACCCGCGTCTGCAAGTAGACCGCAGACCTTTAGGTCATCTCTTCTTACCACAGATTTCTACAGCTAAATCCGCAGAGCGCAGACATCAATCTTTTAAAAAACAAACAGCACCGCAAGCATGACACGACCATGTAGGCTATGAAAGAGTGATCCAATGTCTATATAATTGTTTTTAATTTTGTAATTTGTCACATTTTACCAAAAATCTAAATAACAAAATAAACGAAGCAGGCTATTAAAACACATATCCTAAATTATTTATTCTCATTTCCCTCTGTGTTCTTAATAAATTTGCCAAAATTTGAAGTCAGCTACTCAGCCATCACCCACACTACAAAGCAAGGAACACAAACTCCTCAACAGCTGGAATCTCACCAATCCTCTTCAAGCCTTCTTTGCTTGGTTTTTCATCGACACCAATCGCCATTACGGCTTGCTTTCTCGGAGCGATCCTTCCCACGCTCATGAAGCTCACGTTCACATTCTCTTCTCCCAGTATGCTTCCTACGCTTCCGATCATGCCAGGCTGATCAACCTGCCTGCAAAGTATGATATTTCCTTCCAAACTCACATCCACTTCGAAAGCCCCCACCTTTGTTAAATGAGGAATCCTGTCTTTTACCCTTCCCTCCACTTTGATTTCTCCAGACTCGGAAATGGCACCGTCAAATCGTGACTCGACGTTAGCAATCTGGACCTGAATGGTCTCGAGTGGCTTCTCAGGCGACCCATCCAAGAGGACGCGTTCTTCACTGATCCGGATTCCTCTCTGTTTGGCAGTGAAATCTGCATTTACTAAGTTAACAAAGGCGCTGGAGATAGGCTCAATGAGACCTTTGGTGACCATAGCGCGGAGTAGTCTAGTATCCAGATCATCAGGAGCTCTAGCAGAAGCATATGTCACCTTTACAGATTTCACACCACTTCCTCCTGCTACCAGTTGCACAGCCAACCTTCCGAGTTTTTCAGCAAGTGTAACATAAGGCTTCAGCTCTGTAAGTACCTGCCACAATCATCATTTGTAAGGGACTTGCATCATGATTCATGACACCATGAAACTCTCCTCTTATTCAAACCAACAGGTGTATAACATTCATGCCAAAAATTTCCAAAAGGATAATCAAATGAATAACAAGGTACAGCCTTCGTTCCTTGAAATTTGCAATATTTCCGTTTTTAACAACCTTATAAAGTTAAAATAACATGTTTGCCCGAGGTGATCAAATGCATGTGGGTACGCAAGATTCCCCTAGTACATACATCATGGTGTTCAAGACATTTGAGAGCTTGTAGATAAACTATTTCTTTGTACTGTGAGTCCGTTGAAAGTTGAAACATACCAATTTTCGCTGGATAATGGGGGCATTGCTTTTTTCTGATGCACTTAAAAATAAGGAAAAAGTCATTGCAGCTTGTTTATCGGGGAAATGATCAAAGAAAACATATGCTCAGCCCATGATTCTGAACAAGTGTTATAAATACATGATACAACTAAGATTATGGCAAGTAGGTACGGAGTTAAGAGTTTTATGCTGACCAAGTGAACATTGACACCTCCTTAACGCTGTGTTCTTAAAACTTTTTTAACAGTGGAAAGGAATGGAAATAAAAGGAAATCAAGAAAAGTGAAATTAGTTTGTGTTCTTTTTGGTTCTTTAGGATGGAAAGGAAATGAAAAGGAATGAAATTATAGTGTTTTTTGCTCTAAAATTTTCCTCCCAAAAGTGGGAAGAAACCAAAGGAAAGAAAATATCTATTTTATTTCTTTTATTTTCCTCTCCTTTATTTTCTTTCCACCCACTCAGCGTAAGGGTTACTGTGAGGGGCTTCTAGGTTATTTTAGAATTAAACATTGAACGACTACCACTCATTGGCTTCTTAACTATAAATTGATGCAACGTAATTCCACTTGCACATGGTGGATGTTATGCAGTGATTGTACCAGCTAATGGATTTATAACATACAAAATATTAAGTTTCGAGTAGTACCTCAGCAGGAACCATGGGAGCATTTACTGCAGTAGCAGCAAGCTCGCCTCTTAAGGCTCCAACAACAGCTTCAGCTATTTCAATTGCCACTCCTTCCTGCACAAAGCTTTAATATGAGTCACCAATAATGCAAAATCCAATTAAAAACCACACCCCATTTTCAGTTATTCACAAACCTGAGCTTCTGTAGTACTAGCACCTAGATGAGGAGTTACAGTGACATTCTCATGATGTACCAACTTGCTATCCTTCGGTGGTGGTTCTACAGTGAAAACATCAAGTGCAGCCTGCAAGTTTAGCGAAGTTTAGTTGCAGTCCATGAACAGATAACAAGAATCCGTGATAAAACACATATACACAAGTCAATGTTATTAAAAGCGAAAGTCGCACTCGAGGCGACATGCCTTGATTAGGGACTAAGTCGAGAGGCGCAAAAAGGCGAGGGCCCAACCGAAGTGAACCAACTAAAATTTAGAAATACTTTACATGACAATGTTATTATAAAGACAAAATAAAAACATATTGTGTAAAATTATAGATATAATATCAAATACACTTCGTCAATCCATAATTATTAGTAGTGGCAAACAAAGTAAAATATTCCAAAAGATCTATGCAGTTAATAGCGTCTCGCGGTCCAATAGCGGTCAAGACCGCTATTTGCTATCGCGGTTATTGCGGTGATATATCGGTGATATAGCGGTATATTATATATATATATATATATATATATATATATATATATATATATATATATATATATATATATATATATATATATATATATATATATATATATATATATATATATATATATATATATATATAATCATAGACATAAAGAACATAACATGAAGAACTAAAATCCTAAAGAACATAAACATAAAGAACAAAAGTCATAAAGAACTAAAATCATAAAGGTCATAGAATCGAACAACACATTAAACAAACAAAGATAAACAAGATATAGCATTACTTTATAAAGTATTAAACAAAGTATTAAAGATTTAACAAAATATTTTAGCTTAAAGAATGATCGATCTGGACTGCTCCTCCAAATAGCGGTAAATAGCGGCAAATAGCGGTCCTAAATAGCGGTAAATAGCGGCAAATAGCGGTAAATAGCGCCGCTATTCGCGGAACCGCTATTTAGCACCGCTATTTTTTCAAGGACCGCTAACCGCTATAGCACCGCTATAGCGCCGCTATAGCGGCGCAATTAACTGCCCAGCAAAAGATTGCGTAAGGCAACCCAGAAGGCCGAAGTCAACCTTCAGATAGGCAACCTTTGATGTTTTCTGGGGGTATAATTGATCATGCAAACTATGTTTTATGTTTTAAATTCCTAATAGATGTTTATAAAACAAGACCCTCGACTCTCGCCTAACTCCCTAGAACTAGTTGTACAAGGCGCTCGCTCCTAAACATCTTAAAGGCGCCAAGCCTGAAATGGCCTGACCTGAGGGACTTAGTCGCAGAGGCGAAGGCCTTTAATAACATTGACACAAGTACCTGTGCTACAATGCCAGCATCTAGTGCTCTAAGCAATGCATCCTCGTCTATCACTCCTCCACGAGCAACATTGACTATTCTAACTCCCTTCTTCATCTTTGCAAAGTTTGTGTCGTTCAAAATTTTGGACGTCGCAGGAGTGAGAGGCATGTGAAGTGAGATGAAGTCAGCTGTTGCAATGGCTTCGTCAAAGCTCACTAATTCAACTCCTATTGCATGAGCACGATCTGCTGGAGCGTATGGATCATGTGCAATTATATGCATACCAAGCCCCTTAGCTCGCCTAGCAACTTCTGTTCCAACCTTCCCAAAACCCATCACTGCAAGTGTCTTGCCAACAAGTGACACACCCACATATTTGTTTCTCTGCCACTTCCCTACAATTAGTACAACAAACAAACAAACAAATTAGAGAAGGCATCACCTTAACAGATTCTCCTAGATTTAATTAGCTAACACAACAGAACAGAATGACAATTTAAGATGACCAAAACTCCACAAGGACATTGCTGAAATCAGTTTATGACCTTCACATTATCAATAGATTTAGAAGTTAAAACCACAACACAAATGAACAGAAACGTTACTAGTTCAAAGTAACAGCAAACCCATGCAACTTAAGTTATCATTCATAGCATGCAAGACAGAAACATTCCTCACATTATCGATTTATGAACAGAATTTCACTCCTCATCGATTAAGAAACAGCATTTCAAATGTAATCCATTTGGAAAAACAGATGTTATAAATCACTGAAGGATCAGAGTTCACTATTTAATAAGGGGGCGTTTGGTTCGCAGATGGGACGTTTGGTTCGTGGATTTCCTGGGATTCACTGGGATTTGCATTTAAAATCCTGTGTTTGGTTCACAGATTTCAGTAATGATTTAAAATCCAGGATTTCATAAATTCTTTCCTTTGTTGTTATTTAAAAACTCATCCTCCCTAGGATTTTAAATCCCAATTACCATGCATTCTTCATATTAGCAAATTTTTTCTATAAGATAATGCAGAATCTTTGACAAAATCCTGACAATTGCAAATGCTGCATAACGCAAATCCTTTTAACAAAACGCAAATCCCAGATAAAAAAATCTGCGAACCAAACGCCCCTAAGATTTGCATTTTTCAGGTCAAAAAATCTGGCATTATCTTACAGAAACAATTTGTTTTGCTAACTTGAAGAATGCAAGATAAAGAGGGACGCTGGGTTTAAAAAAGAAAGAAGGCATTTTAAATCAACCAAACGAGCGAGGAATTCCAAACGCCTAAGAAACTATTCAACACGAGAGCTATACGACGAAATGTTGAAAAGAATCTATTTATCACCTAATAACATAACCAACAATTTTCAAATTGATAAACGTATCTGTAACTGCAAAGAGTGCGTACCAGCTTTAATCGATGCATCAGCCTGAGCAACATTTCTGGCCATAGCAGTAAGAAGAGCAATTCCGTGCTCAGCAGCAGCAACGGTATTAGCCGTCGGCGCATTAACCACAAGACAACCATGCTCCGTCGCCGCAGCTAGATCCACGTTATCAATACCAACGCCGGCGCGCCCAACAACCTTAAGCCGACCGGCGGACGATTCGAACACATCGCGGCTCACTTTAGTCCCACTCCTGACGATCAAAGCATCGCAAAGCGAGATCTTGGTACAGAGTTCCTCAGGACTCAAGTTATAGGAGCAATCGACGTTAGCAAATGATTTCAAAAGATCAAGCCCAGCTTCTCCTAGTTTCTCGGCGACGAGGATGGTAGGTTTGGCGTCCATGGAGACAACAACGAAAACAGGCGGCGCGCGACGGCGTTGGTGGCGCGGGAGAGAAATGTTGAGAGGGAATCTCCATGAGAGAGAGAAGAGGTTGGATTTCTTGAGTGAGGATGGAGCTGAGAAGATGATTGATGAAGCTGAAGACGCCATTGTTATTCTCTCTACCTCACCCCCCTAATTCCTACTCGTCTGTGTCCAAGTCTCGTTCGTTGGCAAGTGGCAACATACGCCGTTGAAAGGGCAGTAGTCTAAAGATTTTTCACAGTGGCATATCTGTAAATCCAGCCGGAATGCCTATACATTCACCAAATATAAAAAATGTTTATCAGCGAAAAAAAAATCAATACGTTTTCGTATCTTTTACGTTTTCGTTCATTTATGTTATTTTTTTCGTAAAAGTCCTCAAGTTAATTTTTTTATTTTGTCTTCATGAAATTTGGACATTAAAACCTGTTTATAATTGGTAAACCAGGTCTTAAAAAACTGAAAAATTCAGGTTCTGATATTCAAATTTCACTAAATCAATAAGAAAGAAATTAACTTGGGAACATTTATGTAAAAAAGATATGAAAGGATAAAAACGTAAAAACCTGAAAATATATTGGTTTTTTCATAATTACCCAATATTAAAATCCATTATATATATCAAAAAATTTCATAGCGCACCAGAAAATTTCACATTAAAAAAATTAATTCTTTTTCCTAAATATGTTTTAACACTAAAAAGATTATATGTAAATTATATATTTATAACACACTAGGTTAATAGTCGTGTATTACATGGGTTTAATTTAAAAATATGTATAATATAATATTTATAAAAATAATAAATTTTGATTAATTTTAGTAAATTAGTTATTAAATTAATCATATTAGATTTGGATAGATTGGTTTTGCTTTAAAATTCAAAGTAAAATTTAGTAAATTAAGTGGTAAAAGAAGAGAGTGACATGTGACACATCAAAGAAGAGCGTGACATGTGGCATGTTATTTACTCATTTAATTGTGTGTGTGTGTGACACACACACTCAAGTTCCATGGAGTCCTGGAGTCTCATACTAAATGTACATGTTTATTACGATTAAATATTATATTTTATGCAAATGTGCAATACATACATGTTCAAAAGTGCATTATTATTGAACATTTTCATATAATTTGAAGTTTATTACGATAAAAAAACATATTTCATGCAAAAACACAATATGCACAAGTTTAAAAGGACATTATCAGTTCACATGTGCATGTTGTTTAAATATTGTACATTTGCATGATATATAATATTTTTTTATCATAATGAACTACGAATAAAGTAAACCCGTCGATCGTAATGCACTATTGAACATTTGTATATTGCATTTTTGCATTAAATAAAACATTGAACATGTGCATTTAATATAGGACTCTAGGACTCCACTCTAATATGGGACACCATGAAACTCAACCCTATATATAAAGTTACTCAATAACTATATTGTTAATGTTAATTCATTTTATTAGGAAGAATGTATATATAGTAAAAGTTAAAAAAAATAAATTATATAAATTATTTAGAGAGATAAGATATTAAGAATTGAAGTATAAATCATATATTAAGTTTAAAGGAGATATGTATGATATTAGAATTTTAAGTTGGCTAAAAATTTGAAAGCTAAAAACTGAAACATAAAAAAACAATGTTTCTGGACGCGTTTCCATAAACCCTTGTTTTTGACGAAAATTTTTGCCGAAAGCAGGTCAACTAAGTCCTTAAACCACAGTTTTGTCGGTTTCTGATCAAACAGTTCGGCTCTGTTTCTCAATTTTTCGGTTTTGTTTGAACACCCATAAACAAATAGACATATCTTAGAAGATGAAAACATTGAAGAATCAAGGGTCAACCCCCCAAATTCTATAATTAATTATTATCTCACGTTTTATTGTTAATTTTGAATCCAATAAATAACTCTTGACTATAATTTATACTTGCATTCCAAAACACCATCTATATATTTATATGATGTTGACACACACCACCTAGTGGCGAACCCACCATTAGGCCCAATGTTTTTAGAAGCCCATATAGAAAAATATTTCTGGGACCCCTTTTAATTTTGTTTGGACACCCTTTTGACAAATAGCCCATTAATTCAGCCCACAGTACAAACCCTTAAAATATTTTACAGTCACTTAGTTGGTAATTGTCTAATTGACAGGGGTGTCAATTTTGACCCAATGAGCTAAACGGGTCGAACAGTTAAATATACCCATAAAAACTAATATAGAACATAATTTTTTTTTTAAATTGACAATTTATAGAACAGTGTATTAAAAAATTGTTTTTTGAAAGAATTTTCAAATTTATGTAAACTTATCAATAGGTTCGATTAGTTTGCTTGAACGTGCTGTAATTGCCACCCCTACTAATTTGTGTCTTCCAGCTTACGCTTGTGAAAATCCAAAAAAACACTGCCCCTGCTTGCCTACTTGATCGATGTCACTCACTTAGACTACATTAGCATTGTCAGCTCGTTGACTGTCATCCGCCCTATTCTCGTCGACCGTCGTTGTTACTATTTACAGTTTACTCTCTTATTCTCTTAAATACGCGTTATTTATAATACAAGTTTATAAATTATGTGTTCTTTTAGTTTCTTATTGTTAAGATTAAGATTATTATGAACTATGGGTTTATTCATCAGATTGTTCATTACTTGATTATTATAGTTTTTTTAAGATTAGAGTTTTGTTGATATTGGGATTTATAAAAAAGGAGAATCAAATTATTCTCTAAAACAATCAATAATTGTCTAGTGCTGCGTGTATTAAGAAAGAAGTGTTAGTATCAGTAATGATTTAACTAGATTATTTTCATAAAATGCAACACGTCGTGTACAATTATAAGCAGTTTTCGAATGTACTTAATATAGTTTGGACACTATTTGATTAAAATCCTAGAATCGTTGCTTGATTTTTAAATGTCTTACATGCATTAACATTGCTTTTAAATGTATCAATACAGTTAATGATCTTAATTATCCCATCTTAAAACAACATTAATTGCACATTTCATACACATAACTGGGTCTATACAACACAATAGAGTAAGTGTATGAATATGGCAATGGCATGATACAACTTTTAAAAGTATCAATGCGCCTGCATTTGTTGCAGTGTAGATACAAATCACATCTTAGACAACAAAAATTATAACCGAACTCAAGTTTCTAACTTATCAATTACAATGTAAGTATACAAGTGGAATATTAGTCCCCGCGATATATATAGTAGCCTAGTGGTTGGGAATAGGCATGGCAAAAAAACTCATCCCCGACGGGGAACCCGTAACTCGACCCCGATTTGACCGGGGATGGGGACGGGGACGGGGAATCCCCGATTTAAAATAATGGGGATGGGGCGGGGATGAGAGACACTTTAATCCCCGACCCCGGTTATAAATTATGTTTTAATATAAATTATTATATATATTTAACTTTACAATGTAAATTATTCATTACATTTTATATAATATATTAAACATCATTGTATATGATTTGTCTATAATTTAAAATACTATTGTTATTTTTCATTTTATTGGTTATATAAATGTTTTGAATCCATTTCTTTGTTTTAGTTTTATTATAAAGTTATACGTTATATATGTAAATACCTCAAATATGTTTGAATTAATTTTTTTAATGTTTATTTACATATATTTTTCTACTAAATTACTATTTATAGTTTAAACTTAAATAATCTTTAGGAACGTGAAAAACCCGATTCCCCGACAGGGATCCCCCATTGGGACGGGGATGGGAACAGAAACCCATTCCCCGACGGGGATGGGGGAGAGGATTATGAAGCGGGGATGGGGATGGGAACTGAGATCCCCGCCCCGCCCCATTGCCATCCCTAGTTGGGAACATGAAATCTATAATAGAGATTCAAGGTTCAAACCATGTACATGTCTTTTAACCATGAGTTATGTGATTTACCTTCTTCACGTTAGCCGTGGGACAGGTTGGTGGGGTCCCAGAGAGGGTTACCCCCTTACAAGTGGAATATTGTATCAAGATAACAAAAAGTGCATGATACAAATATTAAATGTATCAAAGCACCTACATTTGCTATTGTACAAGTACAATGCATATTATAGAATTATTGTATAAACATCAAAAACTCATCATGCAATTGTAAAAAATTGTCAAACCAATCCTTTTTTAAATACAATATTTAACATAAAATAATATCATCAACAGACGAAACTTATTATGAAATTGTAAAAAAAATGCTACGAAATTCAGGTTATTGGCATATTATACACTTTAGATACAAATGCAAATATTGTATCAATATATCTCATTATTACTTCAGAAAACACTAACCTTGCATCGGTAGTCATCAATAATCAGGTTCAATCTTCTTGATTTTGTATCAAGGTCGTTAAAAACCCTAGTTGAAATCGTAGTGACCGTCTCATATGGGTAAAAATTTTGAATGATGTGATGTTCTTCCAATCGTCCCGCTTTTATAAAATTCCCAAAATTTAGGATTTTAGTTTCTAGTTATTTGTTTTGGTCAAAGATTTTCCATTTTTCATTTTTTGTTCGAAGAAAATGAATTAATTGTATCTAGCAACATGCTTTTACCATTCTACCCTTCCGTCATCCGCTAGTTTCCATGTTTCAACTCATCTTTCAATCTTATTTACAATAATGTCATCGGATCATAGATTCATATGTACCGTTGATAATATTTTTGAACATCTCAGATTCCTTCTCACATTTCTCTCCATAAAGTTTGTACTTACGAGATCAATACCATATTCATCCATCATGTAATAAATTCAAAAGATATAAAACCACAATACAAGTTTATATTATAACTTATTACACAAATGCTACAATTTAATTGGATAAATAATAAGTCAATCATACAACATTTTTTAACAAATGTCACTCTATGATTGTCCTAAATATTGTACATCAAATCATAGTCAAAGACACAAAATGGTGTCCATTTATGACTTTTCATCTAATTTGTTGCTTTAGGACCTTATAATGGGCATTAAATTTTTTCAAGCACCTGCAATGCCTCTTTCATTGAAGGTCTTTTTTGTGGGGATAATGATGTACAACTAAATCCTAACTTAAACCACATTATAATAGAATCTTTTTTATTGTATGTTTCAACATTAGTAAACTCATCATCAATCATTCCAAATATCTGGTTCTCATTGTTGAAGATTGATGAGTCCATGTTCCACTGGTCTAAACCTTTATTCGACAACACTTTTCCTGTCAGAAGCTCAAGCAGAATGATCCCAAATGAGTAAACATCCCACTTTGGGTTTGGTTTCGAGATCTTTGTCGACTCTGGCGCTTGATAAGACGATGTACGTCCATGTGAATCGGGAGGAGCCATGTGGGTGTACTTATTCTCTTCGTGTGATGAAATTGATTTACAATTATTAGAGTTTTGAGTTTGGGTGTAATAACTGGTTTTACCTGATATAAGCCATTTTAATCCAAAATCACTGATCATTGGATCCATCTCTGATGTCAAAAGGATGTTGCTTGGCTTAATGTTACCATGCACCTGTTTCTTCTCGTGAATGTAGGATAGCCCCTTGGCAATGCCTTTTGCTATCTTGAGCCGGACATCGAAAGACAATTTATGGCATGATGATGATCCAACCGTTTCTGAAAGTTAATAAAAATACAGTTAAAAGAATAATATAACAAAACAATCAACATTTGTTATGAGAACACATTATCTTTATCAACTAAAGTATTTTTTTTTTTTTTTTTTACTTTAATAAGGTAGAATTAAGTTTTTTTTTTTTTAATTAAGGCTAAGTTAGAATTAAGTTACTAATTTACAAACTATAAATTAGATGTGGCAATTTTGACCCAATAGAACAAACGAGCCGAACAGTTAAATGAACCAATTGTAAAAAACTAACATAGAACATAATTTTTTCTAAAAAAATGAAAACTTATAAAACGGCGTATAACAAATAATTTTCAAAATTATGTAAAATTTATGACTTTTGGTCGTCAATCCGTTTCACCTGTTTGCTTGAATGGATTGAAATTACGACCCCTGATATAAATTATCAAATAAAGGTAATACGTAGACATTAGAATGTACTTAATTTTTGTGATAAGCATGTTCAGATTTGATAATTGTTAATAAAGGTTAATATTATACATGTTTATATAAGGAGAAAAAAATGAGCATATAAATTAATTATTTATCTTGAGATTTGATACACAAGAGTATGTGTGGTTCCAAATGTTTGGCATATTATGTGTTTTTTTGTGTATGGAGATAAGGTGAATATGCAAAATCCCATCAACTGAGAACCACAACCAATGCAACAAATAATCAAAGATATTTCTATAAAAATTTGGATCATAACATAAAAAGGTGAAACCCAAAAATTATTTATTAAAAATATAAAAACTACGATATTTATTTAAAGAGAAAATTACTAAGAAAGATAATATAAAATTCAAATTTAAATAATAAAGGTAATGTAAATTTTTAGGCAAAAAAAGATAACATAAAATTCAAATTTAACAAAAAAAAAGTATAGATGACCAATTTAGAAGGTAAAATTTTAATTTTATGCTTCCGTTTTTTGTAAAAAAAAATAATATTTGATTATCTATCTTGGCCTAAAATTTGAATTTCATCTTCTTTTTTTTTCGATCAAAATATAATTTTATATTACCTTTCTCGGCAAAAAAAAAATTACAATACATTCATTGTTATATTATGTATTTATATTACCTTTCTTGATAATTTTTCATTGTTTAAAAGATATATCCGTAATATAATATTTATACGCCTTAATTAATTTGTTGTGCAATAGTTTCTAAACATTGTCTTTGCTTTTGTGTTAAGCCCATTTATCTTTCCAAATTAAAATTAAAACCCTAGAAGAAATGTGTCTTAATTGAAATATTATCTATAACATATGTATTAATTCTATATATTGTAATTTAATAATATTGTGTTTTTTCATGTTAATGTATATACCGATTGATTTTATTATTATACCAAATAGGTTATTCTATAATTTTTCAA
This sequence comes from Centrapalus pauciflorus, assembly GCA_020465985.1. Lineage (NCBI taxonomy): Eukaryota > Viridiplantae > Streptophyta > Magnoliopsida > Asterales > Asteraceae > Centrapalus > Centrapalus pauciflorus. Next base: position 170,170 of record JAANYP010000455.1, on the reverse strand, counting down.
ATTTGTCTAAAACTTGTCGATATCTGTTATGCTAATCCATTGACTAAAACTTTATGAATGACATTTCAATAAATAAATGGTAGGTTTTAAAAGAAATAATAAATAAATAAACTCAAAACACATATATTAACTGATTAAATTAAAACGACAACTTCTTCTTATTTTAATCATTGTTTATAAAAATCTTGAGAGTTCTAATTAACTTCATGTGTTGAACATATATTTCTAAAATAGATTCATTTTAATTTAATTAAGGGTAATTTGTTACAAAAATGCAACATAAAATACAAATTTTAACAATAAAAATAATATGAAAATTTTCAAACCAAGAAAATACCATAAAATTAAATTTTGAAAAAAAAAAGGGTGTCGATGGCCAAGAATATAACATTTTATTTTTATGGTCCATTTACGACGAAAAAAATAATATTTACTAATTCCATCTCGACCTAAATTTGAATTTCATGTCATTTTGTGGCAAAATCAAATTTTATCTTTTTTTCTTGGCCTAAAAAATTTCACGATAAAAATTTGTAATTTATATTATAATTTTTGTCAATTTAATTAATATATCATTTATCTATTAAATTTCCTTGTAACCTTATTCACTGAAAATTGTTCCATATCTTCAAAACAATGTCGTTTTAATTTAATTAATTTACATATCATTTATTTAATAATTAAATTGTCATGTAACTATATAACACGAACGATAAATAAAGTATATTGCTATATGCATGTAATTAGTCTGCTAACATGCGCCGACCATTTTAAAGTGTATGTATAGTTAGAGAAAGGTGGCGTACTGTAAGCAACTCCGGCGGCCAAGCTACCATTGGAGACGTAATCGTAGATTACTAGCTTTTCATCTTCTCCCCAATAAAACCCACGCACCTTCACCAAATTCCGGTGCCGGAACTTACCCATAAACCTCACTATCTTCTCAAACTCCCTCATCTTCTCCACCCTACTCTCTCCGATCCTCCGAACAGCAAACGCCGCCCCACTTCCGATCACCGCCTTGTAAACTATGCTACCGCCGCTTGAACCCAATATATACGCCGACGCTTTTAATAGTGTCTCTATTTCTAGCTCCGTTTCCCCATCCACCATAACCAAACATTCCTTTTTCTTTTTGTCCTCCACTCCGACGATCATGTGGTTATCGGTACCATTAATGTCATGATCATCGTCGGATTTGGATATAGTTTCTGTTTCTGAAGTTTCGTCTCCGGTCTTGCAATTGATGCAAGAGCAAGCTGCAAGAAGGCTTCTGGATTCATGGACGAACCTACAAGAAACATAATCACCGAAAAAAATTGTAAATTTTGTGTCTTTTTTATAGCATCAAAATGATTCACTGCACTATCGTAGATGCAAAAATGTCCGAACCGTAGAAATCGATAAAGTGGACTGAGTCATTTGTATACGATCCGAGGTATTCACAAAAATAATATCTCGATCAGTTTGGTCTGGTTTTATATTTATTTTCATTTTAGAAGTGGTGCGTTTGGTATAGGGAGAATTAACGCTAGGGAATTGAGAACTCCTCTCATTTCCATTTTCCTATCATTAATTCTTTGTACCAAACATAGTGTAAGGAGAAACCAAGACAGAATCAGTCGGTTCGATTCTCGTTCCATAATATTTACAAAAGTAGATTCTTGGTTAATTTGTTACATAATATTTACAAAAATAGTACTAAACTAAACCGGACCGAATTTAATTCGAACCAGTACCGTTCGATTGCGTTCTAGTCATCAATCCTAATTTTTTTCAATTGAACTTATGGTATTTCTTTTGTATAGGAAAAATAATAAATATATATATAGACTTTGATATTGTAATGAAAAATAATTGTTAAAACAATGTCAATATATAGTACCCTGGTTGAAGATCGCTGTTGTTGTGATCTTGTTTGGATTTGTCGATTATGATTTCTTCGGTGTTTTGATTCGTTTTGTTCCGAAATCGATATGCATAGAAGAAAATTCCGGCAAGAACCACCATAGCAGCTACATCTCCAACGACAATGGCTACAATTTTCCCTGGATTGACTTTCCGGCCACCATGGTTACTTGGTTTTCCGGCGGTTTTAGGAATGGCTGCAATGGCAGCTGTGGCGGAATCATCAGAAGAAGAAACATTAACGGGCGGAATCGACAGTGAAGAAGGAACGGTGCACATTTTCTTAAGTGGTATCCCACACAAATCCACATTTCCGGTAAAATACTCCATTTTCTGATTAGAAAACAACAGCGTTTGCGGGAGTTCACCGGCCAAATTATTATACGATAGATCAACAACGGCCGTCGCCGGAATTTCGTGAGCAAATGCCGGAAACACAGAACCCGAAAGCTTGTTCTTTGAAAAATTCAAATAACTCAACTTCCCTCCACCAAAATCAAGAGGCAAACTCCCGTTAAAGAAATTAGAAGACAAATCCAAAACCTGAACAGAATCAAACCCACCCGGAACTTCACCGGAAAAATAATTATTCTTCAATGAGACAATGGTCAAGTTCTTCAAAGAACCCAAAGTTTCCGGTAACTTCCCGACGAGTATATTATCAGAAAGGTTAAGAACCCGAAGACTTTGTAACTCTCCGATAAACGCGGGAAGCTCACCGGAGATGAAATTTGATGATAAAGAAAGTGTTTGGAGGTCTGAAGAGTTGAAAAGCGAAGTGGGAAGCGTTCCGTTGATTGAATTGTTGGAGAGATCAAGAGAACGAAGGTGTTGCAGACGAGCGAAGAAATCGGTAGGGATGGAACCAAGAAGGTTAGAGTTTGGGAGGAGCAGACTAACGACGGAACCGTTTCGTGGTGCGCAGGTGACGCCGGACCATGAACATGGGGTGGGATCACGAGGATTCCAGTTTTGAAGAGAAGAATATGGGGGAGAGAGAAGAGAGTTTCTGAAAGAAAGGAGAGCGATTCCATCAGAGTTGAGAGCAGAAATGGAAGAAATTATGAAGAAGAACTGAAGAAGGAGAGGAGTTGCAATCATGATGATATGATTATCAACAGTGTCTATTTTCTGCCTCATATGTATATATCGTAGACACACACGACACATAGTTGGTGTTTTGTTATGCTTTTAGTCTATTTATCCAGAAATTTTAAACATGACAATTTTACTCTTTCACTTTATTTCATTTTTGGTCCCTCATCAAAATAATTCTTTTATATTGCATTTTTTAATGATTTATTATTATTTTATTATTTATTTAATATGTCTTATTATTACCAGTATAATTTAAATAGAGTAATAAATTATTTAACATGTTTTATTTTCATTATTTATTTGACATTAGTATTACTAGTAGTATTATTATTTTATTATACTTTAAGTATTTACATGAATAAGTAATATTAATTGAAAATAACTTGAATGTGACTAAATTTAATATATTGTATTGTTGTTAATTATTGTTATTAATATTGTTAATATTGTTCATACATATAAAATTTAAACATACATTGAACTATTTATATATTTAGTTTTTAAAAGGTATTTATTTATTTTATTACTTTTCATTTATAAAGTTTAACTATTTATCATTTAATTTATTTATCTTTTGTCTCTACTTTATATTACTTTATATAAATACTTATAAATTTGTTCATCTTTTTGTCCAAATTTATACATATATGTATTAATTTATGCATTTTAATTTTAAATTTTTCTTTTTTTATAAACATTATATGGTCAAATGTAATTTTTACTTAACAAAATATATTATTTAATGCGTTATCCATTCTGATTTATTCATTTCATAAAGTTAATATTCATATAAATTACAAATGTTTAATGTATTAATCCATTAAGCATAACAAAAACTACATACGAATTTATAACAAAATTTAACAATTTAATTTAATTTATACATATAATATGCCAAGTTCTTACATTTTGTTAAGTTTAATTACTTTTAAACATATGCAGTTTATATACATATAAAGTTTTTAGTTTCAAAAACATTATATATTTAATTAAAACGTTATACACACACATATACATACATACATGTATGTATGTATGTATTCTTTCTCAAATAAATCAAAATATATTCACTTAACAAAATAAATAAATTAAAGATAAGTAATTGTTTTATGAGTAAATATACAATATTGAAAAAGATAAATAAATTATATATATAAATAATTATAATATCTAAAAAAGAGTAATAAAATTTTTAGGAAGAATTTCGTATATATCGTTGTAAACTTTCAATATTACGCATATATCCTTACAAACTTCCTTATTACATATATATTCTTTTAAACCTTTAAATCTCACATATATATATATATATATATATATATATATATATATATATATATATATATATATATATATATATATATATCCAAATGACTATTTTAAATTTAATCACATCATTTAAAAAAATTAAATATTATTTTTTTAATAAATTTATTGTTGAATTAAATTAGAAATGATAATTCTTTATTTTTTAATTTATTTTTGTTGGGATTTAAGATGGTATTTAGGTATTCCAAAAAAATTTAAAATAAGGAATATACATGTAATAAGGAATTTTGGATATATATATATATATATGTGTGTGTGTGTGTGTGTGAGATTTAAAGATTTAAAAGGATATATGTGTAATAAGGAATTTTGCAAGGATATATGCGTAATATTGAAAGTTTACAAGGATATATATGAAATTTTTCCCTAAACATTAAATTTTCATTTCACTTTTTAAAATATCGTCTCTCTCTCACATTTTCCTATTACTTACCATATATTTACTTTTAATATTTTCTTTCTTTCTTTTATTTTTCTATCACTCATCCTATTTTTCTTATCTTATAATCACCTATCTCATTTTCCTTAAAACTAAAACTTCATCATCTAAACAAGTTTTCACTTTTTATAGAAATCTTTGTTTTTTTTCTTGAAAACTATAAATTGAAAACTGAAATCGAAAATAGCTAGTTTTCGTTTACAAAACACAACCTAAACTTTTCCTAAAACATATTAAAAAAAGATTAGCATCTCAATTACACATTTAGCTAATCTCTCGACCATTATTTATTATAATCATATTACTGAAATTATCAGGTTTTACACTTAATTCAATACTTTATATTATTGCTAAATAGATTGCAAATTTAACACTACTCTCAACAAACAATTATAGATTGAATTTGAAAATAATTTCATAGGAACATACAGTAATTTCTAAAAAATATAGAATCTTTAAATTCCAAAGGCCAAAGCATAGAAGACATGTAATATATAACCTAATAATAAGACAAAACAAGGATTTAAACACCAACAGATAAATAAGTTCCCGTTACTTACCTAGCTAGTTACCTTGCAAGTAATTTGAATTTATGTTGCATTATTTTTAAATTTCAAAATAAATAATAAAATATATACATATACCATAAATATATTGATATGCAAAATGTCTTGGAAAACCGAAAACAAATACATAATTTATTTATTGAGAATGCCATTTACAATAAGAAAAATTAAAGAATGAGAATTAACAGATTTTGGTGGTGAATGTAAGTTCTGAAGTCCCCACTTGAGGCAGAGGGGTAGATTAGTAGTACGAGTAAACTAGTTTGTTGTTCAAAAAAAACTCAATAGCTTAGTGGTGAATGTAATTTAGGGATTCACTATTAATAAATTAAGAATATAATATTTTATATTTTTAAATGATTTAATAATTTAAATTAGATATTTGGATATATTTGTGAGTTTGAAAGGTTTAGAAAGATATATACGTAATAAGAAAGTTTGTAAGGATATATACGTAATAAGGGAGTTTTAGAATGATATATATGGAATGTACGAGAAAGATATGTAATATCCTTTTTAAAAGAATAGGAAATGAAATTATTATTTAGAAAGGTGACTTTGGAATGTTTGTTGTTCAAATTTGTAATTTTCAGTTTTATGGATTATATGATTTAAAAGGCTTGGAATGGTGCTTTGAGGTCAACATGGAATGTGTTCATAGAGACGTTTGGAACATCGTACTAGAATATTAATAAGATCATTTCGAATCAAATAGGTTCAAAATTATTTTGTTGTGTTTCCTGAGGGTTTTCGAGGGACAAATTTTTAGCTTCTAATATTTCAGTGTTGTTGATATCTGAAGCAAATACTTGAAGTTGTTAGTTGAAATACAAGTATCATCTTTATAGTTTTTAGTTTTTAGTTTTTTTTTTTTTTTTTGAACGGCAAACTATCCTACTCCTACTCCTAAACTACTCCTTTACCTCCAGACTTACTTACACCACCTAAATTTCAACTTGCCTCCGACGGGGATCGAACCCGTGACCTCTCACTTACAACACCCTCTTACCGCCAGGCCAAAGGCCTTTTGGTGTATTTGACATTTTTTGGGATAGTTATGTATGAAAATCTATCGATGGGGGTTAAATGATGTTTTATAGATGTTAGGAGCAGTTCGATAGCAAAACTTTCACCGTAAATAGAGTAGAGACCGTTTCATGGGTGTTGCAATCATTTTTCTACAAGTTTTCTAGATCTGCATGATGTGGTGGGTGGTGGGATCATTTTTCTACAAAATTTGACTCAGAATTCACTATTTTAATTTATCACATATGTGTGTTAGAATAATTCACTAAGAACAGTATGATGCATAGATTTTTGTGACAAAATTCATAAAGAAATTTATGGGTCACACTAAAAAAACATCAGCCCCTAAAGAAAGTACATGGATTACAACTTATTTGTGAACCATACTTCCAAAATTTGTGAACAATATTGTTCTTATGCTTCATAGAATAAGAGATGGTTCAATCTTCATGTCTGGTTCATTCCCTCTACATGTATATGCATAGTTAAAAGTTAAAAACAATAAGTATAAAAACAATCATTTCCATTCCTTTATTACTTCTTTTAACATTATTTTCAATTCATGCATTTTTAACAGATTTTTATGAGCATAATATTATATAATTTTCATATTATATCATCGAATTAGGAGAAACGACAACCAGATTAACATCCCTAAAAACCATTGATTACATCTTGCATTCATGAAACATCCACCACAACCTCAAAAACTACCATCACTAGGATCCGCTCGAAGAATGATAATGATCGCAGCAACCAAAACATATCAACCATTAGGAGAAACAGCACCCAGATTAACAGCAATTCAGCAAGAAAACCTGTAAACATATTCTGTTACTGAATTTGCTAAGGATATAGTTTGTAGAACCAACCAACATTTAAACACAAGCTTCAACTGTCTGCAAACAAAAGCCACAAATTGTCTACTTTTTGACATCTGATTCATCGAAATGTTTGACCACCATTATCTTCAAATGATCTTATAGAAGATAGCATATAAACAGGTTCATATTAGTTTTGGATTTGTTTAAGTGTTTGGTTTGACATTAAAAAGTCAAATTCAGACAGATTGGAACAGTTTTGTTCCAGGTGTTTAGATGTATATATAAAATTCTAATATCAACCCTATGTTTGACCGCAGAAAATAATTACAAATAAACATCAACTTTAAAAAGAAAACATTCAAAGCAAATGAATTGCAAACTTGCAACAATCTATCACACACTCATTGATTGATATTAGTTAAACGCCTTTCAGACCATTTTTCCTTCCAGAAAAGTATCAGACAATTTCTAGACTGCAAAAAGATGTTAAGTGTTGGTTATTCAACACCCTATTGGTTACAATAATATTAAAGAAAAAATGTGTTCAATTCTACTGCCAACTTTGAAATAGTGATAGCATGCCTAGAATCACTACGAAAAACACATATGCAATCGGTTTCTTACCAATATTTAATCCAATTACTATGAAACCAATACTATGCAAATAAAAATTAAAACTTTCTTTCTATGCAGTAGTTTTGTATACAAGAGCTGCATTTTTTGTAGCCCTCCTTCTAACCACATACAAAATGCCTACAGCAGACTATCTTCTCATTATTTTATAAGATCACGAATTAAAACAATCACCAATTCACAACACGAGACTCATGAGAAGATTATAAACTACTATCTTGATCCTGTGTGTCTCCATGTAATTCCTAAACAACTAATTTGTTTTGTTAGCATAGAGGGAAACAAGCACACGCATTGTTATCTATGGAAGCACCCAAACCTCTTGGTACAGAATAATTATCATGGGACATGCTAGTGTGCAAAAGAGTTACGACAGAAGAATTTTACCTTCTTAACATGTACTTATTTGCTACTGATTCTTCTTTTGCTTCTGTTGTGCTGATGGGATCATTTGTAAGGCAATATCTACTTGCTTGAAGACTTCATGGGCGATCTTGTGTACGACAATAAACTTTTCATCTACTTGGGCCTGGAACATGTTGTATAAGAAAGGTACCGACAAACATAGAAGTACCCCTGAGGTGAAATCAAGAATTATGATGTGGCAAGGGAGGTTTTACACAAAAAAATATACAACATTTTGAAAGGAAAAGAAGGCACTGCGACCAGCTCACCAATATAGATCAGTGTAAGGAAGTTAAAAAAGCTACCAATATAAGAAATAAGCCACAAGCTAGAGACAACCTGAAGAATCAAACACAAATTACGTGATTATACAATCCAATATTTGGATGGAAAACAAAATTCTTAAGAAAACAACAGGAAAAGTTCATAAGATCATACCGAAATCAAAACTTTCAAGTTTCCTTCGATTGCAATGTCATGTATGATTGAAAAAGCACGATTTAACCACACTTGCATCTCATTTGCAGCAATAAGAACTGATTCTTCCGTAATGTCCAATTCAGGAATTGGAGGCAGAGGTCTACATTCAAGTACATATAATATAACATTTGTAGTCTACTAATAATGTACTTAAACAAATAAAAGCAAAGCAGATATACTACATCAGAAAAAACAAAAACCAACGAACCAAATAATAAACTACACAGTTATAATACCACAAAAAAATTCATCAGAATTCAGAAGTCATTAAGACCCTAGACAAATAATATTGCTTCTACAGTGAAAAATTATCATTCAAAAAGCTTATTTGGAGTAAATTGACCGGCATTTCAAATTGTAGCCAACAATTACATGTAGGTATAATCTTAGAAAGCAGACTCAAATATCGGATTCATTTATGCAAATTAAGTGTGCTCCATCTGTGGAAGCTAGGAATTGTTGGTTGATTTACATAGACTTGTTATATTCTTTGTTTTTTAATTCAACTCTAATCAATTATTGATCCAAAATTATCCTCCAGATGCAAATTTTACAATATATTATACACTCACTATAGAAAAGTATAAACAAACCTATTGAGAAGGGATGCAGATCTAGCCCAGAAAAAGAGAATAACAACCAAAAGCAGTAGATTATTGGCGATAAATGCCAAGATGTTATATCCTCCTCTTTCAAATAGGAACCACAAGACGGTGGACCCGATTAGCACCACTGCTCCTCCGTAACTATTCCTCCATAACAATATATCAGCAACTGTACCATCAAATTTCACAACAAAAATTCAATTTACACAATCGAATCACGAACAAAAAAATACATATATCACAAACATCATAATCCGAATCGAATAATATCACAAAATGCTTATAGATATCCAATTCATGGGAAAAAAACATAAATTTAAGGAAATTAATCATTTCTTAGATTGCTAGATGATGCAAAGTCGACATCGAGTAAGGATTGTGTGTGTATAATGAGGTGAAAGTGTGAAAGAGAGATAGAGACCTGGGCCGCCTCCGAGAGCGTCATGGACAGATATCCGACCAAAATCGCCCATGGCGAGTAGGATCTCTGATGAAGAAACGAACGGATTCCAAAGAGAGAGAGAGAGGGAGAAGGAGAGAGCGGGAGGCAGAGGATACGAAGAGAGATTTTGGAGGGTGGCTTTGTAAATTTTAAGAAAGGTGACATTTATATAACCAATTTTTTTCAACGCACGGATCTATCTTTCAATTCTGTAAAATAGATGTCACTTGTCCTCTGATTAAGATGTCAATTGACATCACCCGGATGATACACTTGGTCATGACTTACAATATATTATGTTAAAACATAATTAAATTAAATAGAACAAAACGTCTTAATAACCCTACACACCCCACCCTTACCTACCATAACCCACCTACCTTATCCCCACCCATCCCACACCAAATACACATCGTATACTACCATCATCCATCCTACCTTACCCACATCTACATACACACACTCATCCCACACTACCCTTTCACATCTCATCACATCCCAGCACACCTTACCTACCCCACCCACCCCTATCTACCATGCAAATCCTACCCCTACCTATTTACACCTTGCTCACCTTTTAACATACCTTACCTTACTTCTTGTATACCTACCTGCTTTCCCTATATCATTTTGACACATTAACAAATAAACAATATTTTACAAATAACTGAACTTGAAATCCTACAATCCAAACACATGACATGATTCAAATCCTGTCACATTTGAATCCTGACAATTTTCAAATTATGTCATATTTAAATCCTAGTATATCAAAATCCTGTAATCCAAACGCTACCTAAGTGATTTTATATGTAACTTTCGTATAATCATTTGTAATTGTTTGCTTGTGAGATAGAAAAGCTCCCAACCAGTTCATCTCATATTCAATATTGTGCTCTTAATTCTTGTGAGATTTACTTGATATGTACTTAAAATCACATTTATCATGCACTTCCTTTTTTCTTCCAGAACACCAGTGCTACCTTGGTGTTGTATCCCCACTCTGTCAATCTCAGTCCCAGTAGCCAACATCGGTTTTACATGACTTTAGCTAGCCAACGGATTCCTCCTCTAAGGATTTGTTGTACAACCTCCTCCATCCATTGCAATTCGTCACTTGATCTAGGCATCACAAGTCATCGTGTTTCTCCTCATCGTGTTTCTCCTCCAGCTATCAGCTCTTGACATGCTTATGTCCTTAATGAGTTTTTATTCTTGATAAGTTTATAACAATATGGGGTCTAAAGCTAAGTTCTTTTCATAAGTGTTCGCTTCAAATATACAAGCCTAACTAACATTCAAGCCTTTGTGTGTAGCTAGGGATGGCAACGGGGCGGGTTCGGGGCAGGGAATGTAAATACCGTTCCCGTTTAAAAAAACCGCGGGGACTAAACAGGGATCCCATCGGGTACGCGGGGAATCGGGTAACCCATTTATAAATCAATGATATGAAATTTAATCATGTGGTTCATAATTTAAGCTTAAAACGTCTATGTATGTTAAAATTTCAATACTAATATTAAATTAAATTTGTAATACCTATCAAATGATAACGAAAAAAACATTATTTCATTAAATTATATGCAAATAAATAAGTTTTTTAAATTATATGTAATAATTTTTATGTATAATATATAAAATAGATAAAATTATTCATCTTTTATATATAATATATATACAATATAAATAGCATGTTGCTATTAAAAGTAAACGGGGTATTCGGGGGTTTAAACTGGTTATGTAATCGGGTACACGGGGCGGGTATTAGCAATACCATACTCGTCCCGTCCTCCGTTTAACTTAATCGGGTTTGGGGAAACCCGCCCCGTTTAGATCGGTTTTCGGTTTTTCCCATCGGGTTCGGTTTTTTTTGCCATCCCTAGTGTAGCTCGAATATAAAATAGGTTGTGCACAGTATAAGGTACCAAAGGATCAAAGGTGATTGAGTTTTACTAAAGGAACATGAGTTATATGACAAGTTGTGTGAAAAATATGTTGACATGGAGATTGTTGCTTGAAAGGTAATTAATGATTGCATCGTATATTAGTATTAGGTGTTGTTTGGTCTCTTATCAGATTCTAATCAAACACTGGTCTCTTATTCGGTAAGAGGTTTTATCAATAAGAGTGTTTGGTACAAATAAGGCATATGAGAATATATCTTCTTACCGTGGTCTGACAGATCAAGAGTTTTTAGGAGTCATGTCTACTCATAAGAGGGAAAAAAATACACCCTCCTCTAAACATTAGCCACCCTCACGAGTCACCGATATCCTTTCCCCCTTCCACCCTCACGTCACATCACCACCGCCAATCATTCCTCCCCCTGCACCCCTCACCACTCCCACTGATCCTGTCCTTATATCATCCTCTACTCCGAATGTGACTTTAATGGACGTACTGTCTCCTTTAACTTCAAGTACACAATGACTGCCCATTGGAGTTCTTTCTCCTTCCCTCTGTATCAATCTATCTCTAGCACAGTTAGCTACCGATGTGGTAAGTAAATTCGACTTTACACTTTCATTTCCTATATCTGATCTACACTACTTAAGCCGCTTAATAGTTGTTAAAGGCATATATTAGTAAAAAGTTATAACATGTTATCTAACTTTAACCGGTTTTTATGATTCTTGATAATAAATTATGATATGAAACTTACCATGTTTGATTTTTTTATGTTAGAAAATTTTTTAATCAAGAATCATAAAAGTGGGTTCAAGTTCGATAACAACTTAGATTTTTTTATACTAATATACACCAAGTGGTTGAAGTTCTATAAAAAATATCTAGGAAATGGAAGTGTAAAGTTTAAGTTTACTTACCATGCCGATGGAGGATGGTGTCGAAGAAAGGTCAGTAAAGAGAACTTGAAGGAGCTTCGGTGGGTGGTGTTGGTGGGTTTGAAGTTAAAGATGACGATGCGACTTTTGGAGTCACATTCGAAGTAAGGGATGAGATAGGAACCGAAGCAAAGGAGGCAAGGGGTACATGTGAAGGATCAACCAGTGGTGGTGATACGACAGGAGGGGTAGCCGATGGAGGTGATGATCGTTCGTGTTTCGTGTCTTACACAGGTAAAACACGAATTTACCTGTATAAACACGTACCGACACCAACACTTTTATCAGAAAAATATATTACCAAATAAGAGGTTGACGTCTGATTGGAGTTATCAAACAACACCTTTTTGAATTTTTTTTTTAATAACCTTAGGACGATCTCTCATCGATCAGAAATGGAATCAGACAATTTAACTCAAGTGCAAGCAAACAACATCTTAGATTAATATTTATCATATACTTTTGAAATCAACATGTCATTATACTTGAAGTTTACCAGTAATATATAGAGTCACAAACATGTCGCGCTTTTATCGAGCAGCTTGCTCGAGCTTGGCTTGAACGAGCCGAGCTTTTGTCAAACTCGATGTCGAGCTCGAACCCAAAACTTGAGCTCGAAAAAGTTAAACGAGCCAAGCTCAAGCTTTAAATGACTTTTCTTGATATCGGAATTGAATTAAACTAGTTCCGACTAGGACTGCACACGAATCGAGTCAAGCTCGAATTCGACAGGGCTCGAGCTTGGCTCGATTCGTTTAGGGCAGACTCGAGCTTGGATCGATAGCTCGACGAGCTTTCAAAATGTAAGCTCGAGCTTCGCTCAAAAAGCTTGAATTTCTGTAAATAATTTTTGAGTATGTTTTTATTTTTCTTATAGCTCGAGCTTGTATTTCATAAAATCTCAGTTTAATACTTGAAAAGCTTGAATTGTTAATAAAAGCTCGACTCGATATACATATATATAAGGCTCCATACTTGAATTACTTGAAAAGCGTGACGTAATACATACATATATTAAAGTTCGAGAAACTCGATAAAAATTCGCGACAAGTCATTTAAAGCCCGAGCTCGTCAATTTATTAAGCTCGAGCTTGACAAAAGTTCGGCTTGTTCAAGCCGAGCTCGAGCTATTCGATATAAGCTCGACTTGTTTGCAGTCCTAGTCCCAACTCTCAATGTAAGTCACATATAGGCCCCGAGTACCGTACAATCTTTGGCTAATCGGTATTGGTACGGGTCAAGAAAATGTTATTTTTGCTCGACTGTAACCTGAATATTAAAATTGTCATTTTATATTATTCTGAGAAAGTAAGTCTTGGTGTAAAGAAGTAGTTTAGGAGTAGGATACTTTGTCGTTTAAAAAAATTAAAAAAAAAATAAAAGCTTTATTTAATCCTTACTTCAAACAATTTGTTTAATTTAGATAGTCTCTTTAATCTAGACAATAATGAAAAAAATAAATAAATAACCCCTTGATATATGTGAGCTCATTTATTAGATTTTTTTTGAACAGCCAAACGGATAACTAGCTCAGAGCTTCGGCAATGCCATCACCCTAAACTAGAAATCCAAAAGAAATTTATTAATATTAATTAAAACTAGCAAGATGCTAGAAGGAATACATAATTAAAATGATAATAAAGGATTACAACTCCACCCAGACCAAGAGACATTAAAACATTTACCCCTATATTTAACCCAAGCAAACAACGAAGCCTGAAAATCATCTATCACCCGAGAGGGAACAAAACATCTTCTATTGAAGACCAAATCGTTTCTAGCTTTCCAGATAAACCAAAACAAACCGCCAATTGCCGCTTCAAGAAATAATCTTTGCTTTCCATTACTACCACAACCTGTAATACTCCAAATCAATTGATCTAAAGAGGAGAAAGAAAGGGGCTGTAAATTACACCACTGAATAAACCAAGACCAAATTCTTTTTACCGCAGAGCACCCATAAAAAAGATGATCGACCGATTCTACTTGATTCCTACAAATGTAGCATTCATCAGACAGAAAATTCATACCTCTAGCGCTCAAGTTCGGTTTGGTAGGAAGACGATTAATAAGAAGACGCCAAACGAAGCAATTCACTTTAGGAGGTAACCATTTACACCAAAATCGAATACCCGCGAAAGGAGAAATTGAACGATTGTCTATAATGTCTCTACAAGACTTTACCGAGAACACACCAGTAGCGTCACCCTCCCATCTCCATCTAATATCTTCATCATCTCCAATTCTTGTGAAAAAATCATCAAGGCACAGATTGAATTTTGAAACTAAATCTCCCACCTTAGCAATATTACTCCACACACCTCGAAACCTTCCATTAAAAGACTCGGGAGAACTCCATATATTTAAACCATGTACCGCCTGAACTACCTTAACCCATAACGCATCTTTTTCTACTTTTAATCTCCAAAGCCATTTAACGATCAGGGCGATATTTGCACTCTTCAACGACCCAATGCCTAAACCACCCAAGTGTTTTGGTGCGATTAATTTATTCCAATTAACCCAAGAAATCTTGTTATTACCTTGATCTGTAAGGCCCCAAATAAACTGCCTACGTTTCTTTTCCAGCAAATCGATGACAGCTTGAGGAGCTTTGAAGAGAGACAGGAAATATAAAGGTAGGCTGCCTAAAACTGATTTACAAAGAGTTAATCTACCACCAAAAGATAAATTTTTTGCCTTCCATTTAGAGAGCCTCAAATCTACTTTATCTAACACCGGCTTCCAACTTCTTTTGAGATTCATATTAGCACCCACTGTAACACCAAGATAAGAAAATGGTAATTTCGCAACATCACAGTTAAGAAAGGAAGAAATATTTCTGACCTCATCATCAGCCACACCAATCCCAGAAACCTTACTTTTGGAAAAGTTTACCTTAAGTCCGGAAGCAACATGGAAACAATGCAAAATTCTGGTCAGATTTATAGCATTAGAAGAAGACCATTTACCCAAAAAAATGACATCATCGGCATAGAAGAAATGGGAGAGAATAGGACCATCATTTGGTAATCTGATACCATGAAAATGACCCTTTAAAACAGCTTCTTGCATAGCAACATTTAGCCCTTCCATGGCTATAATAAACAAAAACGGTGACAGCGGGTCTCCTTGACGCACCCCCCTAGATAGAGGAAAATCATTTGACGGCGACCCATTGATGAGAACAGAAGCTCTAGCTGAACTTAAACAACCTTGTATCCAAGACCGCCACTTTATTCCAAAATGCATCTGTTCCATAATCGAATCAAGATAGGACCAACTTAGGCAATCAAAAGCTTTTTCGAAGTCAACTTTAAAAATTAACGACTTATTCTTAGACTTCTTCGCCCAAGAACAAACTTCGTTCAACATCAAAGGGCCATCTAAGATTTGCCTACCTTCAATGTAAGCAAACTGCTCCCGCCCAACCACCTTGCTAACAACTTTTTTCAGACGTGCAGTGAGAATTTTAGCAACAATCTTATATATGCACCCAATGAGGCTGATTGGACGATAATCTTTCAGAGATAATGGATCCTTCACTTTAGGGAATAGAGAAATGAACGAAGAATTGCAACCCTTGGAAAAAGTTCCTTTTTTCTCAAAAAATTTCACCATCTATATTATATCCGCCTTCATAACATCCCAAAACTTTTTGATGAATTTAAACGTAAACCCATCAGGCCCCGGAGCCTTATCCCCCCCACACGACCAAATGGCTTCTTTAATTTCTACATCCGAGAATGGAACTTCCAAGTTAGAGCTGTCCCCATTTGATAATTTCTTGAACAAGGGGCTGGATAAAGTTGGTCTGTGAGGCATGGATTCTTTGAATTTCAAGGAGAAATAATTGAGAATTTGATTATTGATGAAATCATGATCCATCCTCCACTCACCATCTACAAGCAACCCATTGATGTGATTTCGATTTTTATTCGAATTCACCATCCCATGAAAGTAGCTACTGTTTTCATCTCCATCTTTAATCCATTTGATCCTTGCTTTTTGCCTCAAATCCAAATTTTTTGCAAATTCAACATCTTTGATTTGTTGTTTCCAAGCCTTCCTGTCTTTCAATTCTTCAGCCGAAAGTGATCTCTGCTCAGCAGAAATTTCCAGGGCATCCACTTTAGAAATTAGAGAATCAATTTTCAGCCTCACTTTGTCAATGGCTTCATGTTTCCATGCTTTTATAGCTAATTTCACAGTCCTTAACTTAGCAGCCATTACCCAATCAGCTCTTCCCCTGCACGAAATAGAGTTCCAAGCAACAGAAACTACAGAAGCCAATTCTTTATTACACAACCAAGAATTGTAAAATTTAAACGGGATAGGACCAAAATCTTTTGCAGCGCATGAAAGAATAATAGGACAATGATCAGAATGCACCCTAGGAAGCACGGTAGCAGAAGCAAAAGGCCAGAGATTTAGGAATTCAGAATTGACAAAAAAAATCTATCTAATTTACTTAGAGATACCCCATTGTCACACATCCAAGTAAATTTTCTACCTCCCATATTTACCTCAGAGATAGCCGATTTTAAAATGAACTCATTGAAATTATCAGCCCCAGGTTGAGAAAAAGAAGAGCCAATTCTTTCATCACGACTTCTTAATTCATTGAAATCTCCCATAAGTATCCAAATACCACAATTATTATCCATAATGGAGGTGATATCAGACCACAAGGACCATCTCAGTGAATTTGATCTAGGGGCATAAATATTAGCAACAAACACAGGCAATTCAATCCCCTTTTATACGCCCAATGGTTATCAGAAAATTAGCACCTTTGAGACAGTTTGTTTAAGAGAAAAAAGAAGCATCCCATAAGCTTAATAACCCACTAGACCTACCATGAGATTCGACAGCATCAAAGTCAAATACTGAATTATTCCAAAAACAATTTACCTTAATATTACCAGTATTGGAGAATTGAGTTTCTTGAATGGCAATAAACTTTATATTATTATCCTTCTGGATGTTCCGAACCCAGACAGCTTTCTCCCTCCCCCCAATACCTCTTATATTTAGAGATAGACAATTCATGGGATTACTTTGTCTTTCTCCATATTCCCTACAATAAGATCCATCACGGGGGCTTCAAATCCATCCATCTTGAAACCAATTTCCTTTCCAAGTTTTATGGTGTCTTGAACCTCCAACTCAATCCGAAGTTCTTTCGAAGGCATTTCAGAAGAAGCCGAAATCTGCGAATGAATGGGAGTTGCAGTGATAGGAATTCCAGAGACAGATCTTCTACAAGATAAGATTCGATGCCTTTCTTGCCTACAATTGTCTAAAAAAATATCTGACGCTTCTCGAAAACCCGATCTTCTTCGACCCCTTTTGTGCGGAACTCGCCTGGAATTTCTAGAATCAGAAGAAGGCTTTGAGGAGAACGAACCCGACATTACAGGTGTGGAATTAAGATCCAGATTAGGGAAACATCTATTAATAGTGTTCACCGACCCATTTCCAGCAACATTTGAAATGTTATTCACGATCAGCCTATTAATCTCAGGCCCTTTGATAAAGACATTGGAATTATTATTAGCAGGTCCATTAATGTCAGGCCCAATACTACCTTCATGTCCATTAAAGTCAGGCCCAAGTCCAGTAGCAGGTCCAGTATAATCAATTCCCTGTAAATCATTTGCATGCATCAAGTCAGCCACAACATTTACCGAAGCATCATATACACTATTTTGGGAAATAGCCAAATCCTCAGTATGCGTGTGAATATTATGATCATTAATTTCTCCATCCTCCAAAATAGTCTCTTCGACTACTGTTCCATTTCCGGCACAGATTTCCGGTGGGGCTGCCGGACGAGCCAAAGATGGGGAAGAGATGAAATTATTAACTTCATCATCCAGGTCTTTCCTTTCATCAGGTTCATTTAACGGATCCTCCTTTGCATTGTCAAATTCGCTTTCCAGACTTTCATCATCTTCTTCCTCATCAACGATAGTGAATTCCGGAGACCAGGATTCGGATAATTCCGAAATCCATAACATATACACACAATTCCGCCAAGTCACACTAATTTTTTCATCAAGTTTCTTTTGTAATTTCACCAATAAACATGCCTTATAACCAGATATGTCAGCGTCGTACAATTCACAAGCAGGAGGAACTAAAACCCGACCGAAATTACCCAGGATACGCAATACATTTGATTCAGATCTTAGATGAGGAGGAATGCCAATCAAATTAACCCAAATGACTTTACCAGGATCACAGGGATTCTTATTGTATTGACGTAACCATGCAAACCATAATCTCCACGTCGACTCATGATTATTGAAGAACAGATTAGCACTGTGAGTAGAGTCAAAAATGATATTAATCAATAAACCACCTACATATTGTACCGATACATCTTCAAAACCTTGAGCTTTGAGAAGAGTAACAATATTGTCCAGAACTTGAAGTGATTTTGCTTCCCCCATAAGAATGTTACTGCATGGACCTATGTAATTACCAGCCTCCGCTTGAAGAGGCAAATGAATTGATGTTACAGGTGCCACCCTCTCACCATTTCCTAGTGCTTCTGCATATGATCTTTGCCCAAACACATTATGGATTGTCTCTGGCCTGATTACATTCTCCATTGGTCTTTTAGGCTGCTTCACAGGAGATTGATCTCTCTTATTATCATTTCTTCCATACCTGGCCACATTTGCTTTTATTTTCTTTCCTTTGATGATAATTTCATTTAGTCTTTCAACCATTACAGAACTATTCGAAACTTTGATGAATCTAACAAAACCAAAAGCATTGCCAGTTTTGCCTTTTTTCCTGGCAACGTAGGCGTCCACTAAAACCCCAAGATTTTCTACTGCTCTCCATAATTCTTTACCGAATATTCCGTCCGGAAGATTGTTATTTACTAAATGTTTAACCGGTAAAATTAGTTTATCGAATGGTTTAATATAAATAAACCAATTTTTTTTTATTTTTATAATTAGTCAATTGACTTTTTTTATTGTTCAATTTATTGTATTGTTTACATATTAATAATCCAGTAATCAAGTAAATATATATTTTATATTTACAAAAATCGTCTAAATAACTTGATCGATAAAAGTTGGCAACTTAAAATGGTTTGAGGAAAGGAAAAGAAAAAGGCGTTAGACAGCTGGAGGTGGGAGTAATAAAAAAATCCATACGACCCTAGGCTTGTCGTTTTCTTCCACCTCATCAAATTCACCCTACTTCACAACATGACAAAATAAGTGCCTTCCAGCCTGGCCTTCCATGGTCAATCAATTTCTTTCTTTATGCTTATCCTTCCCTTCCCTTCCCTTCCCTTCCCCTCGTTTTCATTTTCATTTTCTCACTCTTCTTTTCAATTTATCCTCTCTTTTTCCCCTTTAAATTCTTTACTTATGCTATTATAAAAATAGACCAAAAAGAGTGATGGCTTGTTATAAAAAAACCATATTATTTGTTGTTACTTTTCTTGCTTTTTTCTTCTAGTGAATTTATAAAGATAAATTGTTTATACATACATCAACGTTTTACTAATCATACATATTCAATTGATGAGTATATATGTATTATTAGTCTAGTTTGTATGCATATCATACCATTAGTTAAAATTAATGTTAAATGGATGTATGATTATTAAAATTATGAATACAAAATGTATGTTTGGTACGGTTTATCTGTAACTTCGAGCTGAGACTTTTAGTATTTGGACCTTTTAAGAGCTATGGTTTTTTTAAGAAAAACCAGAGGTTTTGTTTTTATAAATGTGTTTGGTAAAAGTAGTTGTAGCTAATAGCTTTTAGTATTAAATGACATATAAATACATTGATATTAATTAAAATTTATAGTTTATAATTATTTCGAAGGTAAAACGTAATTTTGTTTGACCAAAAGTTCAAACTCATTTTTAAGTAGGGATGGCAACGGGGCGAGGAAGGAAAATACCGCCCCCCTTTATAAAAACGCGGGTATTAAACGGGGATCCCCATTGGGTATGCGGGGAAACCCGCGGGGAATCGAGTAACCCGTTTATAAATCAATTATATGAAATTTAATCACATGGTTCATAATTTAAGTTTAAAACGTCCATGTATGTTAAAATTACAATACCGATATTAAATTAAATTTGTATCCCTATCTAATGATAACGAAAAAAACATTATTTCAATAAATTATATATAAATAAATAAGTTTTTTAAATCATACATAATAATTTTTATGTATAATATATAAAATAGATAAAAATATTCATCTTTTATATATAATATTTATACAATAGAAATAACATGTTGCTATTAAAAGTAATCGGGGTATTCGGGGATTTAAACGGGTTATGTAATAGGGTATACGGGGCGGGTATTATCAATACCATACCCGCCACAGCCCCCGTTTAACTTAATCGGGTTCGGGTTTTTTTTTTTTTTTTTTGTCATCCCTATTTTGGAGCAGCTTGTGAGTTTTCAAAAATCTAAAGTGAAGCTGCTAGAAGCTTATTGTCAAAGGCACTAAAATATACGTTTAGCAACACTCTTTTATAAGATACTTGTAATAAAGAATCAGATTATGCAAAAATCATAATAGTTACTTTTTTTTAAAAAAATCCCACAACCATAATGAATCTTGAAAAATATTCTAATTACATAAAGAAAAATGTTAACTCGTTTTTCTAATTCATAAAGTTTGTTGTTCATAAAATGCAAAGGGATTCCAAGTCCTGATGATGCTTTAGTTTTAATATGGATGTTTTATTGCTTAGATGATAGTTAGGTATTGATGATTGTTGTAGTACACGTATAATTTAAAACTTTGGTGAAGTTTGGTACTCTTGATTGTTATGCAACCGCCGTTTGTTTGTTCATTGTCATTTAATTATAAATATTTCGTTTATATTTTTGTGTATAATCCGTTCTTGTTACAATATGCAATGAATGATAGATATTGCGTGATTCTTTATTTTGAGTTGATATCATTCTGTCATACTTTAAAAGGGTATGGGCATATTTCAACAAAATTTTATAGAAGTGATTTATTTCATTTGATTATCCAAGTAGCATCGAAGAAATAATGATTAAAACGTATGTAGTTAAAAACAAATTGATGTAGAATAATTTGTTTTCATAAAGGAAAAAAGATAAAGGTTGATGCAATCACCGTGTCTCAAAATAACTTGTGGTATTAAAACACTAAGAGTGTGTTTGGTACAGAGAAAATAAATGATGAGAAATGGAAATGGAAATGGAAATAATGGAGAAATGGTTTTGGGGAGAAATGAAAATGGGTGGAGAATTGAAATTTTCTATCTTGTTTGGTATCAACAGAGAAATAAGGAGGAAAAATGGTGGCTCAGGTGAAGTAGAGACACAAGACAGTCAATTCTCACCATTTCTCTACCAAATGGGGAGAATTGCATTTTTCCATATTTAGCCTTCAAACAATTTCCAGAGAATTCAATTCTCCGCCCAAAAATTGAGAGAATTACTCCCAAACAAGAGAAAACACAATTCTCTCCATTCAATTCTCTCTACCAAACAACTTCTAAGAGGGTGTTTGGTTTTGCGTTATGAACCTGATTATCAACTTATTACGTTACAATAACGCAAATAATTAGTTTAAAGTGTTTGGATTGCATACGTTAATAATTGATTATTTGTGTTTAGCGTTAATCTTACCACACTTTTTCATAAGTTAAAAAATGTAGCTTATTTGCTTAATAAGTGATTATTTGGTCATTATACAAGTGAAAACGCAAATCCAAACACTTTAAAAACTGATTATTTGATAATTATGATAGCAAACAACAAAAGTTAAATCAAACACTACATTTCCTGCAACATTTTTTATTACAGCTATTATCTGATTATTAGTTTCCAAAACGCTACAACATTTTTTCAAACGCAAATCCAAACACCCTCTAAAACACACACATATATAGGTTGATTGAAGTTGTAACATTCAACTTTTTTGCTTTATATTTCCTTCATACAAAGTAATATATGATAATTAAAAAATATTTTAATTTTATATAACAGATGTAACTTACCTTGTGCTATATAATAAATGTGAATAAATATTATTTGTAACTAGACTTACGTGAAACTACTATTATATCTATGAAACTCTGTCATCATTATAGCATTTATATTTTATTAAAGGGTTTATTATGTAAAAGACCAATAAGTTTTTCACATTTTTTTGGTTTCATCCATTCAAGTTATTTTTTACTTAAAAAAATACTTAGGTTGTTATTTCTTATGGTTTTCAAAAAAGTTTTAGTTTTTTTTCGTAATCAAACTTTGCTTTATCCAAAAAAACATTTTTATTTTTTTTCATAAAAGAATCCTCACTTGAAGATTTTTTTCGTAAAAAAAAAAAGATAAATTTCAAAAACCAAAAAAATAACAATAACTTAAGAATTGTTTTAGAAAAAAAATATCATGGAGGAGGAAATTCTAAAAAAAAAATAAACATATATATATATATATATATATATATATATATATATATATATATATTTCATAATTAACCCTTTATTAAAATTAAATAATGTGAGAGTCAATATGGTCGTTAAGTATTTAAGATGTTTTTTATGAACATAAAATATTTAGGACTGGTCAACTGTAAAAGATATTCAATACGTGTTATGGTTAAAATACAATGGGGTTATAGCTTAAAATTTAATTCCATTAACAGTTTAGGAAATTAAAAATTAAAAATCATTTATAAGACATGTCTCATATCAAAATATTTGTCTTTCATATTGTTGATTAATGAATACCAAAAAATACACAACTAAAATTAGTTACAAGTCATATGTGGTTGTTAGTTAGTTGTTGTCCTTCAAGGAATTAAACTATTGAAGGCCTTTTAAGGTCGTTATGCATTTATGGTTTAATTTATTTAGTCAAAATTGATTTAAATTAAATACTCAAAAACAGATGGTTGATTAATGTATAGTTTTTTGGTTATTAATTTTATAATCAATCAATCTATTAACTATAAATCCAACACTTATGTAAAAATAATCTTATAACTTTTTATAAATGAAAGCAACTTTTCTCCACAATTATTTTTATTTGTTTTTACTAATTGAAATTGTTACATGTATCTCAAATTAATTCATCTTTTGAAATATGTAATGAATTTATCCCATTTATAATCAGAGTCGATTCTGAGTATTTTCGTGTCCAGAGGAAGATAAAATAGTAATGCATTTTTAAAATTTTTTAAAGGGGTTTGATCACTTCTTATGTTGTTTGATGTGAAATATAGACAATAATTATTCAATTGAGTAGAAAAAAATTTTCTAGTTGTTTTATTGTAGCAGACCTTATGTATTTTGATATCAATATTTTTTTGTCACTTGTTACATCTTATAATTTCATTGTTATTATCGTCTAAGATTATAACTTTTGTTATTTATAGTGAATATTTTAACATTAAACAACAAAATGAAGCTTATTAAGTAGACATATTTGTAGCTGACTTCTTTATTTATTTTATATATAGTATATAACCGTTTAGTTATTCTGTTATTTCCTTCAATATATTATAATTTATAAAAATGTCACTACATAATCAAAATCACATTATTTTTATCTATATTACGATATAATTTTTTTTCGCCCGAACAATTCTTAAAATGACAATTTATTGTAGTAAGAATATTATCAACGAAAAAAGAAGATATTTAGAATTGAAAAATAAATAAAAGTAATTTAAATAAAATAACTTCTAAAAACGGTACGAGTCAAAATAGGTAAGTTGCAAGTTAGTCCTCCAACTTCCCCCGAGAAGTTATAAAGCAGGCGAGAAATTCGTGACACAACCCACGCACTCATATGTTGCCACGTGTCATATCTACAGCTGTATTCCTTCTCCCTCAACCGCCTACTTCAAAACTCCCGTAACTATAACGCCTTCTCACCTGTTGAAAACTTCACCGACTCGTTCGGTTACCCACCTCCCTCACGCTCCTATAAAAACCGAAAACCCCTCTTTTCCCTGTTCATCTTGCCCATTTTTTTTATTTCATGGATTCTTCTCGGAATGATGTGGATCGGATCAAAGGACCATGGAGCAGTGAAGAGGATGACTTGTTGGGGAAGTTGGTGGAGCGCCATGGTGCACGCAACTGGACGTTGATTAGCAAGTCGATTGCAGGGAGATCCGGAAAGTCGTGTCGTTTACGGTGGTGTAACCAGCTTTCGCCGGAGGTTGAGCACCGGTCGTTTACGGAGGAGGAGGATAAGGTCATTGTGGAAGCGCACGCGCGGTTTGGGAACAAGTGGGCGACGATCGCTAGGTTGCTTAATGGACGAACGGATAACGCAGTTAAGAACCACTGGAACTCGACGTTGAAACGGAAGTGTGCGGCAATGGATGTCGAGGAAGAAAGGGAGGCGAGAGTGGCGAGGCGGTCGGAAAGCGGCGGTGTTGATGTGACGATGACTATGTCTAGTAGTCCATCGGGATCTGATGTCTGCGATTCCGGCAATAACATTCCGTTAAAAAACCATACATTTACAACCTCTCATGGAATCAAACCGAAGGTCGAAACGTCTCCGTCAACGGCGTTAACGCTCTCTCTACCAGGTACAGGTTCGTACGGTTATGAAATACGTGATCAACAAGCAAATGCAATGCCGTTTGGTGTAGAGATTCTGTCAGTGATGCAAGAGATGATCAGAAAGGAGGTGAGAAGGTACATGGAAGAGGAGGAAGAAGATAGCTTGATGCAGGTGTGAATCAAAAAGCAAAACTCAAAATCAAAATCAAAATCAAAATCAGTGAGGTTTAATTAAATTAATATCAAATCAACGAGATTGTACAGAGAACGATGAGTAATTAGTCATCTCTTGAGTCTTGAATCATCAGAAAGTAAGAATTTCCGGCGATAATTAAAGGGATTTACGGTTTTAAGCCTCGTTTTGAAACTGGGAGGATGTTTTTTTGGTTTACATTAATTTGGGTTTAAAAATTTTATTTTAAAGGGACGTTAACTTTCCGTTAAGTCCGTTAGTTCCATTTGATAGAGATCTGAAATGTGGGTTGGTTGTGTGTTGACCTGACCTATCCCGTGATATGTAGTACGGATTGGTACAGTTGGTTGTACTGAAGGCTGATTTGATTGTACCGTTGCTTAGCTGTCACGTTGATGCACGGGGCTCCAAGTTGGACGTTTTCTTGGATTCTTTAACATGGATAAAAAAACACGCTTTTACCCCCTGCGGATTTGGATAAAAATAATACAACCTGGAATAATTGACTCAGGGGTAATTTATTTATAAATATAAAGGATTTCTATTTAAATATGTAAATTACAATTTTCGTCCCTGTGTTATACGTAAATTATGGTTATCGTCATTTTAATGATTAAATTACGATTACAGTACCTATAGTTGGCGATTTATTATGCATTTGGTCTCTTTGTCCAATATTTTTTTAAAAATGACGATTTTGCCCTTTCATTATTATTTCAGTTTTGGTCCTTGATCAAATTATTTCTTTTTATTTAATTTATTAATAGCTTTTTTATTTTTTACTATTTATTTAATATATTTACTATTTGTTAAACAAAAAATATAGTTTAAAATCAACAAGACTTTACATATTTATATGTATAAATTAATTTAATTTTTTATCTTTATGAAATAATTATATATTTCATTATGTTATAAATACAACAATTATGGGTTTCCTTAAGTTATATGTATAAGATTTATCTGACCATTAACTTTATGGTATAACAAAATTAGAATAGAAAACACGTTAATTATATATTTGATTAAGATAAAAACAAAATAATTAAATTAATTCGAATAAAAAATTATTAAATATATAAGTATTTATGTGAATGTAACGTATAATAAAGACAATAGATAAATAAATTAAATGCGTAAATAGTTTCAATTTTTACAAATGAAAAGTAATATACATTTAGAAAAATAAATATATAAATATATAAATAGTTCAACGTATATCTAAAATCAATATGTATGAACGATAATAATAGTAGTAATAACAATAATTAACAAAAAATACAACATATTAAATTAAGTCATATATAAGTTATTTTCATTAATTACTACTTAGTCATGTAAATACTTAAATCATAACAAAATAATAATATTAATACTATTAATAATAATATCAAATAAATAAATAAAACATATTGAATAACCTTTTATTTCAATTGAATTTTAATAGTAATAACTAGACAATATAATAGAAGAATAGAAAATATATTAAATAAATAGTAAAAGAATTAAAAGAAATAATTTGATCAAGGACCAAAACTGAAATAAAATAAAAGGGCAAAATCGTCATTTTAAAAAAAATATTAGACAAAGGAACCAAAGGCATAATAAATTGCCAACTATAAGTACTGTAATCGTAATTTAATCATTAAAAGGACGATAACCATAATTTGTGTATAACCACAGGGACGAAAATTGTAATTTACCCTTAATTTTATTTAATACTAATAAGAATGGATAAAAGCATTCCGTACAAAATTCAAACTAATACTATCAATTTGTCATTTGTCAATCTATAATTTTACTTTAACATTAACATTTCGTCGGTTGAACCAATACTACACTTTTATCAATTCATAGTTTTACCAACTTTAACATTAATATACAAGAAATATTACTTTTTTCTTTTTTAACATTGCCATCTAAACTTGTGTATGATAAATATAATTTTATTATTGTTGTTTTATTTCACTTTTATTAGTTAATTTGTTATATGGATATTGATGTTATTCAATTTTTAATTTTTTACTTACTTGACTTGTTAATAATATTTTTGTAATTATATTGTTTATGATTATTTGACTTTTGTGCCTATGTATAATAAAAGTCAAAGTTTTGCATATATTTAATCAACCAAACTATTAGGATTTGTTTACTTTTTATACTAAATTAATCCCTGAATCACGTTTGATTGGTCTATTACATACCAAAAAAATTAAAAAATGACTTGCAACAACTTTAACCGCTTACAATTACCAAGGTCTGAACGTACATGTCTTTCCCATAATGTTAAACGGTTACTCCATGTCTCAATAACGATGGAAGCGAACGGTGACGACTTTGAATATTCGATTTCTAGGGTTTCCAATTTTCAAGTTTCAATCTATTGACGATTGATTATGTTGGAGCTTCAATTTCTAGGAGTTTTGGTTTCATTAATCGGTCCATTTTAGACATGGCAATGGGGCGGGTTCGGGATGGGGACCCCAATCCCCGTCCCCGTCCCCGACTTACTATCCCCGTCCCCATCCCTGACGGGGATTAAATTTTCCATCCCATCCCCGCCCCCGCCGGGGTTCGGGGATCCCCGTCGGGTTTTCGGATAAATTCACAATTTGACATTTACGTGTCTTTCATATAAAACTTTTTAAATGTTAGAAACTAATAATCTTAAAGTGAAAAATATGACTAAGTAAACTAACTTTCTATTTTACATTATGAACAAGTTATTCGTTGTGAACAAATAAAAAAACTACATATAATCATTCATATATATTAACAAGTATTTGTAATATGATTCATATGATTCAAAAGGTTCATAGAAGTGTCTATTTAAGATTCAGAACATTCAAAAGGTTCATATTACGTAGTTTTTATAACAAGATGCATAAGATTCAACAAGATTCGACAAATTAATTGGATTCAATAAAATCCATAGGATCCAATAAGATTAATGAGTTAATAGAAGGGTTCGGTAGTATTTTCAACAAGATTCATAAGATTCAAAAGCTATTTTATGGTTGTTCACAATGTTCACAACGAATAAAGTGTTCACAAAAGATCCTTAGTCTATATATATATATATATATATATATATATATATATATATATATATATATATATATATATATATATATATATATATATATATATATATATATATATATATATATATATATATATATATATAAAAGTCTGTTTTGTTAAAGTAACTTCAAAGCTAGATGATAATGAATAAAATAAGCCATAAGTATAAAGTAAACATACTAAAACTTTGATCAACTTCAAATCTAGAAAATTATGGTTCAAACTGAGATTGTTTTCTAATTCTAGGGAAAGAATGAGAAGAAGAAAGCAAGCAGTGGAAAAAAAAAGGAATGGGCTTGGGTAAGGAAAAGGCAAAAGCCCAAAATTTTAATTAATTTATCGGGTTACGATGATTACCCGCCCCGCCCCGTCCCCGCACCGCACCTGATTTTTTTATATCGGGGATTCCCCGAACCCGCCCCCATCCCCGGTCAACTCGGGTTTTCCCCGGTCAAATCGGGGTCGGATGTCGGATTCCCCATCGGGTTCGGATTTTTTTGCCATGCCTAGTCCATTTGTTACATGTTTATTCGATTTCTAGGCTTCCAGTTTTAAGTTTAAAATATTGATTTCAAGATTCGATTTTTGGTTTCAATTTCTGGGGTTTCTTAGTTTTTGTCGATTTTTGGAAGGAGATTTTAAAGTTTTGTCTATGTTCATTAATTTTAGGTGATAGGGTTTTTGTTTCTTGGTTTCGGGGTATGGCCATTGATTTTTGGGTTGCGTTTAGAGTAAACCGGTCATTGGTGTCATGTAATCAAACTACTTTTAATTTTTACCTTAATTATGATAATAAAATATCAAATGAAATACACATCTTCATCTTTTATACGCGACAAATAAGTCAATGGACATGTCAGACCATCTACAATAATAAACTTTTGACACGATTGTAACATCCCGTTTTCAGAGTTATTATGTGGAATTATTTTAGTGGATAACTAATATATTATTATTGTGTGGGTCCAATGAGAACCCGATTAGTGGATATATACGTGTCGGGTTGCGAGTTACGTGTCTCCAGGTTATAAATTAGTGGATTAATTATATAATTGAGTTCGTGGATTTAATTGGGTTAAGTGGATATTATTTGTGAAATTGGGGTATCGGGTTCGGGTTATGGGGTCGGAACCCGCCGAAAATAGAGAAAACATATATGTGCGTCCTCTTTTCCTTCCTTCTTCATTTAGAAACGTACGTATGTGTGAAATCAGCGTGTGAAGTGTGTGTACGTGTGTTCATGAATTTCCAGCAGAAAAGCTTCCAATTCCATGAGTTAATTGCTGAGTTTGAATCTTCATCTTCTCCAATTTCGTGTTCTTGAGTTCAAGGTAAAAGCTTTCGATTTGTAGCTTGAATTCGTGTATGTATATGGTGATAGTTGTGGAAATAGTTTTGAGCTAATCTAGTGAAGTTATATATGAGCTTTCTGTATATGGATGCTGAAAATCGGGTGGAAAAGGAGTTTATACTCCTGGACAGGCGAAGAAGACGAGCAAAGGAGGACCAGACCGCCATGGAGCGCGGTCGCGCTCGGGTGAGCGTGGCCGCGACGCGACTGGGTCGGGCGCGGGCGTGACCGGAGAGGCAGCGCGGGCGAGTTCGGGGCTCGGGGTCCGGGTTCGGTTTCGGGTGCGGGGGCTGGGTTCTTGTGGGATTTAGGGTCGGTTTTGAGTAATTGGGTTCCGTTTGGGATTTTGGGTTATATTTTGTTGGGTGTTAGGGAAATTGTTGGAATTATTTTGGGTCGGGTTTTGATCGAGTTCTCGGGGCTTCATCGGGGTTGTTTCGAGTTAGGGTTTTGGGATTCGGTTGGGGGTTGCTTTTGGGTTCGAGTTGAGTTCATTATGAGTTTGTGATAGGTGTTCGTGGATTTGTGTTAACGAGTTGGGATTTGTGTAATTTCAGGGACGAGTCAGCGAGCCGAGCCAAGTCAAAGATTCCGAGATTAGTGGACTGATCAGGTGAGTACCCGAGTCTTTTCTAAACGAGCGCTCCGTTTTCTGAGTTGTGTCGTGTTATTTGTGTATATTGTGCTATGCTGTGTATGAGACAGGGACGCGGGCTTCAGGTATGATTCTATTCTTATATATGTGCATGAGATGAGATCCAGTCCGGGGTCCGTGATGAGTTCCATACGGACGGTGATTCGCGATGTGTGATCGCGCGGGTTGACTGTCCCTAACAGTCCTTGGGGCGTGTATACACGGCAGGGCCTGTAGCCGGTTCGCGCACGTGCTACAGGGTGTGAGCTAACCACCGCGGCCGCGGTCGTTAGCTGGGGAAGGGTCCCCCTTTCAGTGATTCTGTGCAGGGCTTGGGATCTCATGCTATGTGTTCATACCTGTATTGTGATGATGATTGCCAGGGATCGAGCTAGAGATTGCTTTGCGTGAATGTGCTAGGTGTATGTGTGTTACGTGTATTCTGTGCAGAGTCTTAACCCTCGAGTACTCACGAGCTTTCGAGCTTACGTATTCGAGTCTTCCATGTTCAGGGTAGCAGAGAAGAGGTCGGTAGCAGTGCGGATTGATTTGGGATCGAGGATTAGCTGGGAAGCTTTGCGTTAATTCTGTGTAATGACCTGACCTGTATTGTTATGTTTGCACCTTTTGGGTTCAAGTGATTAGCGGATATGTGTTAATAATATTATGCGAAAGTTTAAATTAATAGTGATTTCGAGTTATCCTATGACATATGTGTAAATTGAGTTATTGAGATATGCCACCTGTGTATTGTATTGACGCCGGGTGATTTATTAGTGGTTCTCAATTGTTTCGTTTTGTGCAGATAGTTATGGCAGATCAGGGCGAGGGATCCGGCGCGGGCAAGCCGGAAGGGGACGAGTTTATTCGCAAGTCAGAGCTTCTGGGGGTATTGACTGAGTTTTACAGACAGCAAAGAGAACAGGAGCGGGAGCAGGATCAGGGTATGGGATCACGTGCTGGGGGTGGTCAGGATACGGGCACGGGTGCCTCTTCATCTACGTCTCGGCGAGGGGGTTCGTTTAAGGATTTCATGACTGGGAATCCGCCAGAGTTTAGAGGTGGGGGAGAGCCAGGGATGGCTATGGCATGGGAGCGTGAGGTGGAGGCTGCCTTTAGAGTTGCGCACGTGGAGCCGAGAGATATGGTGGGATATGCGGCTTATCTGTTGAGGGGAGGGGCATTGCAGTGGTGGAAATCTATCGAGTCGGCTATGACATCTTCTGCAGCTTTTGCGATGACGTGGGGTCAGTTTAGAGCCATGTTCGAGCTGCAGTACATTCCTAGAGACGAGAGGCGGGAGATGGAGCGGCGATTCCTACATCTACAGCAGGGAGAGATGACGGTGCAGCAGTATGTAGACCGGTTCAATGAGTACTCCCAGTTTGCGACTCACCACATCGCCACCGAGCAGCGAAAGGTTGATGCATTCGTTGATGGACTGCGAGCTGACATCAGAGAGTTCGTTGGGATGCACGAGATGCCTACATTTGCCAGAGCATTGGAGATGGCCCGCATAAGGGAGCGGGAGATAGCCAAGCAGAGGGAGGAGCCATCCTCTCAGCGTCGACGTGCGAGGACTCCTGAGCGGTCCTCGAGAGATCGGAGGTATTCCAGAGACGAATCCAGGGAGCGGCGTTCGGGCCAGAGTTCAAGAGATAGACGAGACAGAGATAGAGACAGAGACAGAGACAGTGATAGGGAGCGGAGGTCGAGTGGACCAGGGCGGAGCCAGCGATCGGATAGTCAGGGCCAGAGGCAGAGTTCGAGATATGTAGGGCAGAGTCAGAGCAGTGTAGGGCAGAGGCCTCGAGATGGGGGCGATAGGGGAGACAGTTCAGCTGGAGATCGAGAGTGCTTGAGATGCAACCGTCGCCATAGTGGGCCGTGTATGCCCAGGTGCTATCGATGCGGTCAGCATGGGCATGCTGCCGCCACATGTACAGTTCCAGAGCCGTTGTGCTTCCGTTGTGGGAGACCGGGGCACAGAGTACGAGACTGTCCAGAGATGGGGCCAGCGATACAGGGTATGAGTTCCAGTGGGGCCAGAGCTGAGCCGTCGTCATCCGGTCGTCATGACTCTCGAGCGCGGGGTCGGGTATTTCAGGCGACTGCAGAGGCAGCTCGAGATGAAGCTGATATGATTTCGGGTATGTTTTTCTGAGTATTGCTTTGAGTATGTATTAGTGTAGGACGGGTCATTGGGCTGTGTCTGTGATAAGAGTATGTGTTCTGCTGTGTGTGACTGCTTCATTTTGTCTGTGGTTATGTGACTCTGTGACAGAGGTACGGGACGAATGTGTATGGGTTACGTGGGATTGTTATATCTGGGTATGTGTGTGAGAGTGGGATATATTGTGGTGTAATGGGTTATCAGAGTTCTGGAATTGGGCATTGTGTCATATTAGTGGATCAAATTATATGAATAATTATTGCGAATGTGTTTGTGATTGTGGGATTCAGTGACAGAGGGGCGAAATTGTGTATATGGGCTGAACGGGGTATATATGTGTAGTCAATGTGTTAAATTCGGGTTTATTGTGATCTGGATTTTTCGAGTTCAGAATTGTGCTATGTTAGTGGATTAATTTTGTTGGGCCATGTGCATTATATGAGTGGTAATTGCGAATTTGTTGTGATGTGCTAGTGGATTATCATATTGATAGTGGATTTAAGCCCTTGTGTGTGTGCTATCCATATCTATGATATTGCGTTTTATGAGCTATGTTTATCTGTTGTGATGAAAAGAGTTGAGAGTTCTGTTGTGATAGTGGATTAATCTATTGAGAGTGGATTTAATCCCTTTATGAATTTAACCATGTTTATGAGGTTGCGTTTAGTGATTCGATGGAGATGTCTTTATGTGTTGTATTAGTGGATAATCTATACAGAGTTATGCGGGTATGTGATGAAAGCGAGTAAAGATCGATGGATTGAGATCATATGTGGATTTAGTGGCTTATGAGGTGACGCCACGTGAGGATTCTGGGAATAGGGGATCTATCAGTTGCCGATTTGTGAATTAGGGGATTTAACCGAGCTATTAGTGGATTGTCAAATTGAGTTAAAGATTCGAGGGAGTCGACTTGTTTCGAGAGTTGAAATAGAGACGTGTATTAGTGATGATTGTGCCAATCAGAGTTCAAATGCGAATTTATCAGAGTTAACATTTTCGGGGATTTGACTTAGCGATGTGTATTTGCGAATGGTTTGCGATAGATTCCGGGGACGGAATCTTTTTAAGAGGGGAGGATTTGTAACATCCCGTTTTCAGAGTTATTATGTGGAATTATTTTAGTGGATAACTAATATATTATTATTGTGTGGGTCCAATGAGAACCCGATTAGTGGATATATACGTGTCGGGTTGCGAGTTACGTGTCTCCAGGTTATAAATTAGTGGATTAATTATATAATTGAGTTCGTGGATTTAATTGGGTTAAGTGGATATTATTTGTGAAATTGGGGTATCGGGTTCGGGTTATGGGGTCGGAACCCGCCGAAAATAGAGAAAACATATATGTGCGTCCTCTTTTCCTTCCTTCTTCATTTAGAAACGTACGTATGTGTGAAATCAGCGTGTGAAGTGTGTGTACGTGTGTTCATGAATTTCCAGCAGAAAAGCTTCCAATTCCATGAGTTAATTGCTGAGTTTGAATCTTCATCTTCTCCAATTTCGTGTTCTTGAGTTCAAGGTAAAAGCTTTCGATTTGTAGCTTGAATTCGTGTATGTATATGGTGATAGTTGTGGAAATAGTTTTGAGCTAATCTAGTGAAGTTATATATGAGCTTTCTGTATATGGATGCTGAAAATCGGGTGGAAAAGGAGTTTATACTCCTGGACAGGCGAAGAAGACGAGCAAAGGAGGACCAGACCGCCATGGAGCGCGGTCGCGCTCGGGTGAGCGTGGCCGCGCTCGGGTGAGCGTGGCCGCGACGCGACTGGGTCGGGCGCGGGCGTGACCGGAGAGGCAGCGCGGGCGAGTTCGGGGCTCGGGGTCCGGGTTCGGTTTCGGGTGCGGGGGCTGGGTTCTTGTGGGATTTAGGGTCGGTTTTGAGTAATTGGGTTCCGTTTGGGATTTTGGGTTATATTTTGTTGGGTGTTAGGGAAATTGTTGGAATTATTTTGGGTCGGGTTTTGATCGAGTTCTCGGGGCTTCATCGGGGTTGTTTCGAGTTAGGGTTTTGGGATTCGGTTGGGGGTTGCTTTTGGGTTCGAGTTGAGTTCATTATGAGTTTGTGATAGGTGTTCGTGGATTTGTGTTAACGAGTTGGGATTTGTGTAATTTCAGGGACGAGTCAGCGAGCCGAGCCAAGTCAAAGATTCCGAGATTAGTGGACTGATCAGGTGAGTACCCGAGTCTTTTCTAAACGAGCGCTCCGTTTTCTGAGTTGTGTCGTGTTATTTGTGTATATTGTGCTATGCTGTGCATGAGACAGGGACGCGGGCTTCAGGTATGATTCTATTCTTATATATGTGCATGAGATGAGATCCAGTCCGGGGTCCGTGATGAGTTCCATACGGACGGTGATTCGCGATGTGTGATCGCGCGGGTTGACTGTCCCTAACAGTCCTTGGGGCGTGTATACACGGCAGGGCCTGTAGCCGGTTCGCGCCCGTGCTACAGGGTGTGAGCTAACCACCGCGGCCGCGGTCGTTAGCTGGGGAAGGGTCCCCCTTTCAGTGATTCTGTGCAGGGCTTGGGATCTCATGCTATGTGTTCATACCTGTATTGTGATGATGATTGCCAGGGATCGAGCTAGAGATTGCTTTGCGTGAATGTGCTAGGTGTATGTGTGTTACGTGTATTCTGTGCAGAGTCTTAACCCTCGAGTACTCACGAGCTTTCGAGCTTACGTATTCGAGTCTTCCATGTTCAGGGTAGCAGAGAAGAGGTCGGTAGCAGTGCGGATTGATTTGGGATCGAGGATTAGCTGGGAAGCTTTGCGTTAATTCTGTGTAATGACCTGACCTGTATTGTTATGTTTGCACCTTTTGGGTTCAAGTGATTAGCGGATATGTGTTAATAATATTATGCGAAAGTTTAAATTAATAGTGATTTCGAGTTATCCTATGACATATGTGTAAATTGAGTTATTGAGATATGCCACCTGTGTATTGTATTGACGTGGCATTTCCGGGATCGGGAGGGGTGTTACAGCATGGTATCAGAGCTTGTGGTTTTTAGTCTGAGTATCAATTTGTGGATGCTTAACTTAAACCTTGTTTCGATCCGTGGGGGATCTATTGCGATTGATTTTGGTGGAATTAACTAACCTGGCTTAGTGTATGACGCCGGGTGATTTATTAGTGGTTCTCAATTGTTTCGTTTTGTGCAGATAGTTATGGCAGATCAGGGCGAGGGATCCGGCGCGGGCAAGCCGGAAGGGGACGAGTTTATTCGCAAGTCAGAGCTTCTGGGGGTATTGACTGAGTTTTACAGACAGCAAAGAGAACAGGAGCGGGAGCAGGATCAGGGTATGGGATCACGTGCTGGGGGTGGTCAGGATACGGGCACGGGTGCCTCTTCATCTACGTCTCGGCGAGGGGGTTCGTTTAAGGATTTCATGACTGGGAATCCGCCAGAGTTTAGAGGTGGGGGAGAGCCAGGGATGGCTATGGCATGGGAGCGTGAGGTGGAGGCTGCCTTTAGAGTTGCGCACGTGGAGCCGAGAGATATGGTGGGATATGCGGCTTATCTGTTGAGGGGAGGGGCATTGCAGTGGTGGAAATCTATCGAGTCGGCTATGACATCTTCTGCAGCTTTTGCGATGACGTGGGGTCAGTTTAGAGCCATGTTCGAGCTGCAGTACATTCCTAGAGACGAGAGGCGGGAGATGGAGCGGCGATTCCTACATCTACAGCAGGGAGAGATGACGGTGCAGCAGTATGTAGACCGGTTCAATGAGTACTCCCAGTTTGCGACTCACCACATCGCCACCGAGCAGCGAAAGGTTGATGCATTCGTTGATGGACTGCGAGCTGACATCAGAGAGTTCGTTGGGATGCACGAGATGCCTACATTTGCCAGAGCATTGGAGATGGCCCGCATAAGGGAGCGGGAGATAGCCAAGCAGAGGGAGGAGCCATCCTCTCAGCGTCGACGTGCGAGGACTCCTGAGCGGTCCTCGAGAGATCGGAGGTATTCCAGAGACGAATCCAGGGAGCGGCGTTCGGGCCAGAGTTCAAGAGATAGACGAGACAGAGATAGAGACAGAGACAGAGACAGTGATAGGGAGCGGAGGTCGAGTGGACCAGGGCGGAGCCAGCGATCGGATAGTCAGGGCCAGAGGCAGAGTTCGAGATATGTAGGGCAGAGTCAGAGCAGTGTAGGGCAGAGGCCTCGAGATGGGGGCGATAGGGGAGACAGTTCAGCTGGAGATCGAGAGTGCTTGAGATGCAACCGTCGCCATAGTGGGCCGTGTATGCCCAGGTGCTATCGATGCGGTCAGCATGGGCATGCTGCCGCCACATGTACAGTTCCAGAGCCGTTGTGCTTCCGTTGTGGGAGACCGGGGCACAGAGTACGAGACTGTCCAGAGATGGGGCCAGCGATACAGGGTATGAGTTCCAGTGGGGCCAGAGCTGAGCCGTCGTCATCCGGTCGTCATGACTCTCGAGCGCGGGGTCGGGTATTTCAGGCGACTGCAGAGGCAGCTCGAGATGAAGCTGATATGATTTCGGGTATGTTTTTCTGAGTATTGCTTTGAGTATGTATTAGTGTAGGACGGGTCATTGGGCTGTGTCTGTGATAAGAGTATGTGTTCTGCTGTGTGTGACTGCTTCATTTTGTCTGTGGTTATGTGACTCTGTGACAGAGGTACGGGACGAATGTGTATGGGTTACGTGGGATTGTTATATCTGGGTATGTGTGTGAGAGTGGGATATATTGTGGTGTAATGGGTTATCAGAGTTCTGGAATTGGGCATTGTGTCATATTAGTGGATCAAATTATATGAATAATTATTGCGAATGTGTTTGTGATTGTGGGATTCAGTGACAGAGGGGCGAAATTGTGTATATGGGCTGAACGGGGTATATATGTGTAGTCAATGTGTTAAATTCGGGTTTATTGTGATCTGGATTTTTCGAGTTCAGAATTGTGCTATGTTAGTGGATTAATTTTGTTGGGCCATGTGCATTATATGAGTGGTAATTGCGAATTTGTTGTGATGTGCTAGTGGATTATCATATTGATAGTGGATTTAAGCCCTTGTGTGTGTGCTATCCATATCTATGATATTGCGTTTTATGAGCTATGTTTATCTGTTGTGATGAAAAGAGTTGAGAGTTCTGTTGTGATAGTGGATTAATCTATTGAGAGTGGATTTAATCCCTTTATGAATTTAACCATGTTTATGAGGTTGCGTTTAGTGATTCGATGGAGATGTCTTTATGTGTTGTATTAGTGGATAATCTATACAGAGTTATGCGGGTATGTGATGAAAGCGAGTAAAGATCGATGGATTGAGATCATATGTGGATTTAGTGGCTTATGAGGTGACGCCACGTGAGGATTCTGGGAATAGGGGATCTATCAGTTGCCGATTTGTGAATTAGGGGATTTAACCGAGCTATTAGTGGATTGTCAAATTGAGTTAAAGATTCGAGGGAGTCGACTTGTTTCGAGAGTTGAAATAGAGACGTGTATTAGTGATGATTGTGCCAATCAGAGTTCAAATGCGAATTTATCAGAGTTAACATTTTCGGGGATTTGACTTAGCGATGTGTATTTGCGAATGGTTTGCGATAGATTCCGGGGACGGAATCTTTTTAAGAGGGGAGGATTTGTAACATCCCGTTTTCAGAGTTATTATGTGGAATTATTTTAGTGGATAACTAATATATTATTATTGTGTGGGTCCAATGAGAACCCGATTAGTGGATATATACGTGTCGGGTTGCGAGTTACGTGTCTCCAGGTTATAAATTAGTGGATTAATTATATAATTGAGTTCGTGGATTTAATTGGGTTAAGTGGATATTATTTGTGAAATTGGGGTATCGGGTTCGGGTTATGGGGTCGGAACCCGCCGAAAATAGAGAAAACATATATGTGCGTCCTCTTTTCCTTCCTTCTTCATTTAGAAACGTACGTATGTGTGAAATCAGCGTGTGAAGTGTGTGTACGTGTGTTCATGAATTTCCAGCAGAAAAGCTTCCAATTCCATGAGTTAATTGCTGAGTTTGAATCTTCATCTTCTCCAATTTCGTGTTCTTGAGTTCAAGGTAAAAGCTTTCGATTTGTAGCTTGAATTCGTGTATGTATATGGTGATAGTTGTGGAAATAGTTTTGAGCTAATCTAGTGAAGTTATATATGAGCTTTCTGTATATGGATGCTGAAAATCGGGTGGAAAAGGAGTTTATACTCCTGGACAGGCGAAGAAGACGAGCAAAGGAGGACCAGACCGCCATGGAGCGCGGTCGCGCTCGGGTGAGCGTGGCCGCGCTCGGGTGAGCGTGGCCGCGACGCGACTGGGTCGGGCGCGGGCGTGACCGGAGAGGCAGCGCGGGCGAGTTCGGGGCTCGGGGTCCGGGTTCGGTTTCGGGTGCGGGGGCTGGGTTCTTGTGGGATTTAGGGTCGGTTTTGAGTAATTGGGTTCCGTTTGGGATTTTGGGTTATATTTTGTTGGGTGTTAGGGAAATTGTTGGAATTATTTTGGGTCGGGTTTTGATCGAGTTCTCGGGGCTTCATCGGGGTTGTTTCGAGTTAGGGTTTTGGGATTCGGTTGGGGGTTGCTTTTGGGTTCGAGTTGAGTTCATTATGAGTTTGTGATAGGTGTTCGTGGATTTGTGTTAACGAGTTGGGATTTGTGTAATTTCAGGGACGAGTCAGCGAGCCGAGCCAAGTCAAAGATTCCGAGATTAGTGGACTGATCAGGTGAGTACCCGAGTCTTTTCTAAACGAGCGCTCCGTTTTCTGAGTTGTGTCGTGTTATTTGTGTATATTGTGCTATGCTGTGCATGAGACAGGGACGCGGGCTTCAGGTATGATTCTATTCTTATATATGTGCATGAGATGAGATCCAGTCCGGGGTCCGTGATGAGTTCCATACGGACGGTGATTCGCGATGTGTGATCGCGCGGGTTGACTGTCCCTAACAGTCCTTGGGGCGTGTATACACGGCAGGGCCTGTAGCCGGTTCGCGCCCGTGCTACAGGGTGTGAGCTAACCACCGCGGCCGCGGTCGTTAGCTGGGGAAGGGTCCCCCTTTCAGTGATTCTGTGCAGGGCTTGGGATCTCATGCTATGTGTTCATACCTGTATTGTGATGATGATTGCCAGGGATCGAGCTAGAGATTGCTTTGCGTGAATGTGCTAGGTGTATGTGTGTTACGTGTATTCTGTGCAGAGTCTAACCCTCGAGTACTCACGAGCTTTCGAGCTTACGTATTCGAGTCTTCCATGTTCAGGGTAGCAGAGAAGAGGTCGGTAGCAGTGCGGATTGATTTGGGATCGAGGATTAGCTGGGAAGCTTTGCGTTAATTCTGTGTAATGACCTGACCTGTATTGTTATGTTTGCACCTTTTGGGTTCAAGTGATTAGCGGATATGTGTTAATAATATTATGCGAAAGT
Organism: Centrapalus pauciflorus; assembly: GCA_020465985.1. NCBI lineage: Eukaryota > Viridiplantae > Streptophyta > Magnoliopsida > Asterales > Asteraceae > Centrapalus > Centrapalus pauciflorus. The sequence continues at coordinate 130,166 of JAANYP010000455.1, read as the reverse complement.
TTAAATTAATAGTGATTTCGAGTTATCCTATGACATATGTGTAAATTGAGTTATTGAGATATGCCACCTGTGTATTGTATTGACGTGGCATTTCCGGGATCGGGAGGAGTGTTACACGATTTTTAAAGATGCCACATCATAATTGTTATTCCATGTCATTAATCAATAAATTACAACTTATTTTAATGGGCCCCAATAATAATAAAATATCAAAATTTTAGTATTTAATAAAAAATTAAAAAAGACAAAACCTACGTAATTATATATGTGTAACATCTTAAGACTCTAATATTTATAATTCTGGAAATTTAAGTGCAAAAATGATGTATTTGGATATTTAACTTATCCTAATTTATTCAATTAAGATAATATGAGTTGAAAATTTATAAAGAGTTCAAATAAATAATGATGTGAAATGATAGAACTCAAAAGGAGTTAAAATATAAGTAGAAGGATCAAAGTTGCAACTAGAGCAAAACTATGAGGAAAGAAGTATTTAAAGAAATATGTTACTAATAAATGCAATAATTGCATCAATTCTTTCTCTCTCTACTCTCACGTTCTCTCAACCCTCTCTCGGCTTCTATCTCTCAAAATTTAAGATCACGATTTTGTTGGAATTAAGCTATAAAAATTTAGAATCAAGTAGTTTGTAAGTAACTAAAACTACTACGACGATCAAATTTGAGGTAAGAATCACTCAAACTCAAGAATTTATAGGGATGTTTTAGTTCGGTTTGTCTAAGAATCGAATGTGAGATTCATGTTGATTGTGTAGTTGCATGTTGTAAATTTCAGTTGGGAAGACTTAATCGAGTCATATACAAGCTTTATACAAAGTTCAACCTCATATTCAATTTCTAGGTAAGGTTTTGATTCTTAACTGTATGTTTTAGTGTGTGCGTGTGTTCTTGAACCGAGACGAACACATCTCCAAATCGGTTTAAAAAGGTGTGGGATATTATAAATAAATTATTGATATGGGTTTTACGATATTTATGTGGAATTATATCCATTAAATTTGACCAAAAAATGAATTTGGTTGGAATTTGTCAAAACTATGAACTGTGAAGCGTTGAAATTCGGAAGTGATGAATTGCGGAATATATAGGTGCCGAACTTTGGAGCATTTAAGTATTAACTTTGGAAGTGGAATAATTTCGGAACTTCGGAACATTCAGGTTTCGAACTTCTGAACATATAGTAAACTTGAACTTTGGTGGGAATAAAAGTTGTGAACTTCGGAACTATCTTGCGAACTTCGGACCTAAATGATTCCGAAGTTGGACATTTTTTTAATTGGATTTTTTCCTTAAATTTGTGTTGGTAACAAATAATGACATTGAGCTATATAAATGGTTTAATAGGTTTTTTTTGGGAGTTATTAAACACACACCGGGGTGTTTTATTGATTAAATAACTATTTTGGGTTATTTGTGATTCCAGTTGAAATCTCAAAGATAAATAAAATTGAATTAAAGATATTAACGCACTCACTGTGAGTAATTAGATTTATATGTTTGCATTTGTTTTATGTTAGTTGTTTTTTCATATTCGATTGACATTCTATTAACTAGCTTTTATTTGATGTACATTGTTGCTTGCCTACATGTTTTGTATTATTTGTATCAACGTGATGGGCTTTCGAGCTATACTTGTTAGTATGATGTTACCGAGACTATATGACCCGGAGGTCGGAGCTGATCCCTCCGAGGTCCTGAAGGAGTGAAGGGTAGGTGTAACATCTCCGATGATAAAGTTTCGCCTCAGATGATTTATTTGTTCTGTGCATTTGCACGGTGGAGCTATATGCTCATATATGTGTCTGTACTTTTGTATACGAAGGGGTGCACGACGTTTCTCACTGGTGTGACTCAATATGCTGTATAAAGATTTGTGGAATATGAAATTTTTGTACTCATTAAGCATCCATTTATCCCTCAGTTGTTAAATATTTTCAGGAAAAGAAAAATCTGCGACGGGACCTTCTAGCTATGCAACTTACTTGAAGTGTTTGAGTACTGTACCACTCAACTATGGTTACATGAATAATTATTGTATCTGGGATGTATTTTGGGTGTTTGTAACAAATATTAAAGTATGTAGAAGTTAGATTGGAACCTTGTAACAATATAGTGCTGTAGACTTTTGTTTAAATTATGTGTTCCAGTTTTCATGTATTATATTAAGCAGTTTATGAACCATTGTAATGAATATATTTTGGTTATATTAATCCTGAGTGATATCTTGTTTTGAAAGTAAGGTGTCACAATATGACAAGAAATAAAGTAAATACAATTTAATTATTTAATAGATGGACTCATATTTTCTTTATATAAACTAGTTAATGAAAATGAACCAAAAGTGTAATCATTACTTTTTATTTCAATTTAATACTAATGTTTATTTCCTAACTGGATTTATAAACTAGGTGTAAACCACTCTTGTCAGTGGTCCTTGTGGATTGCCTAAATTGACCAAATTGAAGCTTAAGAAATGAATATAATTAAAAATAATTTATTATCAAATGAAACAAATCTAGTAGTTAGTTGATCAAACATGTAATTAGCCTCATATAAATAGTTAAATGTTTTTTTTACAAGGCAAATAACACAAAAAAACTAAATCTTGTGAGAGTTGTTCTTTAAAGGATTTAAAATCTCAACCACTAAATCATCCCTATGCTATTAAACAGTTAACTGTTAACAACATACTTTGAAAATTTTCATGATTATAGCTACTAATAATTTAAAAATTATATAGATATGACTATTATCTCAACATAAATATGATTTTACAATTAATAGTAACCTACTTTTCCATAATTGCGCTGACCATTATGTGTGTAGTGACCTGCATAACATATCAGTTCTTAAATGATCCAACCCTCTAAAATGAAAACGAGTCTCATGTTAATTTTATCTAACGATTATTATACAAACACACATGATTCAACAAGTGAGAGGGAAAACTAGTCATCTTACTATGGTTCAATTGATTTATTCAATTTTGGTCAAACCACATACCCATAATAATGTCCAATTCTAAATCAACGATGTCTTAATCATATATTTAATTTTAGGTCTATAAACGAAGCGAACGAACGAGTTCGTTCGTTTAAATTTAGCATAAAAATAAACAAACACGAACATAAACTAAAGCGAGATTTAATAGTTCGATCGTTTAACATATAATCGAACGTTACATAAATGAACAATTAAATAAACAAAAATGAACGCAAGTGAACATCAAACGAACAAACCTACTGATTAAAAATAAATCCACAACACATGATTCATTGTTTCAAATTATGTTAACACATTAATAAGTTTTATAAATGACTTCAAACTAATATGATAAATAGATAATACTAAATTAATGTATTTAATAACAAGAAGGTCAATGTCAATACTAAATAACATCTTTCAAACCTTTGAATTTTTTTGTCTTCATCAGTGTCACCAATTATATATATACTAGAGTTTGAAGTTTATATTCTATATATTATTTTTTAATAATGATAATAATAATAATGATATATATTTATAGTAAATACAATATATTTATTAGAACTTATTATAAATAAACGAACCAACATAAATAAACCAACGTAACCGAACGAACAAAATCTATGCTCATGTTCATTAATATAATTAAACGAACAAAAATATATGTTCATATTTGTTTGTTTAATAAATGAACTAACATAACCGAACTTTCCATTGAATGGTTCGTCAACGGTTCGTCGAACATTTGGTTCGTTTACAATCCTAATTATTTTTTTTTTCAGGCTTCCCTTTGGGCCTAACCTTTTTATGTTATTATATTCATGCTCATAGATGTGCACAAAAAATCCGGGTATCCGATTTTGATCCGAAACCGGTTACGGAAAAACTAATTTTTTTAATTACCGGTCCGGTATTTCAACCGGATTTGGTTTTTTTGGTAGACTGGATTTTTTACGGGATAATTAATCGATTATAAAAAAACCTGTTAAAAAACCGGATTAAAATCGGTAAAAAGCTGATTTTTTAATACACTAATTTTATAATTTTGAACTTTTTATGTATTTATAATCAAATATAATATAAAACTATACTTGTTGGAGTTTTGTTATCTTAAATATAGCTATAAGTTTATAATTTATAATAATAAATTACAAAATAATTTAAAAACCCCAATGTTATTAAAAATAAAAGTCCAAATGAAAAATTATCAAATAGATGATAAAAAAATGGGCAAACTCAAATTGAAAGGCTAAAAAAAAGATAAAATTTTTTTGCTAAAAAAACGGTTTTTTTGTAACTGGTTTAAAAAACCGGTTTTTATATCCGAAACCGGTTGCATAGGTTACATTTTATTGGGTCCAAAACCGGTTAAGATCCGAAACAGTTATTAAAAAAACCAGTTCGAAACCGGTTGCATAGGTTACATTTTATTGGGTCCAAAACCGGTTAAAATCCGAAACAGTTATTAAAAAAACAGTTCTTTTGGGCAAAATAACCAGATCGGATAAAAACGGATCCGGTTAAACCGATAGATGTGCACCTATGGAATATATAAAATTTAAAGCCCAGATCCAATAAATTAACGAATCATGACTTTTTTGACTGATCCAGAGAAGAAATAAAACGTTACGATATATTATTGGGCTTGGGTTTTGTAATTTGTAAAATCGCAGAACTAACTCCCTCGGGCTTACACAGAAACAAAAAAGGGCCTGAGAAAGTCAGATCTAGAGTCTAGAGACCGAACTGAGGACCGAGGGCTCTGTGATTGAACAAACCGTCAATCGGAAATTAAGCGTTACCGTTGATCGGAATTGGGAGTTACCGTCGATCGGAATCGGGCGTTTTCAGTTGCTGACTGAAGAACAAGAAGAAGGTTTACTCAAACAGGAGGGAGGATGTTGCCTACTTCATCGAAAGGGCGATTGCCCTCTCGCGCCAATCCCATTTTTCCTCAGTACCTCCGTAGAATCGTCAAGGTTCAAACCTTTCCACTTCTCTATTTGTATTATGACAAATCTGCTTTGGATTTTGTACATTGGTGTAGATCTGATCTAGTTGCTGGCTTGCTGCTCGTTTCGACTTTCAACTATTTTTTTTTTTTTTGCTACATATTGGGCCTTTGCGTAATAATTTTTCAATTAGGGCGTATCAGTTTTAAATTTTTTTTATATCGTTGGTTGAAACAAACTAAGTTGTCTGTGATCTACACTAAATATTAGCGTGTGGATTAGCGTTGGAATAATTGAAGCTCATATGCTTGGATTTTGACTCTCAAGTCTTCATACTTAGTACTTACTTGATCGGCAGAAGACTTATACTCGATCCATATAGTGATTGAAAATGTATTCTGATCCTTCTTGAGTCAAACTTTGGAATCATAATAAAATGTAGAACCGACATAGACGATATATATGGAGAACACTGCAGTAGTTGTAGATGATTTATAGTAGTTGCCTCCAAATGGCTGTTTGCAATAATCTTGGTAGAACCAAATATATTTCTCTCAGGTTCTCTAAAGTTAATCATCACTTCAGAACAAAGTGTGTTCCTTGTTGTGTATATCTGGTGCCCATAAAGGGAACATTTTATGTTGGCTTTATTCTTTGACGATTGAGGGACAGATGATACAGTTCATCTCATTAAACATTTTATTTCAGATTTGCGACCTTCTCAAGATATACTCCCACCATTACAATATAATGTTATGTATCACCCATCATCCATGTTCAATAGAAGTACATGCCGTTAGAAAACTATACTACTACACAGGTATCCTCTGTGGTGAAACGGGCTTCCGAATTTGGTCTTTACGTAGGATTTGAACGCTTGCTGATTTAAGTATCAACTATTATATGGCCACTGGTATATGTGTTTGTTTGTTATGATATGGCAAATGTAGAATAGTAAAGGATCATTTTAAAGTTAATAAATGTAACTTATCAGGTAAAGAGATACATTGTATCTGTTAAGTTTGATTTTCAGTTTAGTATATTTTCTTTACAGTTTAGTAGTGGAGAGTTTACCCTTCTTGGGGTGTATTTGTTAGATTCGATTTATGTTAAGGATTTGCAACATATATTATGTTTGTAAACAATTTATCTTGTACGAGCATTGACCCATTTTTAATGGTAAATATATAGCTTTGACTTGCTGTAAATCTTTGTGAGCTAATGCATATTTGTTTCTTTTTTACTCAAGAAATATGTTGTTCGTTATCAACTTTTCAAATTGTTAAATAGTAATTCATATCCTGTACGTGCACTTAACTATAGTCAAGCTGTCAAGCATGTCGCTAGACCAAGACAGGCTAAACATCTATGAATTGCTATTATAAACAACAACAAGAATTATATACCATACCAAATTTATGCTGTTAAACACATTTAACAACATTCTCATGTTATGCATAGCCCGTTTGAAGTTCTTGTTATCATCTAGTCTTATGATGGGAGTTAAGTGAATTTTCTTCTTTTATAGGAAACCGACTCACTGGTTGATATCTATATAAATGCAGGAGATCCTTTTTATAAATTTAAGAAATTTGACTAGTCTGCATTAGGACTCCAAAGTGTGGTGAAGGAGAGACGAAGTCTAACCTCTCTGATCTACTTCACTAGCATGATAGCCCTTGGGCTTGAGGGTGCGTCTAATCAAGTTTAACCTATTTCTTTTATCAGCTCTGACGTAGGAGCTTCCCAGGCAAGATCTAAGGCCTTACATATGACCAAGTGAAAGCTAACTTAATCCTCCAAGAAGAGGAGACTAAAGAGGCACAATAAGCATGTGTATAAGGCTTAAAACATCAAGTATGGTACCTTGATTTGCTTCTAAATTGTCTAATTGGGACGAGAGGAAAGCCTACTTTTCTAGTCTTTAGAAGGATGCTTTATCTTATTTAGTTAGTTTTTTTTTGTTTCAAGGTTTTTTATGGGATGCTCATGCTCTTGCTAAAAATCAACTACCTTTATTGCTCTTCTACTTTCCAGAGCTAGATCAAACTCAAACCCTTCAACTTCAGCAAGTATAAAAGCTGCATGAATGTCTGGCGACAATCAAACTCTCTTTTCTCTGATTCTTGAGCCTACAATAGGGCTTAACATAGTTAATCAATTTCGAATTATGCTTCTTAATACCTATAAACCTACCTACATGTCATCACTTATCATGCTTTGTCTTACGAAATTGAAGTTGCAGATCTCTAGGGATATTGTTCAATCCATTGCTTTAGTTATTTATTTATTACTTAGGGTATGTTTGGCAAAACTTTTAGTTTTTTGAAAGAGCTGGAGCTTTTGGAAGCTGGACTGCTGGAGCTTTTTTGAAAGAGCTGGAGTTTTTAGTTTATAATGTCTTTAATAAAAGTAGCTGTAGCTTTTAGTATTAAATTACACAAAAGGAAATTAATATTAATTAGAAGTTGTAGTTTATAATTTTAGGAGGGTAAAAAAGTAATTTTGTTTGACCGAAAACTCAAAAGCTATTCAAACGCTACCTTTACCAGCGTTTTATAGAAGAGCTGTTTTTTGGTAGAAATCAAAGCTCTAGTTTTCCTTCCAAACATAGCTTTTAGTTTTTAGTTGAGCTTTTTAAAAACAAAAGCTCCTAAAAACTCTGTGCCAAACATTGCCTTAGTGGCACATCGATCACTGAGTTGCTAGTAGCAAGCAGTTCCGACTTTTTTTTTCCACAGTGCTATCTCACATACCATAGTGGGTAACGACCAAGGGATCCATATGTGAAATTTTAGTTCGCTTTAGAGCATATTTAATGGATGAAAGTGACTTAGAGTCATCTTCAATGCTAGTGACTGTTAGACAAACTCTGTGATACATTGCAGGAATTCCAAGCTTATTTGCAACACTTTGTTGTTTTTATTATTTATCTAACTCTTGTATGCTCTTTACCACTCTGGTACATTGCAGTGGCAACAAATGGATATTGAATATACTTTCTGGCAAATGCTTCATTTATGTACCTCACCGAAAGTTGTGTAAGTAGCCTTCTATGGAACCTTGGTTTTTTTTACAAGTTACATCCTTAGCTGTTTCAGATATATACAGTGAACAACATCTGCTTACATATGTAAATTTAGATTTATATGGGCTTGTAAATTTTATAACCATGATAGAATTGACTTATGTTTTTGAAACATATCTTACATCCTAATGTTAAACTTTTGTCCATGCATATTAGAACTGCATACACTGTCCAGTTTTTCACAACTAGAAAACTATATCTTCACATTACTGGAATGAAAAATGCGTATAGGAGCTGTAAGACGATAGTTTCTTTTTTTATTATAAGGTGAGCCTACTAATTAAGTCTTTGATGGGAGACTGCTTAAGTGAGGCTGCTAATAACAAAAACCATCTTAAGTAACAATATATGGTGGAGATTCATAATTCATGTTAATAGTTAGGTTTCTTTCAACATAATTGGTACCAGTTCAATAGTTTTATTCTTTTGACACTGTGAGATAATTATTTTATTAGTGTGGATCATTAGTTGAACTTGGTAAAAAGTTAGTTTTGGTGTGCGGTGTGCCTAAATGAAAATGTAGGATAAGAATAGTCATTTAGGGTTGTAAATGAACCGAACGTTCGGTGAACCGTTTGCAAACCATTCGGCGGGAAGTTCGCTGTGTTTTAAAAAGCGCGCCTCAGGCTCACTGAGGCGCGAGGCTCAGCGAGGCTCAAATCCCTGCGCAACACAAGCTGTTGCGAGCCCCCTCCTTGTCGTTTCATTAAATTTGGCCCAGAAAAGAAGAAAATGAGTCCCTCCTTGATTAATTGTTAAAGTAATTCAAATTTGTAATGAAGATTATGCATATTTTTTGTATTTTAGTATTCTAAATTTTGGTATTTTACATTTTTAGTTGTTAAAGTAGTATTAATGTTATATAAATTATGATACCAAAACAAGTGCGCCTCGCGTACGTGATGTGCACGCCTCACATCGCGCTTCACGCCTCAGGCTCCAGAACCCTTTTCGCAACAGTGCGCCTTGCGCTTTTTAAAACCAAGGAAGTTCGTTCATTTATTAAATGACATAAACGAACGAACATGAAGTCATGAACGCAAAATTTTGTTCGCTTAATTAAAACATGAACGGAGGCTTCGTTCGTTCAATTATGTTCGTGAACGTTCGGTTACATTTGTTTATTTATGTCCGTTTGTTCATTTATAATAAGTTCTAACAAATATATTATATTTAATATAAAAATATTATTTTTAGTATTACATAATATATATTTAAATAATGTATTGATTAACAATATAAATTTATAAATAACACTTTGGACACCAATACTGATGTTGATGACATTTAATAAAGATTAAATTATTCAAATGCTCATATACTTAAATGTTGTTGAAATTGAGTATTTTGTTTCTTAATACATTAATTTATAGTTATTGTAGTAGTTTGAAGTCATTTATAGATCTATGAACCGTGTGTTGTGTGTTTTATTTTTATTCAACAAGTTTTTCCGTTTATGTTCAGTTGTGTTCGTTTAATTGTTCATTTATGTTCGATCGTTTAACATTCGTTTATGTTCGATTATCTGTTAAACGAACAAACATAAACGAACATGAACAAAGCCAAATTCTTAACGAACGAACACGAACAGAGAATCCCTTGTTCGTTTATGTTCGTGTTCATTTATAATTTATTTGTTCAGCTAAGTTAAACGAACGAACATGAACATACCCTCGTTCATGTTCGTTCGGTTCGTTTATAGCCCTATAGTCATTCCTTGGGGCATATTCTTTCAAGTAACTCTTTTCCCTGTCTACTAAATGCTGATCATTGTTAATTATGTATACTCTATCTCAAGACTCATTTTCTTTAAGGGCATATTTTTTTTTAATCAAGTCCCTCCTTCCTCATTCTTACAAAAGCTTTCTTGTATTCACATGTTAACAGTAATCGTATGGCCATGACTACATTTTCTGATTTTGAGTAATAGTAAATTGTTAGGTAATTTGTCTCGCCACTGATCGATGTATTTCTGTCACAGCAAATTCTTTAAATTATTAGTTGAGTTGTTAGTAATATTTTTTTTGTTTATTTATTAGAGTAATTTGTCTCGTTACATCTTCTGATTTTGAATAATAGTAAATCGTTAGGTAATTTGTCTCGCAACTGATCAATGTATTTCTGTCGCAGCATAATTCTTTAAATTATTAGTTGAGTTGTTAGTAATATTTCTTTTTGTTGATTTATTTAGAGTTATCTCTCCCTCTAGATTCTGATATTTTCTACTCTATTCAAGGGTGTTAGAGTAAAGATGATGAAAAATCTAATATTACATTCAACTACCATATGCTAATGTCTGCATTTGTTAAATGTTTCAATAAAATGGATATTTGATTGTGAAACTTCCTAATGATGATGATTCAACATTTTGCATGTGGAATTCTGAACGGGAGTGTAGCTATCAGCATACCAAGTATCATAAGCGTAAGTCTGCCTCTCCAGTCTGGTTGGTCTTGACAACATGAACTTAAAAAACACAGAAAAGATGCAAACCTATGGGGTGGATTATTTGTGTTCTGTCACCTAGACTCCAACAATTTTAATTAAACACAGAAAAGACCCCGTTTTTGGATGTTGGATCATTACAATTAAAATGCATGCAATGAGGAAAAGGTTTGATTAATTTTTACGTATGTTCTCTCTGCAGAAACAAAAAATCAGTGGGCACGTGATGATCCTGCTTTCGTTGTAATTTGCATTCTTCTCTTGGCAGTTTCAGCTGTTGCTTATTCTGCTGCGTAAGTTATCCATGTTTCTAATCTTGTTATCATGGAAAGCATGTATGCAACAACACATGGTAGAATCTCTTATAGAGGAGTTCTTCTGGAACTTTTATTTGTTAAGTTTGGAGCAATATGTCATTATGTCAAATCAAATTTTTTTAAGATGGTCAATAAAAACTATTGGAAAAACAATCTGGGAAGTCGCATGGTGTAAGAGCTAGGCCTTACCTATTTCAACAGGAAGATGTTTTCCTCTATGCCCATTGTATGCCAAAAAGTTCAGTAGATATTATCTAAGAGAATCATTCTTACCTTTCTGGGAACTGATTCTGGCAACAAGCATTATAATGGTTTCTGTTGAAACAAATACTGTTTTTATGTTTGATTTTCTCATTATTAATGATTGTTGCCTCCAGTTATTGTGCTTCTAAAACTGGAACTACAATTCAGTTAATATATTGCCATGATTTATTGTTATAGGTATGATCATACCGTTGGACATGCTGTTTTTGTCGTTCTGTCAGTGACTTGTGTCCATTTTTTATTAGCGGGAGCAGTTGTGGCAACGATTGGCTGGTAAGCAACATCACTGCTCTGATGCCAGAACCATAGTACCATACACAGTTCTTTTCACGTTGTGTGAAGATATAACCCTATTTTTTTGAAACATTTATGGTCGTTTTAATTCATCGACCTTCTTAACGTTTGTATTTCATTGTGTTTTAAAGGTTTCTGACAAATACTTATCTTCGGGAAGAAACCTCAAACAGTCACGTGGTAGAACAACGCGTTGAATGGCAAGTAATTGAAAATTGTGTTAGCTTGTTTTTTGCAAATATTGTTTTGGGATAATGATCCATATGCAGCACTGCACACACACAGTGTCATTCGTTGGGATTATCAAGCATAGCCGTTAAATGTAAAAGAAAATTGCTCTGCAATCACAACACCCTTTCTATATACTTGTGGAATGAGATGTGGCAAGTTTACTTAAGAATTTTATTCTAATATGGTGTTTGTTGTACAGGTTGTATGCATTTGATGTGCACTGTAACTCTTTCTTCCCGTTGTTTATTGTGCTTTATGGTAGGTGGTATGAATCAAATGCTTTTTGCCAGTTGTTGCTAATAAAATTGATGTATGTAGTTATGTAACAAATAATCCTTGTTTTTGGATTTTTGCAACAGTGATACATTTTTTTATATCACCTCTTCTGGTGGCACATGGGTTCGTTCCACTTCTGCTGTCAAATCTGATTTTTACGGTGGCTATATCCTACTATCACTACCTCAACTTTTTAGGTTATGACGGTAAGAAAATTTGTAAACCTCAGTCCTTAACTGCTTCTTATGTGCATGCAAATCTGTGCATAGTGTTAGTTGTGAATGTGGGGGCTTGATCTTGAGTGAAAAGAGCATCTCCTAACAATTTGATAAATACACATGACTAATCAAAATTTAATGCAATGCTCATGTACTTGATTAGCTACACGTTCTTGCATTACTTAATGCAATGGAGCGGAGACAAAATCTTGAAGATTCCGAGGAAAACAAAATATATTTAAAATTGTAAAACACCAAAAGAAAACATACTTATCATATTAGCATACATCTTTTGAACTGAAAAGTTATCCTTCACCTAGAAAACTCTATATTCCATTTTGTCCAATAGGGAGAAAAATAATTCTAGATTGTAATGCCTATTTTTTTTTATTTCCCCCTTTATTTAGTTTCGTCACATGTTTCAATTACTTTGTTTAGAATGAATATATACCAGTTTTGATATCTGTAATCACTTTTGTTTGTATCGGTAGTATAAAAGGCTTGCATTATTAATTATTAACTGAATTATTTGAATTTCTTCCTTTTACATGTATATACATTTGAAAAGATTTGATGTCATTACAAAGCATCTCCCTATTATTATTTTATAGGAATTGATGGTTTTCAAAGATTTGCTTACAAGAAAACACATTTTTTAAAAGCAATGTGAACGATTATAAAATTTTATGCCGTCAAAGCTGATCCCTTTTAATATTGTTTTATTTTGTTGCTTTGCTAATAAAGTAGTCTATATCCTACTTTTAAGATTTAACACTCTTACAAACATCTCTTTGTTTTGTAATATTGGAGAACTGGTTCAAGTTGCAATCAAACACCTTTGAAGTGTAATATGAACTCACTCCCAGACGCAAGACTTTTGATTTCCTACATAGATCTCAAGTTGCAATCAGACACCTTTTAGGATTCCCTTTGACCAAAAAAAAATCCACCTTGTAATATAACATATTCAAACCCAATTCTTCTGAAATTCAATTTCTATATAGATTCTTCAAAATATCTAAGTAATGTGTACTTTTTATATGGTTAGAATTAGATATAGTTATTGATTTACTGTTTATTTTACTCACTGTTTGAAGATAAAAATAGGGTAAATCTATAGCTACATTTGTTACCAAACGCACCCACAATTTCCATCTTTAGAAAACATGTCATATAACATACAATCTAAGTCTTCATGATTACATCCTCCTTGGAATACCAAAAAAGTGGTCGATATGATGGTAACATTGATGGTAGCCATAAGAGTTGCTCTATAAAAATAACTTATTTGATGTTCAAAGTCAAATGTGCACTTTGTTTGTTCGAATACGGTTGCAGCAACTGCATTGTAGCTCAACTGTAATACTAACGTCATATAAAGTATCCATCCTTAGATGCATTCTTTAATCTTTATGCTGCAGTGCTTCCGTTTTTAGAAAAGACAACTTTCTTCCTCTACCCAATCGGCATTGTCATCATTTTTACACCCATCTGTAAGTGTTTACATCCATCCTTATTCAAAACACATTAAATAAGTGTTGCATAAACAATCTTTGTAATGGGTTTTGCAGTGATCTTAAGCGGATTCAATCCCTCGAGATACTTAATGAACGTATACTTCAGTCAACGGTCATGATGATTTGTTCAGCTCAAACTCAAACCTATTTGTAGTTGGAAAATTAGATGAAGAAGATGAGTAGTGGATGATATGCATGCTTGATTGCTTTAATATATATATATACAGAAAGGGAAACTAGGATGACCATGCACAACAAAGAGGAACACTGTAAATGCACCCTTATGCCATTCTGATTGAAAGTCTTTAGTTATATCAGGGTCAACATTGTCTTTTCACATTATCCCAAATTTGAGAAAGAAATCGGGGGTATTGATGTAATGGTTTCTGGTGTGTTTGTTATACTTGTATTTTTCTAAATTTTTTTTTTTTTTGGTTTTCTAATCTATCCAATCATTCTAAATCATGTAAATCGTTTTGAAGATCCCAAACCACCGCTGTTATGCTTGCAACCGATGGTTGGCTTGCATTCCGTGCTAGAGCTTTTTCTAGTGCGAAAAAGTGAATAAACGATAAGGCCAATTGTCAAATCTAATGATAAAATTATGTTTTTTTAGTCATTTATAACTAGGGGTGAGCGACGGGTACCATTTCCCGAACCCGAACCGGTACCGGTACCGAATTAATATATTCGGTTCGGTATTCGGTTTTTAAATTAGCTAAAATTCGGTATTCGGTACTCTCGGTTCGGTATTCGGTTTTTAAATTAGCTACAATTCGGTATTCGGCACCCAACCGGCACCATATAAAATTATACGGTTCGGTATTTGGTTCTTTCAAAACTAATAATTCGGTTTCGGTATTTTCGGGATCGGTACCGGTTCGGTACCGATCTCACCCCTATTTATAACATTATTTATTTAATTTGTCATCAACTTATATATTTTTATAATTAACATTAATTTTTATAGTTTGTACTTATTATTTTATTGACTTTTGTATTTTTTTTTACTGTTTATAGCATTGACTGTTATTACTATTGTTTTTTTCATGAACGATGAATTTATAAAATTGAATCTTTATCGATTGTAAATATAAATAATGTTACAGTAAATCATGATTGTTAAGATCTTACGTTTTAAGGACATAATCCGCAAAAATGAGTTACTCCTTTCTAGGATCTCTCAAAAGTAGAATCTTTGTTAGGATCTTAAAATCTACATCCGATTCTATTTTTTTTTTTTATTAATTAAAACGTAAAAGTATTATAAGTCAACTTTGTTAAATAAAAAAATATTAATATTCAAATAATCATCATTTTCATAGTTTTATAAGTTGGATTCCTCAAATTATTCTATATCATATCCTTATATTATTTTTTTTTTAATTAAAATTGTAATTTTTTTATGGTATCATGCTATTTAAGTTAAAAAAAAAATAAAATAACATTTTAGTTTAAGGTTAATATTGAATAATCATTATGTTTTTAGTTTGTTATCAGTTTGGTCATTGAGATGATTTTTTTTCATATGTATAGAATCTATATGTTTAAGCAACAAGTTATATTGGATTTAATCAACCATTTTAACATTTTGATTTTCAAATGAGAATAAAGGTCTTAAGTAGGGGGAGCCAAACGGACCGAACAGTTAAATTGACACATTGTAAAAAACTAAGATAGAACATAATTTTCTTTTAGAAATGAAAATTTATAACGGAGTATTAGAAAAACCGTTCTTTGAATTGTTTTTAATAATATGTAAAATTTATGACTTTTGGTCGTCAACCACTCAACCCGTTTGCTTGAATGAGCTGAAATTGTCACCCCTAATCTTAAGGACCAAATTGATAAAAAAAAAACTGAATACATGATAGTCTTAAGGACCATATTTTATAGTTTCTATAACCAAAAAACCAAAATGATAAAAAGATAATATTGATAGACCAAATTAACAAAACTGTGAAAACGTCAGGGGCGGACCCACCTTATTGTCGTGGGGGTCAACCGACCCCGATAAGTTTTTCAATTTGCGTTATATATATAGCAAAAAAATTTTTTGACCCCCATGATTTTTAAAGTTCGACCCTGGAGTAAAAAGACTGCCGGTCGCGAGCTGCATTCGTGTCCGCAGGTGCTGGCGTACACGAGTTCAGTGGATTTTAGCCTTCGGGGTCCAAGATTTGCACCCCCACTGCGCGCGGGTAGGCATTGGAGTAAAACCACAAACAATATTGTCATAGCTTTGAACACTCCTCCTTATAAACACACTTTGGTTCCATCTTCCAACCTATGTGGGACTCAAGTTCTCCCACTAGAAGGAGTTTCATTCATTGCAAACACCAATCTTTGAGCATCGGTATCTCATTCATCTTAGCTCCGTTTTGGACGTTTTTTATATCGTTGGAATCCTCTCTTCAAGGAGAATACAAACCCACAAAATATTAATTATATATTTCACAATTATATGTAAATATATTTGGTCCAAAAACATGAAAAATACATTTTTTTCTTTGAAAAATTTACACTTTTTTTCAACACTTACGCTATCGTAGCTATTAAATTCCGACCCCCATAAAAAAAATTCTTGGGTCCGCCACTGGAAAACATTGTGGTTATTTTTAATATTAATCTAATAAAAAAACAATTATATAAATTAATTATCTAATTTGTGCACAACAATAATTTTCACATAATCCTTGGTGCAAATGTGCAATACTCTAAGATATTAATATATATAATACAAATGCGTATCAAATGAAAAACTTGTATCAAACACGGGCCCTCCAGTGATTTGGCCGGCCATGTGTCCAATGCTTTGCGGTCCTTTTGATCTTGGATTTGTTTCCGTTTTGGACTTTTATTTTTCCATATCAAATTTGAGATTCTAGAAATGTTGATTAGTTTAATCAAAGTAACTGTAACAGAACAATATCAACTTTAAGCCACCATTACAACTTAAAAATTGGAGGTCAATTGTTTCCCGAATGCCAAAGACATTTTATCGATTAATGAATCCGTATGGCGCCTCGTTTACAATTATTCATACGACACGATCGTTGTATTATCAAAAAGTATGCTGTTATGATTTGAAACGTTCACTTTAATTGTTATTTGTAGAGCATATGTTTTTTTTTTTTTTTGTACAGCAGAACTCGCATACTCATCTAATCCTACTCCTAAATCTACACATTTGTCAACATTGGGACTCGAACCCTCAACATTGGGGTCACCTAGAACACATTGGTACCGCTAGACAACAACCTTTTGGTATGTTTTATTAATTTATCGTTTATAAAGTTTCAAAAGATAGTGTCACGCCATATGTCATGCCTACATAGCATTAAAAATGGGAGGTGGAGAGGGAAAAAAGGAAGAAAAAAAAAAACACTAAAATAGTGGTGCAAATGAGTCTCATGGCTATTGAAAATTCTAACATATCACTTTCTTGAAAAGTCTTTTTATAATATGGACCACAAAACCTTTATAACAATGAATCCAAGTTTAAATGCAAAATCATTTTTAGGAATTTATTAATATTAAAAAAACATATATTGATAGAGTTGGTGAGAAAGTGGGGCCTATAATTGTTGGTAAACTGTGTATTTGAACATTCATGAATCGTGACAACTAATAATGATACATTTCAATTTTCAAGTGTGTTATAGAAATGTGTCATGTCGTATCATTAATCCATAACATTCTTTTAATTCAGTTGATCAATAACTACGTATCTTTTTAAATATATTGATATGACACATAATCTTTTTACACACATATATACATATACAAGATGAAAATCATTTAAACACCATTTAACAGTAAGAACCGATGAACTAATAAAAGTTTAACAAATTAGAATCAATAAAATATTTGCATGTTACAGATAACTTATTTACATGGTTTGAATGCGATCAATCTAATGAATCTTGTGTATATTAAAGTCTATGAATAAATGAATCTAACGAAACTTGTATATATAACACCATGAAAATGCAATGAATCTAATATATCTTGTGTATATTAAAGCCTATGAATAGAATGAAACCACTAAGAATTTACTTCTATTTGTTCAAAACTTGTATATATGAATAATTATATGTAAAAACTCTTATTTTGATTGGTGCTCACTGGTGCTTAATTATAAATGGTGCTTTAAGGATCCTTAGTCTATACACACACACACACATTATACCACACATTATATTTTCGTACCAATATTATATATTTTAATCTAAAATTAGACTCTATAGATATGAAAAATCAGGTTATCATTAGTACGAAAAACCAAACTTTATGTGGGAATGTATCATATCTATACTATATAAAATAAGAAAATCACTTGAAGTTTCTGAACCATTGGATAGAAACAAATCAATGGTTCAGATTAATGACAACTCATAATTATTTATGAAATGTCTCTTATACCCTTAATTAAAATCAATAATTATACCTATGTCATTTTTTAATTCATTTCCAAATTTACTACCTTAACTTAATTACATCAAATTTTGATTTTAATTTTTTCATTAATGAATTAATATTTACCTAAAATAAATATGTGTCATTATTATCCTTAATGATCATAGTAAAATTCAAATGTAAAAATTTAAATTTAAATGTAGAAGTGTAGTAAATAAAGTTGAAATTTTTTGTTAATTATTTTGCTAACAAGATTTTAATTTAATTGATAAAACTTCAATTGTGAATAAATTTTGATTGTTGATTTTCAGATATTCCATTTTTATTTTTTCATTTTCAAAATATATACACATTCACATAATTGAAGTTTTTTGTTTCTTACATTGATATTTTATATTTGAAGTTAATAAAAATTAAAAGAAACATTTTTTTGCAAACACATATTATCTGTTTTTAATAATACAATATGATAATATTTTTTTATTTAATATCAAACAACTAAATATTTTTTTATCTTTAATTTAACTAGCTTTCAATTTTTTTATTTTAATTATATATAAATTTTATAATAATTTATTAAAATATAAAAAATACGTATTTTATAAATCGACTCATGTAATACATGAGTTGATTAACCTATATGTTATAATAAAACAATACAATTCATGTCATATGTCACTTCTACAATACAAGAAAAATTTATTTTTCCACCTCTTTTTCCAAATTTAACACCTTAACTTAATTGCATTAAATTTTGACTTTCATTAATTAATAAGTAATAAATTAGATCTTGTAACATTTAAAATTAATGTTTACCGAAAATAAATATCTATCATTTATTATCCATAATAATCATAATTAGATCTAAATGTAAAAATTTGAATTAGTTGTGGAAATTATTATAATTATGTACAAAAAGAAAATTACAACTTATAAAAAATAAAAGATAAATACAGTTTAATATTTTTAAAATAAATAAATATACTCTATTTATTAATCTGTAAATAATAAAAAATAAACACAATTATTATTTTTGTATGTTTTTAATTTTACTAATATACATTTTATATAAATAAAATTAATTAAAAATCTCTACGTAATACGTGAGTTATAAACTAGTTAGTATACACATTCTTACTATTATTATATAACTTCTAGTCTTTAATATAAAATGTGGTTCACTTACTATTTCTTGAAACCATATTATGAAAAATGATAAAACTAACTTTTTTTTTTTAAATCGAACTCACTAATAATACACATCATGTGGCTTATGATACGAGGATAAAAATACCAATTATAGTTGCTCTTAGTTACTTTTTAATTTCACCATTCAACTTAAGTTTATTAAGCTTTTATAAATGGCAAATTATCAAAAAATGTAATATAAAATTCAAATTTTGACAATAATAGTAATGTAAAATTTGTTGGTCTTGAGGTATTGCTGTGACTCTTTGGGTAATCTGGAAATGGCGAAATAAAGTATTGCACGCGAACCAGATGGATATCGAGAAGGCCAAAGAGGAATATCATTTTTCCTTTGGTACAACGTTTATCGGGTCTTTGGTTTGAAAATAGGAAACTTTTTTTACGAATTAATTGGGCTCGTTGGTTAATCAATCCTTTCGATGTGAAGACTTAGTTTTCAGGTATCGTTTTATCGTGGTTGATATCCCTTCCCTTAGTTTCTCAGGTATCTATTGTATTGGAGGCGTTTTGTCTTTCTGTTTGGTTTTTTCTCCACATTGGAGAATACTTGATTGTATTGAATATTTGTTCTATGAAATTTGCCTTAAAAAAAATAACATAAAATTCAAATTTGATAAAAAAGAGTATTAATAACCAACTAAGAAATGGAAACTGAATTTGTTATTGAATGATCAATTTACAACTGATAGAAGCTACATTTATATACAAAGTAATTAACAAACTAACAAACCAATTCTAACAAACTTGAATGTTAAACTACAAGAATGCCCTTAGCTAACATTTTTTCGTAAAAGAATAATATTTGATTATCTTTTTTGATCTAAAATTTGAATTTCATGTCCATTTTCGGCTAAGGTAGAATTTTACATTACATTTCTTAGCAAAATTTATTTTACAATACATTTATTGTTAAATTTTGTATTTTATATTACATTTTGTAATAATTTTCCATTATTAAATTCCTAAAACTACATGCAACCATTGCAACCAAGCTTTATGTTTTTTTTATTATTATTTATTTTACAAGTTATGGGGTTTGAATCGTACATTATCCTCTTTTTCTTTATAAGTACGTTACCATTTTTTTGGATAGGTTTAGCACTCTAGCTATAAAAAATATTTGACTAATAAACCTTCAAAAAGATAAGGATCATTCATCGATAGTAGTGATATTCTACAAAATTTGTTATTAAATTATTAGATACACAAAATTTAAAAAGTAAACCTTATAAAAATAGGGATAATTGCGTAAAAAACCATCAATTTGTCATTTTTTTGTGATTAAAACCCCAAACTATTTTTTGTTGCATAAAAACCCTGAACTAACTAAAAATCAGTAAATCAAGGTTTTATCAATAGGTAACCGGTTGAAACTGATTTTAAATCCTACGTGAACCGGTAAATATCTTACGTGAAATAAATTTTAATTGTTGAAACTGATTGTCAAATATTACACAACATTTAAACCCCCGTTGATGATGTATTCTTGTTTAAAAAGTACAATTAAAAATTATCAACTGAGGTTTGAATGATGTGTAATACTTGACAACCGGTTTCAACAATTAAAATTTAATCTATGTAGGTAAATATACCGGTCCACGTAGGATTAATAACCGGTTTCAACCGATTACCCATTGATAAAACCTTAATTTACGAATTTTTAGTTAGTTTGGGGTATTCTATTCAACGAAAAATGTTTTGGGGTTTTGATAACAAAAAACCGCCAAGTTTGGGGTTTTTTACGCAGTTATCCCATAAAAATATTATATATTTTTATAAAAATTTAAACCAATATTAATTATGATACCGAAAGAAGTGGAATATTGTTTATTTATTGATATATATATATATATATATATATATATATATATATATATATATTTCTCATTTTCATATTATATATATATATTACCGACGGAGCAGTGAGAAAAATGCTCACGTGGCACAATATTATTGGTAGAAATTCCTATTTTTAAGGCTGATTTGACACAATATGATTGGTTTAAATTCAGAAAATTAAGGTTGCTGATTTGGCGCAATATAATTTGTTAAAATTCAAAAAATAATGGGATAACATCAGCAATCCTATCAAACTAACAAACTTGCATAAAATAATGGGATATTTATTTACATATACAAATTACAATTAAACATTAATTATTCAAAATTATTATTTTTATAGTTTTATAAAATAGATATGAATAGTTGATTATTCTAAAATTTTCGTATGTATATATATATATATATATATATATATATATATATATATATATATATATATATATGTATGTATGTATGTATAAATTAATATAGATTAAAATTTATTTTAGTTTGTAACACCCCTCCCGATCCCGGAAATGCCACGTCAACATAATATCATAAGTGACACTAACGTAACGGATCTATAACACACGTGTCATAGGATAATGCAGATTACGGCTAATTAAAACTTTATACTTCATACATAATAACATATGATTACATTTCATAATCCCATATTAGCAAAACATATCGTCCCGGTCATTGGATACACAATTCCCAAAACAACTATTACAAACTATTCTATACAAGAGACAGCACTATTACAGATCTTCCGTCAATCTCGGATCTACCACGGCTGCGGCTGAGGTCCTTTCTGATTCCCTGAACATGTTAGACTCGAATACATGAGCTATAAAGCCCGTGAGCACGCGAGGGTTGACACGGCACATAAGCACATAACACACAATCCCTGTCCCTGTCCCGGTAGCCCAACACACATCTCAGGTATATAAACACACGTATGAGATCGGAGTAACACACAGCCCTGTGGGGACCCCTCCCCGGTGGACACATCGCACACAGCAATGGTCGGTAATACCCTGTAGCACGGAAGCTACCCGGCTACAGGCCCTGCCGTATATATACGCCCCAAGGACTGTAAGAGACAGTCAACCCACGCGATTTCCCTTCGCGACTTATCGTCCGTATGGAACTCATCACGGACCCCTGGACCGGTCTCACATCTCATACATAACACGTATAAGGAATAGAGTATACCTGAGGTTCACGTCCCTGTCTCATATATATAAACACACACAAGATAGCAACACAGCCAAAATTGTAAAGACGGCACGCGTTTAGAAAAGTCTCGAGTACTCACCTGACTGGTTTCCCGAAGTCTGGCCTCCCTGATCAAACCCGGCTCGAGATCCGCTAGTCCCTGTAATCATACGGATAGCCCAAGGATTAAACATAATTCCCGGATAACACATATCACACAATCACATTGATCCGAACTCAATTCGACCCAACAACCCCCCACGAAACCGAAACTCAACCGACACCCGGACCCGACCCAAAATAGTCCCAACAAGACTCCAACCCGAACCAAACACACCCCGAGCAATCCCGAAGGAAACCCGATACAATTCCGACTCAAGTCCCCTTTCTAAGACAAAACTCGGATTTTCCCTGCAGGCAGTTAGTCGCGCCGCGGACCCCCTGGTCGTCGCGCCGCAACACCGCGAAGCCCTGCACCCTGCCCTGCGATTTTCAGCTTCAGCCAAGAGTATCAAACTCCTTACATACACGAATTCAGCCCCAAATAAACATACAAATCAGTACATAACTTTTCCTCATGAACTTTCACCAAGCACCAATTCATAATAACACATACAACTAATTTGGAGGCTAAATTCACAAGCTCTTACCTTGTAATGCTCAAGAACACAATTAGGAAGAGGATGAAGAGGATTATCCCAAGATTCAGCAATTAATTAAGATCAAAATGCTTGCTTTCTGCTGGAATTCTTCAAGAACACACACACGCACACAAACACCTTTAATCTCACACAATGGATAAGGCAGAAGGAAGATAAGCATCTATATGTACGACCCTACCTTAACCGGTCCCGGACCCATTAACCCGAACCCGATGTCACATTTTCAATATTTATGCCCATTTAACTCATTTAATCCCACGATCTCAAAAACATAATCCGTTCAATAAAATTATAACCCGATGACACGCAAGCCCCAATCCCGACACGTATCAATCCACGAAACGGGATATAATTGGACCAACCCAATATTAATAAATTATTTATCCACTAAAATAATTCCACGTACCAGGTAGAAATGACGGATGTTACAAATCCTCCCCTCTTAAAAAGATTCCGTCCCGGAATCTAACTTGAACTTTGGAATAGGTGAGGATATCTCGATCGCATCTCTGACTCGGGCTCCCATGTAGCGTTGGTACCCTTATGGTGTCTCCACTGAACGGGTACCAGCGCAATCTCTTTATTTCT
Source organism: Centrapalus pauciflorus (assembly GCA_020465985.1). Taxonomy (NCBI): domain Eukaryota; kingdom Viridiplantae; phylum Streptophyta; class Magnoliopsida; order Asterales; family Asteraceae; genus Centrapalus; species Centrapalus pauciflorus. Next base: position 106,636 of record JAANYP010000455.1, on the reverse strand, counting down.
CAGCTTCTTGATCTTTCTATCGGTAACGGCCTCGGGCTGCTCCACATATCGCAGCTGATCATTGACTGTAATCTCGGATAAGGGCACATACTGATCATCTGTAGCCAGACACTTCCGGAGATGACTCACATGAAACGTATCGTGCACACCGGCCAACTCTGAAGGCAATCGCAGTCGATAGGCCTGATCCCGGACTCTCTCAACGATCTCGAACGGCCCGATATACCGCGGACTCAGCTTTCCACGATGTCTGAACCGGATAACCCCTTTCCACGGCGACACCTTTAGCAAGACTTGGTCCCCGACACTGAACTCTAGCTCCTTCAGACGGCGATCGGCATAACTTTTCTGACGGCTCTGGTCGACCCTCATATGCTCCCGAATCACGGCCACTTTATCACTAGTCTCCTGGAGTAGCTCCGGCCCACTGATAGGTCGCTCACCGACCTCGCCCCAACACACTGGGGTCAGGCACTTACGCCCATATAGTGCCTCAAACGGAGCCATTTTAATCGTGGTGTGATAACTGTTATTGTAGGCGAACTCGACCAACGGCAAATGCACGTCCCAATTACCACTGAAGTCGATAGCACACGCCCGCAACATATCCTCGAGGGTCTGATTGGTACGCTCGGTCTGCCCGTCAGTCTGCGGTCTGTACGCCGTGCTCAGCTGAACCCTGGTACCCAATTCTCACTGAAACCTCTGCCAGAAACGAGACGTAAACCGCGTATCTCTGTCCGACGTAATCGACATCGGAATCTCATGCCGCGATACCACCTCGTTGATGTACAGCCTCGCCAACTGATCCATGGTGATAGTACCCCGAACGGCTAATAAGTGCGCACTTTTCGTTAGACGATCCACTATAACCCAGATCATATCATTCCCGCGGACCGTGCGTGGAAGTCTCACAATGAAATCCATCGTGATGTGATACCACTTCCACTCGGGGATTTCCAACGGCTGTAGATGCCCGTGCGGTTTCTGATGCTCGGCCTTGACTCTGAGACATGTCATGCACTGCTTGACATATCGGCCCACATCCCTTTTCATTCCCGGCCACCAGTAGAAGTCACGGAGATCACGATACATCTTAGTACTCCCCGGATGCACAGATAGCCTCGATCGATGCGACTCATCAAGAATCAACTGTCTCAAATTCTTAACCCTCGGGACCCAGACCCTATCATGGAACACAAACAGCCCACAATTGTCCCTGATCAACGACTCAAGCTGATCGGTCAGACGCTCTCGCTTCACATTATCACCCCGCAGGCCCTCCTACTGCGCTAATCTCAGACTATCAGTCAATGTCGAGGTAATCTCAAGCCTCGAAGCCCTGGAAATCACAGTCTGGCCGCATGCCCTACGGCTCAGCGCGTCAGCTACCACATTAGCCCGGCCCGGGTGGTACTGAATCTCACAATCGTAGTCCTTGAGCAACTCAAGGCTACGGCGCTGTCGAATATTCAGATCTTTCTGGCTAAACAGATACTGAAGACTCTTGTGATCGGTATACACGATAAATCGAGACCCATACAGATAATGGCGCCAAATCTTCAACGCGAACACAATGGCGTCTAGCTCTAAATCGTGCACGGTATGGTTCTCCTCGTAAGTCTTTAGCTGACGTGAAGCATATGCGATCACTTTCCCCCGCTGCATCAGAACACAGCCCAGACCCGACCCTGAAGCATCACAGTACACTACAAAATCATCGGTACCCTCCGGCAAGGCCAACACTGGAGCTTGACACAACCGGGTCTTCAATTCCCGAAACGCACGCTCCTGATCCTCGGACCACTCAAACGGAACGGACTGCCGTGTCAATCTCGTCAACGGCAAGGCAATCCTCGAGAAATCCTAGATGAAGCGCCTATAATACCCGTTGAGACCCAGAAAGCTACGAATCTCTGGCACTGATCTCGGAGGCTCCCAGCTCATTACTGCCTCATTCTTGGCCGGATCCACTTTTATACCCTCGGCACTGACCACATAACCCAAAAACTGCACTTCCCAAAGCCAAAATTCGCATTTGGAGAACTTCGCGTACAGTTTCTCCCTGCGCAGCACAGTCAAAACCTCTCGGAGGTGCTGCTCGTGGTCCTCGACGCTCCGCGAATAAATCAGGATATCATCGATGAACACGATCACGAATCTATCCAGCATAGCTCTACACACCCTGTTCATCAAATCCATGAAAGCGGCGGGTGCGTTAGTCAAACCGAAAGGCATCACAAGGAACTCGTAGTGCCCATAACGAGTCCGAAACGCGGTCTTCGGCACATCTTCGTCCCTGACCCTCAACTGATGATAACCAGACCGCAAGTCGATCTTGGAGAAGAAACTCGAGCCCTGGAGCTGATCGAACAGGTCGTCGATACGTGGAAGCGGATAACGATTCTTCATGGTCACTTTATTCAACTCCCGATAGTCGATACACATCCGCATGCTACCGTCCTTCTTTTTCACGAAAAGCACTGGCGCACCCCACGGCGACGAACTCGGACGGATAAATCCACGGTCCAGAAGCTCCTGCAACTGAGACATCAGCTCTCGCATCTCTGTCGGTGCCAGCCTATAAGGCGTCTTAGCGATCGGCACCGCCCCGGGAACAAGATCTATTCTGAATTCTACTTGGCGATCTGGCGGTAACCCAGGTAACTCCTCTGGGAATACCTCAGGGAACTCACGAATCACCGGAATATCCTCTAAGGTCTTCTTTTCCTTCCTCGCGTCAACCACATAAGCTAGGAAGGTCTCGCACCCCTTAGAGACATATCTCTGAGCTCTGGCCATAGACACGATTCGAATATCCCCCTTACGGCGCTCCCCATACACAATCACACTCTCACTGTCAGAAATAGGTATACGGATGATCTTCTTAGCGCACAGAATATCAGCCCGTCTGGCAGTCAACCAGTCCATACCCACTATCACATCGAAGCTACTGATCTCAATCGGCAGCAAATCGATTGCAAACTGATGGGAATCTATCTCTAACACACAGTCCCGATAAACCCAACTCACTAACATCGAACTCCCATCAACCCTCTCGACAACCAACGGAACAGATAAAGAAGAAGGAGACACACTAAAATATGCGCAAAATATAACAGACACATAGGAGCGATCTTCCCCGGAATCAAATAACACACGGGCTCGAAGTCCGTTAAGGATATACGTACCCGAAACAACATATGTAGCATCCCGTGCCTCCTCTGCAGTCGCCTGAAACACTCGCCCGCGGCCTCTCGGAACTGTCTCACGGCGGCTGGACGACGATGGTTCTGCCCTGGCTCTACTAGAACTGGCCCCCTGCACTGCCGGCCCCGGCTCTGGACAATCCCTGACACGATGACCCGGTCTCCCACATCTGAAACATAACGGCTCGGGAACCGTACAAACTGAGGCGGCGTGGCCCCGCTGGCCGCACCGGAAGCAACGCGGCTGCTCCGATAAACACTGTCCGGAATGGCGCCGGTGACATTTCGGGCACTCCCGATCCCCATATGAGCTCTCAACACGGCTACCGGACGCCTGGGACCCCTGTCCCACACTACTCTGGCTCTGCGCGCCAGATCCCTGACTCTGGCCCTGACGCCTCGATCGGCGGTCTCGGCCTCTATCTCGATCCCTATCACGTCGCTGACCCGACCCTTGCCCTGAAGTCTGCCCAGAACCCTGACCTGAAAACTGCCACTGATCCGGACGCTGATCACTGGGGGCGTCCCCGGAAGATCTCCATACGCTAGCCAGCTGCTCTGACGTCCCAATACGCTGCCTCTGAGAAGAGGGCTGCTCCCTCTGCTTTAGGATCTCCCGCTCCCTCATGCGGGCCATCTCAAGGGCTCTAGCAAATGTCGGAGTATCATGCAGCCCCACAAACTCTCGAATATCAGACCGAAGCCCATCAATGAACGCATCAGCCTTACGGCTCTCCGTATCAACATGCTGAGGCGCGAACTGTGAATACTCATTAAACCGATCGACATATTGCTGCACCGTCATATTACCCTGCTGCAAATGGAGAACCGACGCTCCATCTCTCGCCTCTCGTCCCTCGGAATGTACTGGAGCTCGTCCCGTCTGTTGGGTCAAAATTGTGTCATTCCTAATTCAAACCTCAGAAAAAACGTCGCAATGATATACTTTTTTTTTTTTTTTTTACATTTAAAGCTTCTCATTATTTTGTGTTGTTTATGTATTAATGCTTCAAAATTGACACATGTTTTAATATTTTTTCAGTATACCACGAAGAACAATGAAGATCTCCGTTAATAACGAAGCGATAATGTTTTAAATAAATCTTTAGCCAATGGGATATGTCATTTGCCATTTAAATTGTTCAATGTGATTTTATTAAGATTTATTAAAATTTTTTATAATAACTGCTTTTGTTTGATAACATTTTATTAATTTGTTTGAATGAATTGTTATTATAAAACTTTGTTAGACGATATTGTAATTAAATAATACTTTACAAATACGTGTTTATATATTAGTTGATGGAAAAATGATAGGTTTTCATTTTATTGTAAATTATTATTATTATTTTTCCCTATATACTTCATTCTTATACATAATTTTTTTTAAACTAAAATCAGTATTTTGATCAACTCACATGTATTAAACTAGATATGTAGACTTCAATTATAATTATGTGTAATAATTAATATTAGTGATTAATATAAGTAACATTTTTTCGCAAACAATGTATAGTTTATTAGAAAAAATAAACTTTTGTTGTGTCATCAATTAATTATTAATACCAATGGGGTTTAACCCATTTGGTATGAGAGGTTACGTGTAAGTGTCGGATCACGGCTTCGACTCCCGTCGGAGACAAAGTTGGAATTTAGGCAGTGAAAGTAACTTCTGAAGTCCCCATTTAGGACAAAAGGGTAGTTTAGGAATAGGAGGTAGATTAATTTGCCGTTCAAAAAAATTAATTATAAACATTAATTTCATCACACATCACCCGAGCAACGCACGGGTATTCAGCTAGTTACAAATGGGTATCGTGGACTTGGAGCACTGTTGCGTTCATGGAAAGCAATCGATCGACATATTTATCATATATACAAGTTTCAGTGATGAAATTTGCAGATAAAAAACGTCTAATAAAATTAAGATAAATACTCATTTAAGTAGATATTAAAAATCTTTATATATAATAAACTAGTTTACGAAACTACGAATTATTACATAATAAAAATCTTTTTGTGGATAATTATCAATAAAATCCTTTTTGTGGATAATTATTAATGATATACTGATTTTATAAAATGTATGTAAACTTAAAATTAAAACACATAAATATTAGTTACTATAGAAAATAAGGTTAATATCTGAAAAACCATTTTATTTCTTAATTTTCACGATTAAGTTCTTAAACTTATTTTTCAATCGTCTAAATCCCTCAACATTCTCTTATTAAAAACTATAATTTAGTATGTCATCTATTGGTAAATAATATAGAGACTTAAACAAAAAAAAAAGTTCAGTGACTTAATTACGAAAATGAGAAAAGATAGTTGATTTTTATATATTAAACCATTCAATAAACTAATTGTTTTACATGTTTAACAGGTAGCAAGTCAAAAATAAAGAAAATAAATGCTACTAGAATAATGAAAATAAAAAAAGAAAGTTTTTTCTAATATTAACCCTAAAAAACACAATAATAATATTATTATCCGTCATAACTATTATTTATCAACGCTTTATCATAGGGGTGTTATATGCGGACCAAATACCCGAACCGAACCGGTCCCGAACCCGAATAGGACCGATTTCCAAGCAATGGTCCGGTCCTCGGTTTCATATAATTGTTTCATTCAGGTTCGGTCCTAACCGGGTTCGGTCCGGTCCGGGTTCGGGAATTACCCGGAACCGAAATGCAAAGCCAATTAGAATTTAGAAATAGGATTTAGGATCTCCAGTAGTCCAGTTCTCTACAGCAACACAAACTCCAGAGACCAAAAGACGAAGTGGAAGAGACAAACATTATATAATATATACTAACTTTATTATTATTATTTTTTGTAAAGATTGAAGAAGCAATACGCGGCCCCGATGGAAAAGGAAAAAAATAAAGGGCGATCGATGGTTTTTTTTTTTTCGTTATTGACTTGGTTCGGTTTTTTGAATGGTTGTCAAAATTCAAAACTTTTGGTTGGTTTGTTATTGTTTTTTTGAATGTTTGTACACTAAATATCATGGATGTTTCTTTTACTTTGTTATGTGATTTATAGTTGCTATTCCAAAAAAAAACTGATTTTTAGTTTGGTCCTACCGGGTTTTTCCCGAATACCCGGAACCGGGACCGGGACCGAACCGGGACCAAGAATATTCAAATGGTCCGGTCCTCGGTTTCATATATTTGCTTCATTCGGGTTCGGTCCTAACCGGGTTCGGTCCGGTCCGGTCCGGGTTTGGTCCCGATAACACCCCTACTTTATCATTCATTATCGTCGTTCATCGTTCATCATCATCGTCGTTCACCACCGTGTTCATCATCATCGTCGTTCACCATCGTGTTCATCATCATGGCGGCGGCATGCGACAGTGGTGGTTGCCGAGGGAGAGGGATAGGGAGAGATGCATGGTGTTTGCCGACGGTGGTGGTTGTCGAAGCATGCGACGGTGGTGTGTGGTCTTGCAAGCCGAGAAAGAAAGAGGGGGAGATGGTGGCCGGAAATTCGAAGGAGAAGGAGAGGGAGAGAGGCCGGTGGTGAGGAAGAGAAAGGGGGAGAGGAAAAAGGAAAGATAGTTGGTTTAATGTTAAGATTTGTTTCCTAATTTAATATAATATAATTTTAATTAATTAATTAATTTTCATATTAATTAAATATTCCACAAATACCTTTAATGCATCCTTACTAGATTATTCGATTCATAAAGTTCATTGAGAATTCCCGATGCATAAAAATTTTCAATTAATCATCGATCATGATATATGTTCATTGTTAGTAGTGTGTTATTTCTTTCAAATATATTCTTATATATTTTAGTATTTTTATTATAAATTTTTATCATGTATTTATATATTTTTAATTGATATGATTTAAGATTTTTTATATTTTATAAATAATGTTTGAAGCTTATAAATAAAGTATATATTTTAAGATTTTTTCTTAAAGTTTAAATTTATATTAGATAAGAAACACTCTTACAACTAAATAGGATGTTTCATACATATTTACAATCTATCTATATATTATAATAATTGAGAACAATTCTTACCACGTGTCACGTTTCTAATGCCCCCACCTTTTCATTTTCCCGCTCTTTTTCTAAAAATAAAAAATAACATTAATTTAAGTAACATTCTTATCATTCAATTGATTTAATTTAAAATTTATTGTTGAAACTTATTGTTTTTGTTACCTAAAATGATTCAAACTACAATTAATATTCATTAAAAGTTTTCAAGATTAACAAGCTAAAATAATTTTTTTAAAAGATCAATAAAATAATAAACTTCATGTTTAAATGTCCTAAAAAGTAAATAATTTAAATATATATATATAAAATAAAAAATTTAGTTTTATAATAAAAATTTTTAAAGGATTGACTTAGAGTCATCATTTTTTACCATTAAATCAATAATTCAAATATTTTGAATCACATTTTAGTCGTCTTCTTTGACTTAAACATTAACTTAGAGTCATCATTTTTTACCATTTACTCAATGATTTTGCATTTATGTCATCTTTTTATTGGTTTTTATTGTATCTTAATTTTAAAAAAAAATTTGAAGTTTTTTAAGGGATCCCACATCTTTATTAATATTTAATTTATAACAAATTTTTTACATCAATCCATGTAATACATGTGTATTAATCTAGTAATTCATATATTAACACTTTGCGGAATTAATGTCAAATTAAAATTTTCATATGTCAGAGTCGTTAACGTGAATCATCCAACTTTGTTACCCATTAACAAGCAAAGTGTGGTGATTCACGAATCAAAGTATATCTGGTTAGTATCTATCATCGATTACATGCTACAAGTTTAATCAATTACATCCCTAAGACCAAAAAGGGAGTCCACTATTCCCAAGACCTAAACCATACAAAACTATACAAAAAGTTAGGAAGCTTCAAAGCTCCAACAAAATCTAATGAGAATATGAGATGATCTGACAAGGCCCTTAACCTTACCATTGTCAGGAGTATTAATGTTTATAGATCCTAAAATAATGAATTATATTTATATTTTATTTATTTAAAAAATAATAAAATATATTTATCTTCTCTTGTAAGACATGATAATACAATGTGTCATTTAGATATCACCCATTAGACGTTGTTAGCGGTGGCAGACCGGTGGTAAACTGGTAATGGAGGTGGCAACCTTTTGTTTGTATTCTTAAAAGAATTTTAACATAGTTGTATCTGACTGTTCTGTATATTGATCTGGTCAAAATGAGTTAATTTATTGGATCACTAAATGATAAATTATTTTATTGCCTTCTTTCTTTGATAAATACACAACTTTCCTTCTCATGTCTTCTTCGTCAAGGATGTTGTATTCTTCAGATTGTTGAATGCTTTTCAAACTAGACTCCAACGTGAGTTTTCAATTTTTCGTTACGTATTTCTAATGATATACATGTGAAATATAATGTCTTCTTTTAAATAATATATTTATTTTTCCAAAATCCAGTTTTAACATGTTTCTTACAGTGATTACCGATTCCTAACGGTAAAACCAAAAGAATTCGAAGATTCAAAATGGAAAAACACCAATTATCGAAATTGGAATGAGAGGGGTCTCTAATAAAAATATTCATATATATATTTTAATGAATAGATAAATGCTAATAATATAAATATTACCACGCCATGATGTCATCATGATGTCATAAATACAAACTTTTGGATTTTTTTTCATCTATTTATTCAATTTTTTAGCAAGATACTCCATCATTGTATGCCAATCATTGATTTATGGGCGCTAACACATTTTCAAAAACGCCCACCAGCAGCCCATTAGCCGCCCATCTCCTCATTCTCATCTATAGTCTCACAATTTATTAAAAACTTATATTAATTCGTCATCCATCAAATTCTTTTTTATATTTATAAAGTTACACCAAACACAATTATAAAAAAAAATTACAGTATATGTCACACGTTCGTAAACCGGATACAATATCAAAAGTATATGTTTTCATGATCTTTTGTAAATACGTTAAATCTTTTACTCATCATCAAGCTTGCTCCCGGCTACATCCACAACGAATCGGTATCTGACGTCATTCTTGGCCAATCTCTCCATCGCAGTGTTAATGTAGTCCATCTTCACCACCTCGATCGTGGATCTCACCCCTTTCTCCTTGCAAAATTCGAGCATCTCTTGAGTCTCCTTCATGCTACCAATAAAGGTTCCCGTGATCGTTTTTCTCCCTTTAAAAAAATCATAAATTTGAAAGTTAGAATCAGTCGCGTTTTTGTAATATGATACGAGAACAAGTCAAATAGATCAGGATACAATATCCAAAGAACGAATATAATAATAATAATAAAAGGAGACTAACCAAGCATGAGGAGAGGGGAGACAAATTGCAAGGGGACATTGATAACACCCATAATGATCAATTTTCCATCGAGTTTGAGCAAAGAGAGGCTCGGCTCGAGAGGGTGATGCACTGGCACTGTGTCGATAATATAGTCAAAGGAGTCTGCCAACTCCTGCATCCGATCAACATCGGAGCTGATGAGGTAATCATCAGCTCCGAGGACATCAAGTGCCTCCTCTTTCTTTTTATCAGAAGAGGAGATAACAGTCACGTGATGTCCCATTGCTTTTGCTATCAAAACACCCATATGTCCAACCCCACCAAGCCCAAGTATTCCTCCTTTTAGCCCACTCCCTTTCAACCCAAAATGGTTCAATGGGCTGTACACAGTCACACCGGCGCATAGTAGCGGCGCCACCTGCTCCAACGGCATTCCATCCGGTATCTTAACGACAAACCTATATATTTAGAAATTAAAAAAATAATTAAAATTGGTAAATAATTAACTAGGTGATGTGAGAAAGAAAAAGAAAAGGGAAATTACTTTTGGTGGACGATCATGGAGCCGGCGAAGCCGCCTTGAGTGGGGTTGCCGTCGGTGTAAACGTCGTTATATGACCAAATCTTTTTATTACAGTATTGCTCGACCTCCGCCTTGCAAGGGCGGCAGCTGTCACAACAACCGACGAGACAACCAACTCCGACGCAATCCCCGACGTTGAATTTGGTGACTTCCGGTCCCACCTCCACCACCTCACCCACCACTTCATGTCTGCATCCAACAATACCACCAAAAACCAAAAGCAACTCACCACCAATACCCTATTTTTTTATTATCCACCAACTCATAATCACCATTATATATATATTTTACATATATATTTATCATTTATCAACTATATATAGAATTAAAAAAACAATAATGCCTCGTATTATTTTTTATTGATATACAATTGTAATGTTATTTTATATAAAAAAAAAAAAAAGATTTAAAAAGTTTATCCTTTAAAATGAGACATCATGGTATCTTGTCATATTCAAATTATCTTGATTTTATATATATATATATATATATATATATATATATATATATATATATATATATATATATATATATATATATATATATATATATATCCTGATCTACTTTTGGCCATAAGCAAAGAAAATAAGTATTTATCTTTCAGGTGAATTTCATCTTTTTTGGAAAAAAAAAAAAGAATATTTAAGAAGAGTTTGATTTTGTTAAAAAAATAAAAATAATTGTGAGAAATAGGTAAGCGAGGATTTGATTTTGTAAGAATTATTTAGATTTGTAATAAATGGCAGGAAATTATTCCATCCATATATATAGAAATAAGCTTTTCTTTAAATTGATTTTGAAACGCCTAAATTAATTACTATTTAATTTAAGTTTTATTAATTAAATTTAACTACTTTGAAATGATTATTAATGTTACCTCGTTAAACATGTTTATATCTTTACACTTTATTATAATAATAACAAGAACATATAAAACACAAAAGTTTCATGCTTTTTATTTCAATTTAATATCAACATTTTATTACTTTTTGTTTCATAAAAATAAATTAAATTTATACTTTACTAAAAAAAATTATTTATCAAATAGAACCATATAATATTAATATAGAGGTTCAGGTTAATAAACTGGATGATTAGAAATTAGAAGATGATGAAGGCAAGGCACTAATTAAAAAAAGAAAGAGTTGGAGGGATTGAAAAGGGTACAGACCCAGGAACCATGGGGTAATTGGACATTCCGAGGTCATTTTTGATCTGATGAAGATCTGTGTGGCAAACTCCACAGTATCTGACCTTAATCAACACATCTTCTGCTCCTGTATTTCTGTAAATCACCATATATATATATACATAGCTTAATTTTTCACTTACATGTATACGTATTATGATTTTATATATATATATATATATATATATATATATATATATATATATATATATATATATAGAGAGAGAGAGAGAGAGAGAGAGAGAGAGAGAGAGAGGATGGTAGTACCGGAGAGTGAAGGTGTAAGGAGAGAGAACACCGGAAGGATCTCTGGCAGCCCATCCGGCTGTTTTCCTCTCTTCTTTCAAGCTTCCCATTTTCCGATTCCGGCCTCGATCGATCTCTTCTCTTACACTTACACACACCGATGTATATATAAAAGTTGCAAAGAGAGAAAGAGAAAGTGTGTGTGTGACTGTGTGTGTTTGTGAATTGTGATGGATATATATATATAGAGAGAGAGAGAAGGAAGACAGAAAGCGTAAAAAAAGGGGCCGGTAATGCTATGCTAATGCTTCTCTTCTCATTCTTGATTTCTTTTAAAGTCAACCACTTTTTCTTTTCTTCTATATATTTTCTCTTTTTTTTTTTTTAAATAATTATATTCATTCATCAAGGAATATACAAGATTATATTTTCATATTACATGGTTAAATTAAAAAAAATAAATATATTTATATGCATAAAAATACATGATATGAACTCATTTCGTTAATCGAATAATAAATATATTTAATTTTCTATTTTAACTTAATATATTTTGATACGTGACAAATTAAATGAAACGTTGATATGTGACACATTTGGTTACTTATTTATTATAAATATAAAAATCATTTATCATTTTTAATTAACATAGATAACACTTATGGTATCTTTTATCAAGGGGTGATTTATTTGAACAACTTTTAACCTATTTTATCATTAACAACATAATTATCAACATATATGCATGATTTATTTTTAGATATCTTTTTTCATTTATAAACTAGTTTATAACCCACGTATTACGTGGATATTTTTAATTAAATTTATTTATATAAAATGTATATAAGTAAAAATAAAAACATACAAAAATAATAATTGTGTTTATTTTTTTATTATTTACAGATTAAAAAATAGAGTATATTTATTTTTTTAAAAAATATTAAATTGTATTTATCTTTTATTTTTTATAAGTTGTAATTATCTTTTTGGTGAACGTAGAGGTGACACGTGACATTTGATGTTTTCCTTTATTATACATAGTAATAATAATAATTTCCACAACTAATTCAAATTATTACATTTCGATCTAATTAAGATTATTATGGATAATAATGATAGATATTTATTTTAGGTAAACATTAATTTTAAATGTTACAAAATCTAATTTATTACTAATTAATTAATGAAAAAAAAAATAAAGTCAAAATTTAATGAAAGCAAGTTAAGGTGTTAAATTTGGAAAAAGAGGTGGAAAAATAAAATTTTCTTGTATTGTAGAAGTGACATGTGACATGTGACATGAATTGTTTTGTTTTATTATAATATATGGGTTAATCAACCCATGTATTACATGGGTTGATTTTAAAAATACATATTTTTTTATATTTAAATAAATTCTTATAAAATTTATATATAATTAAAATAAAAAAAATTAAAGCTAGTTAAATTAAAGATAAAAAAATACTTAGTTGTTTGATATTAATTAAAAAAATATTATTATATTGTATTATTAAAAACAGATAATATGTGTTTGCAGAAAATGTTTCTTTTAATTTTTATTAACTTCAAATATGAAATATCAATGTAAGAAACAAAAAACTTCAATTATGTGAATGTGTATATTTTGAAAATGATAAAATATAAAAATGGAATATCTGAAAATCAACAATCAAAATTTATCATATTCACAATTGAAGTTTTATCTATTATATTTTAAATCTTGTTAGCAAAATAATTAACAAAAAATTTTAACTTTATTTACTACACTTCTACATTTAATTTCAAATTTTTACATTTGAATTTAACTATGATCATTAAGGATAATAATGACACATATTTATTTTAAGTAAATATTAATTCATTAATGAAAAAATTAAAATCCAAATTTAATGTAGTTAAGGTAATGTAGTAAATTTGGAAAATGAATTAAAAAAATGGCATAGGTATAATTATTGATTTTAATTAAGGGTATAAGAGACATTTCATAAATAATTATGAGTTGTCATTAATCTGTACCATTGATTTCCTTCCATCCAATGGTCCAGATGCTTCAAGTGGTTTTCTTATTATACATAGTATAGATTCTACAACAACATAATAATTGGAATTTTTTTTTTAAAATTTAACTTATATATTAATAACAACAGTTTTACAAAATTTAATACAAACACTTTCTATCTACCGTATTATATATTTCTTTTACATTTATTGTATTTATGTAATTTATATAGGTGTTGTTTATTTTTTAAGATATTAAATTAATCATTAAGCACACAACTTGGTCGATAATTTAGTAATCAATTTCTTATTTGTTAAAAAAATATTATAAAAGTAGTTTTTAATCACAAAAGTAATCATTTTTGTGTTAATCACATTTATTAGTCTAATTCTAATTAATTATTAGAATTGTTAGATCAATTCAAACAATTACAAATTTGTTAAATTATGATAAATTTAAGAAAACTAGTTGATATAAGATGTAGTAATGAAAATTATTATTATTTTTTCTAAGCTCTTTAGATAATTAATTCATAAACAAAGAAATTCATCATTATATATGAATCATATTTATTTGTCGTTTAAAAGAAAAATGCTTAAATCAAAATATAATTATTTACATTTATTTATCACTTTTAGTAACCATTTCAAAAATAATCAAAACAAATATATATTGCCCATGAATGGGTTACTCTGTTTGTGAATCAAATACACCCAATTAACATTTTTTTCCTAGTCTTATTTTAAAAACATTATAAATTTTCGAAATCTATAAGATATTTTAGTCATTTATTATAAATCAGTTTTATAGTTTTATACTATTTGTTAATGTTTTAATATTATCATTCGAAGAGTAATCATCAAACCAATCAGTCGTTCATGACAAATCACAGACTATATAATAAAGGGTTAATTACGTCAAAAAAGAATCTATTGTCACTGTTTTTTCAATCTGGGTAACGTATTAATTTTTTTTTTCTATTTGAGGTAACAAACTTTCCAAATCAAGTCAATAAAGGTAACTGTATCGAATTGAAAGGTAAAAATTACTGACATGTCAATTTCTTGTATCTAGTCATCTGTTTTTTTAATCTTTATCTTTATATATTAATAAAGGAGAACATGTAATGCCACATGTCACCACCTCAATTAACCAAAATTTTATTTTTCCTCCAAAACTTCCTAATATAACTTTCTCATTAAACCATCTATTTAATTTTAAATAGCAAATCAAACCTTAAATTAATCACAATGTAATTTAAGTTTTATTAATGAAAGCCAATTTAATCTAATTACTTAAATTTACCTAAACGATTTATTTAAATTATTTTATTAAAATTTTAAGCAATTCTTTACTATGTAGTTCTACTCCATTAAACATGTTTCTATCTTGTATTTTTATTATAACAATAAGAATGTAACACAAAATTTTCATATTTTTATATTTTTTTATAATATAGTATCGACACTTTGTTATTTTTTATTTTATAACGATATAATAAATTTGTATCTTATTAAAAAAAAATTATTTATTAAATATACCTATTAATGTATTGGTTAATCTATCTATTATTCTATTAAAATATTAAATGACGTTACTTGACACCCAACTAAAATGTCAATTATCATAACCTAGATGTAACACTTGTAATAATCTACAATTTATATGTAATAGATTTAGGGAAATGTCCGCATATTATCTTGAATTTTGTTTAAAATTTGAGTTTACAGCTCATGTGATTCTTTATATTTGTCAGGATCTAAAATATGAATTACCAAGACTAACTGAATTGAATTTATCAGAGTATAAATCAATAATCTTGCTTTGAATCAAAGTTTAATCAAGAAGTTTGCGGAATAACACTTAATTATTTTGACAAAAACTTTCATAATCAATAATAAATAAACACACAGGAATTAATCAAGACTGTTTGTATTGCTGAATTCATCAATTACAATCACCTCTAATCTGTTTGATCAGACGAAGAACACAAACTGTTCTTAGGGTTTTACAACCTTAGAGGCTTATGAAAACTTAATCAATAAAGCAATTACAGACTCAAAATATGCAGAAAACTCCTTATACAATAGGACGACCTATTCTCTGTATTTATATTGCTTCTTGATATGTTTCCTTGACGAACTATGACTTCTTTGATAGTAGATATGCTGGAATCTTCATGTAGACATCGTTTCCTGAAAATCAGCACTTTCTGTTTCTGAAACTGTTAAGCAGCTTGAATCTCTTGACAGCATGAACTGAGCAGCTTGAGTAGTTTTGCTCTGGCAGCTTGAACTTTTACACTGGCAGCTCGAGTTTCTTCAACTAGCAGCATGAACTTTGGATTTACAAGTAAAATCTACTAACAGTCTGAGAAGTCTAAACTAACAGCTTGAATGTACTTAAACTATTTCCCAACAATCTCCCCCTAACTTAAATTCTTTACACAAGACTTTAAGTTCTATACAAGAATTGGAAATGAATAAGTAAACTGTTATTTACAAACCAAGGCTTACAAAAACTCACAACTGTGCAAGTTTATGATCTATAGCCTTCAAAAATTCTTTCTTCATTTCTTCTTTATCACAAGATATTCTAGCTGATTTGATTTTCAGCAGCATATCTTTTGAAAAATTGAAAAAATCAAGATTGAAGAAGATACCAGATCCATCTGTGAATTTGATTCTGAATGTCTTTGACTTGACAAACAGATCAATCTGCTTGATCTTTTTCCCTTTCTTTTCAGCATCTTCTATCTCTTGTCTTGCAAACTCAGGGTCAACCACTGTACTTAGATCTTTGATGAGTTGCTTGACTTGTGAAAGAGCAGACCTCACTTGTGTAACTGACCCTATATTGTACATCTTTATCAATTCATCTCTGGTCAGCTTCTGTACTATCTGCCAAAAAGTGTCATACTCCTCTTCAGGTCCAGACTCTCTTCTGATTACAAACTTCATTCTCAAGTCACGGTCATCCAGTGACTTAGCAAACCAGCAGTTGATTTGAGGCTTTGTAAAATCATGCTGATCAATCAGCTTCTCTATCTCCATAGCCTTTTGTAGTTGTTGCTCAAAGAGCACCCTTTTAACCGATGTAGGAATAGAGACAACTGCTTGATCAGAGGGAGCAGGTGCACTGGCACCAGCTTCAGCTTGGACTGATTGGGTTGATGGTTGGACTTCTTGGGATGGTTGAGCTTCTGGAGAGACTTGTGTTCTCTGTCTTTTGTCCATCTCCTTATCATGAATCTCCTGCAGCCTTTCAGTAGACATGGACTGAGCCATTTTCTTTGAAATACCTGCTGCAAAGGCAAAATTGATAAGAAATCTTCTATGCTCAGCCTTGGAGTGCCCTGTTGGCATCTTTCTTTTCCGTGCTCCTTGCTTGACCACAAACCCCTTTATGTAATTACCTAAAGTCTCATCATCATCCATTGGGGTTTGGGCTTGCTGCTCTAATTCTTTGTCTTGTTCTTCTGCTAATTTTCTGGCAACTTCAGCATCAAAGGCAATTTGGGCTTCTTTTGAAGAAAATTTATGCTTTGGAGACTCAATGAGAATGCCCTTGCCCTTGTCTTTTGTAGCAGATGTTTTAGCTTGGACTGTGCTTGATGGAGCTTGAATACCTTCCCTGATTACAACTCCAGTGGCTTTTGAAGGAGCAGCTTGAGTTTTTAGGCTAACAGCTTGAGAAGCTGTTGGGACTGCTAGCCTAGAAACTGGAACTGTTGGAGCTGCTTGGACTGTTGTTGTTGGAGCTGCTTGGACTGATTTGGGAACCTCCTGATTCTCCCCCTTTTTGGAAGCATTGGTTTGGTCAGAAGGACCCACAACCTTTGCCCCTTGGGTTTGAATCATCTGCTCTAATTTCATAATTTTATTTCCACAGAGAGTGAAGCCTCTGTGTAGAAAATCCATACGCTTATTTTGAGCAGCTTCTGCCTGCCTGAGAGCAAAAATTTGAGCTCCCTGTGCAGCAATGATGGACATTTGATGGTCCAACATAGCTACAACAGGTTTGAGTCTGGGATCCGTTAAGAGCATTTGTTGCAGACTAGCCTCAAGATCAGAGAACACCTGAGGTGTTTGTGATCTATCACTGACATTAAGACCAGAGGTAGAAACTTCTGGGCCCCTCTTTTCTTGGTTCTGGGGACTTCCAGCTTGTGTTTGCACACTTGCTGTTGCCATGGGCGTGGTCTTAGCTATGTTGACACTGTCCTGTGCCTCTTGTGCAGAGACATCAGTAGTGCCAGCCACAGAACCCATATGAACCATCTCTGAAGAGATGTTCACCTCCTGAGAGAGGATGGGAGTGTCCTCAACTGGGTCCCTTTGGATATTCTGTGCAGGAGTATCCTCCTGCACAGGGATATATGGCTCTTGCTGATGGGAGGAGGAGGAAGGAGCTCCTGGTCCCCTTTTTCTTTTGTATAAGTATCTGAGTGGGCGTGTTGGCTGTACAAAAGGATCAGAGGGAGTTTGTGTATCATGAGGAGGGGGTTGGGGTCCTGGGGGTGTAGCAGTAATGATGGGCTGAGCCTGCTCAGGACCCTCTCCTCTGTGTTGTGGAATGATGTTCATCATTGCAGAAGGCAATGGAACATCAACACTCAAAAAATTGGCACTATGTTTTAAAAGTCTCTTTATAGAGGGTAGTGAGTGCCTGTGGGAAACATGTATCCGTTTATGTAAATGAGAAGATGTGCAGGTGTGTGCAATGATTTCTGCTAAAAATCTAGGATACATCAAAAATTTCCCACTCTTTAGGGAATGATGCCTTAACATCCCCTGAAAAATCATGTTGGAAAAATTGAATCGTTGGCCTGTTGAAAAGCACACTAAGGCAGTGGCAATGTTAGATGAAAATTCAGACCAACCAGTTCTTTTGGGGCTAATGCACTGCTGAAGTATATGTACAAGAAATTTCCATTTAGGAGAAAAATGGGCTTTTAAGAAAGTAAAAGAATCAGCAGGACCCCTATAACCGATATTGAAAAGACCTGTATGTAAAGCATCAAGGGTTAGGTCGGTTATACCTGTGGCATCTTGAAGATGCAAGTGATGTCGGATGGATTCCTCAGTGATATGGATATCAGTTCCATCAATCTTGGAAAGGAGGGTAGGCACTCCATTGATGGTTTGAATAGATGCATGGTTCCAAAACTGTTCTATATGGGAGATGTATATAGTAGGGTTTATGGATAGTGCATGATGAATATGGGAGTGCCTGAGGAAATCCATCATTGTATGGAACGGTTGGAGTTCAGCATGTTTCAGAGTGTATGGGAGGCAGTTGTGTTCTTTTACGAACTCCATGGATGAACAAACGATGGTTTTAGGGTTTGAAAGAAGAATGTGTGATTCGTTCAGAGAGAAAGCAGAAGGCCGTGGAAGAAGAATATGTAACTGGTAGTTACAACTGAACGAAACCGGGACCTTTAAAGGTTTCGAAAAGTTGGGTCCCGCGCACACATTTTGAAAATTACCCAAATACCCTGCACACTTTGACAGATCAAGTGAAAATAACTAGCAGTCCGAGAAAATGAACTAGCAGCATGAGAAAATACTCATGCTGTTAGTGTAAAATTGTGCAACTTTTCAATGGAACAGTGTCTCCCCCTTAAATTAGCATACTGAGTAGATAATAATGAAAACCAATTAATCCATGTTTACCATACCAATATTTGATACTAGGAAAGTGAACCTTCCTATATCAAAAGGTTTTGTAAATAGATCAGCTAGCTGATCATCTGTATGTATTTTGGTAACTTGGATTAACTTCTTTTCATTACAATCTCTGATGAAGTGAAACCTGATTTCTATATGCTTGGTTTTTGGGAATTTCACTGGGTTTTGCACAATGCTAATTGCACTTGAATTGTCAATATAAATAGGAGTGGATAAGAAATTCATACCATAGTCTCTTAGCTGATTTTGAATCCACATTACCTGGGAGCAGCAGCTTGCAGCTGCTACGTATTCTGCTTCAGTGGATGATGTGGAGACAGTTGTTTGCTTTTTGCATTGCCAAGAGACCAGTCTTGCTCCTAAGTATTGACATCCACCAGTTGTGGATTTCCTGTCAATGTTGCAACCACCATAGTCACTGTCAGAATAAACAGTTAGTTCAAAAGGAGAGTCTTTAGGATACCATAGGCCTAAATGTGGTTGGCCTTTATGATATCTAAAGATTCTTTTAACAGCAACCAAGTGAGAATCCTTTGGAGAGCATTGAAATCTAGCACACACACAGACAGCAAACATAATATCAGGTCTTGAAGATGTTAGATACATAAGAGATCCTATAAGGGATCTGTATAGATGAATGTCCACATCTATGCCATCTTTGTCTGTATGGAGCTGTTTATGAGGATCCATTGGAGTGCTTGCAACCTTTGTGTCTTGATAGCCAAACTTTTCCAGTATGTCTTTGACATACTTTGATTGACTTAAGAATAGACCAGTAGGCTTCTGTTTAACCTGCAGCCCTAGAAAGAATGTGAGTTCCCCCATTGAACTCATTTGAAACTTTTTGTGCATTAGGGCCTCAAATTCTTTGCACAAACTATCATTAGTTGAGCCAAAGATGATGTCATCAACATAGATTTGGACAAGAAGAATCTCAGCTTTGATGGATTTAGTGAAAAGTGTTTTGTCCAGAGTGCCTCTCTTGAATTCATTCTGTAGAAGATATGATGACAGTGTGTCATACCATGCTCTGGGGGCTTGGTGAAGACCATAGAGGCTTTGTCTAGCTTGTACACCCTGTCTGGATACTTGTAGTCTTCAAAACCAGGAGTTTGACACACATACACTTCCTCTTCAATTGTCCCATACAGGAAAGCAGACTTAACATCCATTTGATACACTTTAAATCCTTTGAAACTTGCATATGCTAGAAATAGTCTGATGGCTTCAATTCTTGCTACTGGAGCAAAGACATCATCATAATCTATTCCTTCTTCTTGAGTGTACCCTTGTGCTACTAGTCTTGCTTTGTTCTTGATGACTATCCCTCTCTCATCCTTCTTGTTTCTGAACACCCATCTTGTACCTATTGCTCTCTTACCTTTAGGAAGATCCACCAGAGTCCATACATTCTGAATTTTGAACTGTAAAAGCTCTTCTTGCATGGCTTCAATCCAGGATGAATCTTTTAATGCTTCTGATGCCTTTTTGGGTTCTAGTTGAGACATGAAACAGGCATGTTCAAAAGCAGCTAGACTGAATTCAGGAACTGATTGTTCAGCAGCAGCAGTCTCATTGTGAACCATTTTCCTTGTTTGAACAGGAGTGCTTGGATCACCCAGTATTTGATTGAGAGGGTGATACTTGTGAACTCTTAGTGTGGGCTCTCTCTCTGTTTGAAAAGAAGTTCCAAGGTTTGTATCATCTCCATCAGAACCAGTGAATGGTTCAGTTTCTGGAACAGCTTGAGTTTCTAGGCTAACAGCATGAGAAGCTGTTGGGACTGCTAGCCTAGAAACTGGGACTGTTTCCTTTTGTGATGGAGCTGTGCTGTCAGGACTTGGGAATGGCACTTCAGTGTCTGGATTTGCATTAAGTGGAGCATTCAGGACCCCTGGAGGATCACATGACAGAAGTGGTAGAGTGGTGAAATCATCCCAACTTGTTGAATCTGCAGCAGTCTGAAACTTTGTGCCAACAGCATGAGAAATTGTATTGGCAGCATGAGAGTTTGTGTTAGCAGCTTCAACCCTGTATGCATCAGCTTCTGCAGTATACTCAACAAAGCTCAGAGAATTTGTTAGTGAATCTAAATCAAACAACCAATCAGGACCAGTGCCTTTGATATTAGCAGTATTTTCATTAAATTCAACATTGGCACTTTCTTCAATTGTTTTAGACACACTGTTGTATACTCTATAGGCTTTGCTTTGAGTTGAGTATCCTACAAAGAATCCTTCTTCAGCCTTACTCTCAAACTTTCCTAAGTGAGTCTTAGTGTGAAGAATAGTACATGGGCATCCAAAAGGCTTGAAGAAAGCTATTAGGGGACTTCTGTTATGGAATAACTCATAGGGAGTTTTTCCTTGAGATTGGACAACTTGAACCCTATTTAGAACATAACAGGCTGTATTAACAGCTTCTGCCCAGAAAGTCATTGGCAGATTTGAATCAGCTAGCATTGTTCTAGCAGCCTCAATTAATGTTCTATTCTTTCTTTCAGCTACACCATTTTGCTGTGGTGTTCTTGGTGCACTATATTGTCTAGCAATGCCTTTGGACTCACAGAAACTGTTTAGAATTTGATTTTTAAATTCAGTTCCATTGTCTGATCTTATCACCTTAACTTTGGAATTGGATTGGTTTTCTATCTTAAGGATAAAAGACTTAACTAGCTCAGCAGTTTCATCTTTGGACCTAAGAAAGTAAACCCAAGTAAATCTGGTGAAATCATCAACAATGACTAAACAGTATGCCCTTTTATTCAAACTCAAAACAGATGTTGGACCAAATAGATCCATATGTAACAACTGAAGAACAGATGAGATTGAATTTACTTCTTTGGCCTTATGAGAAGTTTTGTGTTGCTTACCTTTAAGACATGCTACACAATGATCATCACAAATGAACTCCTTTTGTGGTAATCCTCTTACCAGATTCTTTTTAACTAAAGCATTCATGGACTTGAAGTTCATGTGACACATCCTTCTATGCCAAAGAGCAGACTCATTTGATGATGCTTTGGATATTAAACAGCTTAAAGTATTTGATTTAGTCAAGAGATCTGTGTCCAGGCAGTAAACATTGTCCTTTCTTGGTGTTCTTAGTAAAACAAGTTTTTCAGGAACTTTGAAATCCTTTGAAAGAACAATGCACTCAGAATCTGTGAACAGAACAATGTTTTGTTTGTCACAGATTTGAGAGACACTCAATAAATTGTACTTAAGCTGTTCAACATACAGAACATCATGGAATGTCATGTTGCCTGCATTAACAGTACCTTTACCTGTAACCTTACCTCCTTTTGAGTTGCCTCCAAATGCAACAAAACCTCCATCAAAACCTTTGAAATTTGACAAGCATTCAGAATTGCCTGTCATGTGCCTAGAGCATCCACTGTCCAGATGCCATCTTGTTCTATGAGGAGACCTGTGGTTGCCCTGCACAAATAACAGCTTAGTTAGTAGTGGAGTAAACCCAAACCAAATTGGTTTTGGGTTGGCCTTGTACATTGACATAACTAAAAACTGTTTTTGACTTCTTATATTTGGTGAGATCTACTGATGGAGTCTTTGGAGAGTATTTAGTGATAATATGAGGTATCCAACTATTTTGATCATCTTTTCTTCTGACAGTCTCAGATGATTCACTAGCAGCTCCAGTTTGATGCCCAGCAGCTTGAGCTGTGTTTGTAGTGCTAACAGTTTCAGTTTTTGCACTAACAGCATCAGATTTTGACTTAGCAGTCTGATCTTTTGCATTAGCAGTTTGAGCAACAGATTTGTCCTTGACACACCACATTTGTTTAAAACTTGATTTAGGCTTTGCCAAAACTTGTTTTTGATGTGTGGACTGTTTTTTATTAACTTTTGAAAATATGTGATCAACTGTTTTCTTTGGAGCTGCTGTGGAAGGTTTCACTTTTGAGTGCTCTGCCTGAATAGGATTTGATTTTGTGTGATGCACAGTCTGTTTTGCAACAGCTGGTTTGTAAAAACAATCCTTAGCTAAGTGATTCTTCCTTCCACAGTGAAAACATCTTTTGACAGTTTGAATTGGAACACCAGACTTTTCTGTCAATTTATGGTTCTTGTTCCTCTGATTTCCTCTTACCTGCTGTTGTTTAGGAAACTTTTGAACACCATGCTTTTGGCATGTGCAGATAGAAACAGTTTTACCTCTTTTAGTTCCTTTTGATGAAGATGCAGTGTTACAGTTAGAATGTACAGAAACTTGTGGAGTATCATTGCATATACTCATCTTCTCTTTTCCTTTCTTACTGGGAACTTGGACCTCTCTGGGTGCACTCTTTGTGTCACAGTCTCTATTTTGACTCTTATCTTCCTTTAATTCAGGACTGTTATCAAGGATAAGATCTACAATAGTCATAGACTCATCTAGTGGTTCATTGACAAGTCTATCAGCAACCTCACTCATTGGATGAATGTACTTGTTATTGTATGGAGGTGGAGTAGCTCTATATCCTATTCCTTCTTTGGGATTGACCTGAGATTTCACTCTATCTTTGAATTGAACTTCCATTAGGTGTTCTAGCTTTTGATTTGCTAACTTGAAGTTTCCTAGATCTATGTTAACAGATTCTAGCTTCTTATTAGCCTCAAACACCTTTTGTTCAGTCTCTTCTACCTTTTTATTCAGAGATTCTATTTTCTTATTTAGCTCCTTTTTCTCCCACTCATGATAGGTTCTATCATACCCCATTTGGATCTCATTATCCTTATAATCATTGATCTGTTTTTCCAGATCTTCTATGGCTTGCATGTATTCATATCTCCTTTCTTCCATCTTAGCTAGAGTTTTGCACATGCTCTCATTATGATCTCTGTACTTTTTAACCATATTTTTGCATGATTGAGAGCAGAGTTTAGAATTTACCTCAGATGGTAGTTCAGTGGAGGAGACATTTGATGTTTCTGCCATAAGTGCTTGATTTTGAAATTCTTCCTCTGTCTGATCACTCCAGTCAAACACATTGTCTTCTTGAGAGACAAGTGCTGTGGATGATGATGCTTGGATGGGCTGTGAAGTCCTTGATGGCTGTTGACCTTGAGATCTACATTCTCTGGCAAAGTGACCAAGCTTATGGCATTTATAGCATTCCACTTTTGATTTATCAAAAGATGGTTTGCCTTCTGTCTTGGCTTGAAAGTTGGCCCTACCAGTTCTTTTCAGAAATCTTTTGGCTCTCATGGTCAGCATTGCATGTTGCCACTTTAAATCCATCTCTTCAAGATCATCTGGATGAATTTGTTCCAAGTCTTCAACATTTAGAGCAAATAATCCATCATTGGCAACAAAAGCCTCATAGTGAGTTTCAGCAGAATTGCCATCACCACCTGAAAAGGAATCACAGTTATTAGATTTTTCAGAAGACAGAAGAGCAGTGTTGTGATTATAAGAAAAAGATTTCTTTTTAGTATCAATCTCAGTCTCAAACACTCTTAAACTGTTATTCAGATCATCCAATTCTATCTCATCAAGAGTGTCTTTTGTTCTCCATTGTGCAGCATAGACTGTCCATTCTTCTCCAAGAGATCTGAGAAACTTTCTGTTGACTTCATCTTGATCCAGGTTGACCTTTGCACTTTCCAGTTCACTTATCAGTTTGTTGAACCTGTCAAAAATTTGAGTAAGGTTTTCATTCTTGCCACCAGAAAAGTTTTCATACTGCTGTTTCAAGAGGTCCTTTTGGTTTCTCTTGGTACTGGCATTACCAGCAAACCTCTTCTCTAAGGCATTCCAAAGAGAATGAGCAGTATAAAATTTTTTGAACTGATGTTGATAAGCATTAGGAATGGCTATTTGTAATAGTGTAAGTGCTTTCACTTCATTCATTCTAGCCTTCCTTTCAAGTTCAGTTTTTGGAGGAGTTTTGACTGGTTTCCCCTCATCATCAAGTTCTGGATCAACTACAGGAGGAAATTCAACAGCTTCCCATATTGCATAATCAATGAATTGAATATGCTGTTGAATCCTGAGTTTCCACATCTCAAACTCAGTGGGCTTGAGCATAGGCACTTTGAGTCCTTGCCCAGATCCACTGCTGCTATTTTCAAATTCCATTGTAAAAGATTAAAAATCTAAAGAAAGTTTTTGACTTTGAAAAACAAAGAGTAACCTGGTTTGAAAAACCTGATTTGAACAACCTGGTTTGACAAACCTGGCTCTGATACCACTTGTCAGGATCTAAAATATGAATTACCAAGACTAACTGATTTGAATTTATCAGAGTATAAATCAATAATCTTGCTTTGAATCAAAGTTTAATCAAGAAGTTTGCGGAATAACACTTAATTATTTTGACAAAAACTTTCAGAATCAATAATAAATAAACACACAGGAATTAATCAAGACTGTTTGTATTGCTGAATTCATCAATTACAATCACCTCTAATCTGTTTGATTAGACGAAGAACACAAACTGTTCTTAGGGTTTTACAACCTTAGAGGCTTATGAAAACTTAATCAATAAAGCAATTACAGACTCAAAATATGCAGAAACTCCTTATACAATAGGACGACCTATTCTCTGTATTTATATTGCTTCTTGATATGTTTCCTTGACGAACTATGACTTCTTTGATAGTAGATATGCTGGAATCTTCATGTAGATATCGTTTCCTGAAAATCAGCACTTTCTGTTTCTGAAACTGTTGAGCAGCTTGAATCTCTTGACAGCATGAACTGAGCAGCTTGAGTGGTTTTCTGGCAGCTTGAACTTTTACACTAGCAGCTCGAGTTTCTTCAACTAGCAGCATGAACTTTGGATTTACAAGTAAAATCTACTAACAGTCTGAGAAGTCTAAACTAACAGCTTGAATGTACTTAAACTATTTCCCAACATAAGAATTGTGCCCCTACAATTCCACTCGAAGCGACCCCACTTCTCTCTCACATAGGTGCTTTCTCTCGAATCATTAAAAGCATAAATGATTTCGACCAAATCATTATAAAATGCTTAACCTCATTGTCACTAAAATGATTTTCTTCTAGAAATCATATAGGAATGGACTAGGAGTTTTTCCACAACCCCCCACAGTGACCACACTTTATTCATACAAATAGGTTGTCCTTTTGAACCAAGATCTTGGGATCTCCAGTCAACAAGGTAAGGTTTTCCTTCGTATGAATCTATTCATTCATGGGCTTTAGTCCCATTCCTTTTGACGACTTCAAAACTAACTCTCTAGTTAGCCCTTTCGTAAGCGGATCTGCAATGTTATCCTTTGACTTCACATAGTCAATAGTAATAACACCTATTGAGAGTAGTTGTCGTATCGAATTTTGGCGACGTCTAATATGCCTTGACTTACCATTATACATTATGTTATGCGCTCTACCAATCGCAGATTGGCTATCACAATGTATAGTAATGGCTGAAACGAGTTTCGGCCACTTTGGCATGTCTTCAATAAATTGACGTAACCATTCGGCTTCTTCACCACATTTATCTAATGCGATGAGATCAGATTCCATCGTAGATCTAGCTATCACTGTTTGCTTGGAAGACTTCCATGAAATAGGAGCCCCACCAAGTGTAAATACATATCCACTTGTAGATCTAGAATCTTTTATATCAGATATCCAATTCGCATCATTGTATCCTTCTATCACAGCTGGAAATCTCTCATAACGCAGTCCGTACTCTCGAGTATATCTCAAATACCGAAGTACTTGTATCACACATTTCCAATGAATCCGACTTGGATTACTCGTGTACCTACTTAGCCTGCTTACAACATATGCTATGTCCGGTATGGTACAAGACATTAGATACATTAGACTGCCTATAATTCTTGAGTATTCTAGTTAATTAACACTTTCACCTCTATTTTTCGATAGATGTTGACTAGTGTCAATTGCATTTCTAGCTATACTAGAATCACCATTACTAAATTTCTCAAGAATTTTTTCCACATAATGAGTTCGACTTAACACAAGACTATCTTAGGTTCGTGTGATTTTAATACCAAGAATCACTTCCGCTAAACCCATGTCTTTCATGTCAAATTTGGATTTGAACATCTCTTTCGTTGAATTAATCATTCTTTCGTTACTACCAACGATAAGCATATCGTCTACGTAGAAACAAAGAATGACATATCCATGTTTTGTATCTTTCATGTACACACACTTGTCGCACTCATTAATTTTGAATCCACATTCTAGCATGACGTGGTCAAACTTTTGATGCCATTGTTTGGGAGCTTGCTTCAAGCCATATAATGACTTAACAAGCCTACAAACATTCTTTCCACATCCGGGAGCACTAAAACCCTCGGGTTGCTCCATGTAGATCTCCTCTTCGAAATCACCGTTTAGAAAAGCCGTCTTAACATCCATTTGGTGCACATCTGGATTTCTTATTGCGGCAATCGCAAGCACCAATCTAATGGATGTTATTCGCGTCACCGGCGAATATGTATCAAAGTATTCAACACCCTCCTTTTGTTTGTAACCTTTGATTACCAACCGTGCTTTATATTTATCAATGGAACCATCAGGTTTCATTTTCCTCTTAAAAAGCCATTGGTAACCTAGTGGTTTACAACCTTCAGGAAGGTCCACTAGTTCCCAAGTATGATTTTGTAAAATTGACTCAATTTCACTCTTGATGGCTTCTTTCCATTGAGGTCCTTCAGAAGAAGTTACCGCTTCTTGGTAAGTTTTGGGTTCACTTTCAACCATGTAAGTGAAAAAATCATCTCTATATGATTTTTCAACCCTTTTCCTTTTACTTCTTCTAGGCTCAACCTCTTCTCTTTCAGGTTGTCTAATGTCTCATCTTGGACATTTTCGTCACTCGATTTAGACGAACTAGCATGATCCTTTTGTAAAAAAGGAAATAAATTCTCAAAAAAGGATGCATTCCTTGATTCCATGATGGTATTCTTGTGAATTTCTGGATTTTTAGACTCATACACAAGAAACCGATAGGCACTACTATGATGTGCATAACCAATAAATATGCAATGAACCGTTTTAGGTCCTATCTTTTGAGCCTTAGGTGCCGGTACAATAACCTTTGCTAGGCACCCCCACACTCGTATGTACTTATAGGATGACTCTCTTCCCATCCAAAGTTCATACGGTGTTTTGTCCATTTTCTTGCGGGGTATCTTATTCAAAAGATAAGTAGTCGAGAGGATAGCTTCCCCCCACATTTGTTGGCTCATTCCCGAACTAATTAACATGGCATTCACCATTTCTTTCAATGTTCGGTTCTTTCTTTCCGCAATACCATTTTGTTGAGGTGAGTAAGGAGCGGTGAATTCGTGTCGGATTCCATGTTGATCACATAAATCCGCAAACGGTGACACATATTCACCTCCTCGATCACTTCTTACAACCTTAATCTTTTTGTTGAGTTGGTTCTCAACCTCTTGTTTGTATAAAACAAACTTATCGATTTCTTCATCTTTACTTTTCACCAAGTAAACATAGCAATATCTTGTACAATCATCAATAAAGTGAAGTACTTATTACCACCTCTCGTAGGAATGGATTTTAAATCACACACATCTGTGTGAATCATATCAAGTGGTTCGGTTATTCTTTCAACCGATTGGAAAGACGATCTTGTAAGTTTGGCTTCAACACAAGTTTGGCATTTATAATTTGAATCAATATGAAACGATGAAATGCAATTTAACTTAATTAAACGACGTAAAGAATTAAAATTGACATGTCCAAGACGACCATGCCACACGTTAGAAGATTTTGTCAAATAAACCGAATTTATAGTCGTTTTATTTAAATTGCTTTTCAAAATCATCAAATTTATTTTGAACAGTCCATTCAAAGCAAAACCTTCTCCAACAAAATGACCATTCTTGGTCAAAGCAAATTTATTCGATTCAAAAACCATTTTAAATCCAAACTTGTTTAAAAGCCATCCAGAAACCACATTCTTTCGAATTTCCGGTACATACAAAACATTTGTCAACTTAAGATCTTTCCCGGATGTCATCTTCAAGATCACATCGCCTTCACCTTTGACATCAACCGTATCAAAGTTTCCCATGAAGATCTTTTTTCCATTAACTACTTTCAAAGTAGCAAACAAACTTTTCTCCGATCACACATGTCGGGAAGAACCAGTGTCAATCCACCATTCATTCGGTTCAGATCCTACCAATTCTACATCAGAAACCGTTGCCGTGATATTCACATTCATCACACTTGCAACTTCACCGTTGTCGTCAAGAACCACGCATGGTTAAAGATCTAAATCAGAAAGCAATTCTGATTTCTCAATATGATTGGCAAAATTATTCTCATTTTGAACTCCAATCAAATTAACCATCTTCTTAATCGATGGTTTAGCAATAGATGTTATAATTGAAGTCATCGGCCGTGATACAATTCCATCTAACATTTCCATTTTTCTTTAACGCCAAAGAAAATAATTATAAGTAGTTGTGAATCTTCTTTTCAAACAAATACTTTATAAATTTTCAACAAAGAAAATTTTCTCACTTTATAATAAAATTACACTTTTATTATAAACAACGTCTAATACTTTAATTGATCAAACATGAATCAACCGTTCAATTTAATCACTTTATAACAAAATTAAACTTTTGTTATAAACAATGTCAAATACTTCAATTGACAAAAATTGAATCAACCGTTCAATTTAATCACTTTATAACAAAATTAACTTTTTTTTTATTATAACTAAATTTATCACTAAAATTGAATCTGCCGTTCAATTTAGCACCAAAGTGAAGAATGAATCAACCATTCATTCAAACACTTATAACCCGAACGAGAATAATAACGAATTTTATATTAAAAATAAAAATTGAATCATCCGTTCAATGCTTAAGAAACCAAAAGCGAGTACTCGAATCTGCCGTTCAAATTAAACACTTAATCAAGGCTGTTGCAAAAATTAAATCCGTCTGGAAACCAAAACTCGTTTGTAACGAAACAGAAATAATTAAATGAAATGGAAACACAATTGTTTCGAAACAAAACTCGTTTGAATCGAAACAATAATGTAATAGAAATTTTTACTTCAAGACAAAACTTGTTCGAATCGAAGAAAAAATTTCTCTAAAATTCCTAATTTTATAACCGGTATCGTGGTTGTAAAATCTGTTTTAAGATTCTAGGAATAGTGTGCCCGATACCAATTATAAAATATAAGAAATATATTACGAATTACAATTCAGAAATGAAATTACAATATACTGAAATAAATAAAATACGGAAATTAAGATTACAAGTAAAGGAAATAATAGTACTAAAAAATAAATTACAATACGTAAAAGAAGGCTGAGTCTCGTGTTTGACACGATTCCCTTAAAACAGATTCGAAGTCTGTTTCCCAAGGTACAACAGCTAAAGCAGCGTGTACTGCTAGAGGAAACCAACTTGCCTGAAAAATCACGTGAATTGAAGGTGTTCTTCGTTCTTGGAAGCAGCAACGTCTTGCCGTTAAAGGGCAAAAAATTTCAAGAATGCAAAGTGTATTCCAAGTCTTTCAAGTGTATCAAGTATATTTTGGTGTTTGCATCTCCATCCCTTTTATAGGAGATGAGTTGTAACAACAAATTAATTATATTCAATTGTAATAATAATAAAAACCATTATTTTATTAATAGTTAAATATAATAGTTGTATTATTAAACCATGAGTTGTAACAACAAATTAATTATATTTAATTGTAATAATAAAACATTTTTTTATTAATAATTAAATATAATAATTCTATCATTAAACCATTTCTGTAACGGCTCTAGAATTGTCTAGATTCGTTCAAGACACGAACACGGCTCACGCAAAAAAGAATTTACCGTATACAAAGTACGAGGCAAATGCGAGTGCACATAAGATTAATGATTTGCTACTGTTTGGACCCAAGATTTGTCTTGGAGTAACTTGTCATGATTGTCAAGGCTCCTCCTTATAAACCACTCATGGTTTGGTCCATCTTCCTATGTGGGACTAGTTTTCACACTTTTAACTTGCATTTTCCCACATCAAACACCAATCTTTTAGCATCGATATCTCATTCATCTTAGCTCCGTTTTGGACGTTTTTTATATCGTTGTAATCCTCTCTTCAAGAAGAATACATACCCACAAAATATTAATTATATATCTCACAATTATATATAATTATATTTGGTCCAAAAACATGGAAAATACACTTTTTCCTATGAAAAATTTACACTTTTTTCCAACATAAATAACCTTTTCTAATGCATTTGTAATTATACATTGTGAAATGAATTTGCGCTTTGACTTTTGATATTTGACATTCTCTGTGTGATTTGTTTTGTCATTGTTCTGAATATTGTTTGATTGCATCTTGTGTGTATCAATTTTGTGATCCATCAATTGGTATCAGAGCCAAAGAACGAGAGTTGCATTCAAATATGTTGATATTTCTGAAATTTTCGAGTTCTTGAACCCTACGGGATTCAATTCAAAATTTTTTTAGAGGTTTAATTGGACTTAAATTTATCATCGAGCATGCGTTTTTGGTTATTGATCTGATCTGGAAAGTTAGAGCTTCTGATTCAAAACCATTAAAGTTTAGTTTTAATTTTTCTGAGATTTTGGTTTCGAACGCAATTTTCGACTGAGTTTGGTTGTTAGATAAGTGATTTGATTTAATCATAAATTATGTTCCGAGTGCATTGAATCCAATTTCGTTAAATTTGGTTCACATTGGAACAAATTTTGATAAAAAGTTGAGTTTATGAAGAAAAAGCGGATACTGTTGATCATCATGATGTTGTTTGACTCGCGAAACCCTAATCCAATAGAAAATTTCACTAATTGTTCAGTTCGAGTGTGTAAGACTCGGACTCGACTAAGACTGACTCGAAATATCGAGTAGTATACTCGAAGTTGGAGTTGCAGAAACCAGAGCGCGAGTTGATTAGAGTCAAACTTGAGTCCTTCATTTCTTGAAATCGGGTCACTAGACACTCGAATGATTAAAAAATCAATCTCGTGTATTGAAATTTCACAACAGTTCCTTTTGAACCAACTTAAACACGAATTAACTCAACTCAAACTCGAGTAAAATAGACTCGAACTCGTGTCGAATACACTCGAACTCGTGTCAATTGCACTCGAACTCGTGTGAAGCCAAAATGAACATAAGAGCATCCATCTTTGAACTCGAACTTAGATTTTGACTTACTCGAACTCGAATCACTTAGACTGGAACTCAAGTCTACTATACTGGAACTCGAGTCCCTTTATACTCGAGCTTGAGTCCTCAAAACTGGAAGTCAATATCTTGAAATTTCACTAAGGACTTACATTTTGACCTTTATTGAATATTTCTTAAATATTTGTCTGATATAGCCCTATTCCTGTTGAATAGATCTTGACATAGTAAATCTTACCAGAATTGCAATCATGAAAGCACCTGTTTTATTTATAGGGGAATACTCACAATGGAAGGATCGCTTCCAAATGTTCATAAACAGACAACCGAACGGGAAAAACATGTTGCTCTAAATTAAAGAGAGAGCATTTGAGGTGTATGAAAAAGTTGAGGGTGTTCCAAATTCAAACCCACCAATCACATATACAACACGTCTGAAACCCATATCTTCTTATTCACCTGACGAGAAATTGATATATGAAGCTGACGAAGCAACTCATTCCTTTTTAATGCAAGCTCTCACCAACAACATTTACACCAAAATCAATTGCAGTAAAACACTAAGATGATGTGGGAGAACATTGCAAAATTTATGCAGTTTACTGAGCTGGGTACTCGAATGAAAGTCACTAAGCTTCTTCAAAGTTATGAGGGATATTAGGAAAAGAGGATGAGTTACTTGCTAGCACATACCTGAGGCTTTGGAAGCTTCTGAATGAACTTAACAAGGACAATGTTAAGAAAAGAAAGTTAGAGATCAATGTGAAGTTCCTCATGAATCTGGGAGACGAATGGAAGTCATATGTGCCCCTTTCACATGGTGTTCCTCATGAATCTTAATCAAGAAGAAGTGTCCAAAGCTATACAAGTAAAAACTCAAGCGCAAGATCTTGTTCAGATACTAGAAAAACCATTGGGTGATCCATTAGCTCTAATTGCTAACAAGAAGTTACTAAAGCTGAACAAGAGATTCAAACTGCTAAATGAATCTGATTCTACTAATGACCCTGATTTTGATGAAGACAACTTTAAGAAGGGAATGGTCTTTTTGTCCAAAGCCTATTGAAACACCTATACAAGAATAATACATATTTAAGTGTAATTAACAATAATTAATACACTAATACTTGTAGAATTATGATAGAATTAAAACTTTTACCAATAATGCATCATAAGTGATGCATCCAAATAACAATTATTAAAGTATATAAGGTTACAGGTCATTATCCTGCAAACAAACAGTAAAGGCTGGAAAGTTGGCTACCCAAACCCAACATGATAACATGGCATACCGTTAGTCTAGAGTCTACACTCTTCAATAATAAGGAAGACTAGATGCTTCCCAATCGATAGCTCAAAACCTATAATAAGGTTAACAACTAAAGGGTAAACAACAAAAGTTGTTTAGTAAATTCTAGGATTAATATAAATAACCATTACATATTAATAATC
This sequence comes from Centrapalus pauciflorus, assembly GCA_020465985.1. NCBI lineage: Eukaryota > Viridiplantae > Streptophyta > Magnoliopsida > Asterales > Asteraceae > Centrapalus > Centrapalus pauciflorus. The sequence goes on along the minus strand of JAANYP010000455.1, from coordinate 72,784 downwards.
TCTATCCAACATATATTTCCTATCAACCAAATAAAAGGTCAATGATGGCAGATGCCAAGTTAGAGAGTGATCACTCCATCCTCATTAAGGACTATTGGTGTCCCACATCAAATATATGATCTATAAGATGTCTGACAAATATGTTTCACCGTCCCGAGGGCTATAAATTTTTTGATAATTATCATTCATACAAATTTCACTTTTACCACCAGCCGAGTCAACGTTGGGAATAATCAATATCCTGGTATCCACTTCACCCATCTAGGCTAATCCGACCATGATAGGAAACCATATCGATACTTTGGATTCCACCTTACCCATCCGTGCTAATCTAACCAAGGGAGGGGTTCCATATGGTCATAGTAGCACGATGTAACGTTTAGCTAGCACCCATAGTTTGTCACTCTCCACCTCAAAATGATATCCTCTCCCCCTATACTGAACAAATAGAACACTCCCCCTCAAAAATATACTCTTTCCTTTTAAAACAAACAATGCTTTTCAACTTTGTGAAAAATAAAACAAATTCATAGGAGTCTTGTTTGCACAATAGACATAATCTATGTGACATACTTTCAGCGCTGGCGTGATGTTAACACTGGTAGGATTTCCAAATAGTCGTCGTGAAATCCTTTATCATGAAAGAATCACTCTTATTTGTTCCGGCTTAGTCAGTTTTGACTAGCAGTTTATAGTCACGCAGACTGTTAGACTCGATGTGTTCTAAAAGTGTATATAATCAGCTCTAGACACAATGTGCATCAAATGAAGTCAGAGACCTAATGTCTTCCTTGTTTCAATATCAATAATATCCAAATGATATATCGATAGAATTGTGCTATATCTCCGTGATTATTGAAACATTAATCTTTTGAGAGATAACTAAGTGGTTTGTGGAGTTAAGTGCATGTGTCACTGGGTCCATGATGTCTTTTTCAATATCAAGTGACGTAGGGCTTGATAGATTATGTGGATTGCCCAGCAGATATGGTGTAGGTAGGATTATCTTTTCATTAAATCCTTTCTAAACACTGAGTTCTCATCAAGTTTCAACTAAGCTCCCTCCGGCTCACTTTCTCAGAAATAAACTCAGTGAACTTTATAGCGAAAGCATGTTCTGATGCATCACCATCTCCTTTCAATATACCCCTCTCATTTATATTTTGCCTCTGCTCGACCCTGTCAGTATCCCGTGATATCTGACACTTCTCAACTAATAGACCTAAAGAACCCTCACTCACCCAAACTATAGATGGTTTGCTCCTTGGGTAGGTCTTCCGGTTCTGGTTAGACAATAGAAGCAATGTTTATGCGTATCACTCAGTTAGGTACATAATCGGAGTCAGCAGAAACAATGTTTAGAATTTCAGCTCACGTGCTTAAATGAATTAGGATATGCAATTTAGAATGAACTTGGGGAATGTTGAGTAGGGAGATATCAGACTGAAATGTAAAATCTAATATATGATATGAAATGAATAAGATTTTCATGAAAGAATTATCTCATGGAAGATTATGGGAGAATTTAGAATGAATGAATTGGAAGAATTATAATAAAGAGAATCTCAGAAGCAATGAGATTATGAAAAATCAAAGACTAATATTAGATCACTTAACCTCAATGATATACTCAGAAAATGAAAAATAAAGATTCTTAGAAAATTATTCTTTTCAGCTCAAAAACATTTTTATGTGTGTAAAAAATGTTTTTGTGAAATACACAGTTTTGTGAAAAAAAAAATGTCATCTTTAGAGTGCATATGAAACTCCCCCTGGAAATAAGCACACAAAGTTAGTCAACTCATAGAAAATAATTCATGATTAAAAAATTATAAAAATAAAACTCCCTCTTTGTCAATTCAGCTTAAGAGTTGAATTCAGGGCTGGAATTTCAGAAAGATTTGTCTTTCAGAATCGGGTTCTAATCAGAAATGATTAGAAGCCTTTGTTGCAGAAGCTCGGGATTCAGTCTGAAATAACTAAAAGCCTTTTGAATTTTAAGATCGGGTTCTGCAATTATGTGTACAAAAACCATTTCCAAAGAAGACCGGGTTCTAGTCTGAATTGACTAAAAACCATTATCAATGACGACCGGGTTCTACACTGATGTGAGTAGAAGCTTTTTATCTGCAAAAATCAAGATGTCTTTGGTATCCAAATCGATTTGGATCCAGACTTGTTAGCACTTTTGGATACCCATCTCAAAACGGGTTTTAGTACCCACTGGTACTTTGGTTAAGGCACCCATTGCAAATTATAATTCTTTGCTTCTCTCTCAAATTCAGAGAGCAAGTTCCTTTTAGTATGATGAAATTGAGTATCTAAATTACGAAAGAAACTTGAATTTGAATGATCAGAATTTTGCAAACTCTTCTTTCTGAAAATCTGTCAGGTTCTAGCCTGACTCTGATAATACTTGGTGTTATTTTTAATAGGAATAACCAGTATTTTCAGAAGCTTTTGAAAATTTTGATTTCGAAGATTCACCAGGGTAAACATTGACCGGAAGATTTTCAATTATTTTATCTTTGCCTTTGTTTATTTTTAAAAGATACTTAAGTTTAAGATCTTAAGTTAAATCAAGATTAGGTGTTTCAGTTAGATTCGTTACACTTTCTGAAGATACATCAGAATGATCAACTTTATGTTTTAAACAAATTGTAGTAATCTTAGCCTCTAATTCTTTTGAAGAAGGAGAATCATTAAATTGTTTAGTAAGATGAAATATTTGATCTTCTAATCCTTTGATAATGACCAAATATGAATTTATGTCATTATCAATTGATTGGTAATCAGTTTTAATAGATTATTTTTTGATTAAAAACACCTTTCTTTCATCTTCAAACAATTTAGATTTCACTTTGAAATCTTGTTCTTTAAGTAAGAACTCATTTCTTTCATTCTCAAGTAAATCTTTGGTTAAAGAAAACTCCTTTTCAAGAGCAAAAATCTTTTCAGAATTGTTTCTAACAAAACTTTGATCAGTATGATTTGTCTTAGAAAGTGATTCTTCAAGATCTTTAACTTTCTTGTACAACTCAGATCTTTCAGGCAAAAGATATTTTAACTGAGTTGAATTCTGAATATTCTCTTGTTTAGACTCATCAAGTTCTTTTGTGAATTCAGAAATTCTCAATTTAATAGTATTATTCTCAAAATTCAAATCTTTTTGTTTTTCTTGTAATCCCAAAATTTCTTCTTTCAGTTTTGACACATCATGTAAAGCAAATGCTTTATCTGTATTCAACTGAACAAGAATATCATAATTTCTCTTACGAATCTGTTCACATTCCTTTTAGCACTGTCAATACCTTCTGCAAAGTACCATCACAATATTTGTTTAGCTCAACCATCCTCATAGCTCTCTTCTTTTGTCATTGTCTTTGTAGATGACCACTAGATGTTTAGCCATAACAACTTGAAACACATTCAGCCCTTCCATATACTTGATAAATCTATTTGGCGCTGTGATATTGATTCTCCTCATCCCTCTTTCCACTCCAATCTGAAGATCTTGTATTGACATGAAAACCAACTTTGTATGCATAAAATGGAATAGAGCCTTAAGTGCAAAACGACAATATTCTTTTCTCTTATTTCGGCATAACTCATCAAACACGTTTTCTACATCCACCAAGTTGATATTAAACAAGTCAGCTTCGCTGAAAACATATGTCTTTCCGTCATCTCTTGTCACAGTGAATGTGGGACAGAAGATATTTACAAACTGATCTTTTTCAATCTTAACAAGATCAACTATCCTAAACTCACTTCTTACATCTTCAATCCGCTGAGTCTTGTTTTGCAGAACACGAGCGTGATTTACAAGATTAGGCATGTTCAGCTCAATTACTCTGAACAGCTTAAAAAATGAACATCGAGCCAGCTTCTTGCAAAATATCTTCTTTTCCAAGTGATCTTCCAAAAATGGAAATTTATTTCTTTTCTTTATGAAGTCTTCGTTAAACTTTCCAGAAATATTTAACTTCTTAACCTTCTTCTTTATTATCTCATCCTCATTCAGCAAAGTCAGCATATCATTAATTTCCTTTTAAACTTCTTCTTGAACAACAAATCTCAAATGATGTTGACATTCTGATTCATCCGCCAAAATATAACTCTTGAAGAATTTATCAATTAATTCCACTTCATTCAACAATTTAACAGATTGAGGCACCACATCATCAACAAGAAATGGATCAAACTCTTCTTTAACTGTAACCGTCACCTCAGGCTTTATAACCGTTGGCGTTGGCATTTCATCTCTTAGAATCTCTTCAACCAACTCCTCCTCATCTAATATCCTTTCAACTCTGAAAGTGACATCAGACAATTCAAATATTTCATCCTCAGACTCATCAATTTCTTTATCAACTTCTTTAATTCTGAGCACTTCTTCTTCTGCTTCATTATCTGAATCCTCATACTCTTCAAAGTTATAAATTCCAGATTGAATACACACAGGAATCAGAACATCTTCATGAAGAATCAACTCCTTTCCACTATGAGCATCATCTGGTTTTTCTGTTCAGCCTCCCGCTTCATGCATACCTTTATCTCCAATCTGTTTGTCTTTCTATACAACCATTTGAAGTTTAGCATCTCCAAGCTTCCTCCTCTTCTCCCTCTCATGAGGAGCATCATCGGAGTTGTCATCATCATGATCCTCATGTTTATGTTTAGGACCTGAAGCTTGAGATTTACATGTTTGCTCAATTATTGACCATCTTTCTGATAACGATCCAAGAGCACTTACAACCGTGTTTTCCAATCCCAACACACTCTCTCTCATCTCATCAAATTGTTCAAAACAATAGTCCCTTAGCTCATTATTTGAAATTTGAGTCTCTTCTTCTTTTGCAACCGTTGCTGTACCTTTACCTTTTAACAACCTTTATATGTTTGACATCTGATCCATCATCTCTGTATATGGACTTGTCATCTGATCAGTAATCCAACAATGGCTTCAATCAGTGGTGTTTTAGTGATAGAGGGTAATGTGCTCACACCTGGATCACTTAGACTTCCATTTGTCACGAAAGTTGAACTTGTAAAAAGAACATCTGCGTGACCTACGTTCAGAGTTGGCATTGATGTATCTCTGGTAGGACTTGCAACTACTTCATGCGACGGAGCAACGAATGCTTCCGATACAATAGTTGTTGTTACAGGGACACTAAGTCCTATTGTACTTACTTTAATGAATGAAGTAGACTCAAGTGTCCTACTCTGAATTGGTTCTATGACTTGTGCATGAAGAAATGTACAGTCGGGCAGTTGTGTACTTATTTCAATATCCATGGTATCCAAAGAATCCCAAGATAGTTCATCTGGTATGTCCCTATGCAAAGATGAAACATCTCCTTGTTGAGAAGGAGATGAGTGGCCGGTAGGGTGTGTAGTCGCCAGTGGGGTACTGGCTGCTTCAATGTTAACTCTCACAGGAGAGCTAATAGCAGTCGTAGCTTCCCGACTTTTTAGGGTAGGGATCTCCCTCACACTCACCACCTCATCAACCTCTTTTTTAGTTAAACACATAATTTGAGATATATCAATTCCTTCTCCAGCAACACCCATATCACCATTATTTTCATTATCATCATCACCTTCATTTCCACCTTCTGGTATATTGGATAATGTTCGTTCCGAATCAGATCCATCCTCACCTCCCCTTACTTCTTCAGCAACACCCTAAATCTCAGTAAGGTTTCCCTGTATGTCAACCCCGTGTTGACGAACCTGCTCACCTATACCTCCTTGGGCAGGAAAACTCGGTTCTTGAGTTTCCATAGGAGCATGATCAATTCTATATAACCTCACACTCTCAGCATTCTCATCTGCATACTTCAACTAATCTTCAGGAATCAGCATGATATTGACACTAGGATCGTCCTGAACTTTGTGCACGCTCATCATTACGTAATCTGGGCACTTTTGAGAATTTGATCTCTTTGGAATTTTTTCATTGGCCCTCAATATGGCTCTAATCAGAATCTGAATGAACCATTGTAGTGGCACAAACTTCCTTGCTCTATTAGTGGTCTTTGTAGGCACCACTTCTTTCAAATCCTCCCATATACACTGAGAAAAGTCGTAGTGTTTGTTGAATGCTAGTCCATGAAACAATCTTAGACAATGAATACTTCCTCTATCTATCCAAGGGTGCATAGAGGGCATACATCTGTTGATAATTCCTAACAGTGTATATCACTCGCCATTCAGACCATTTCTGTGAAACATGGAACTCTTGGTCAGTGGTTTAGAATGACCAACGCTGATAAGACCGTGGCAGAGTTGTTCGTCAGATACAAAGTCTTCAGAATCAGCCAGCCCCAAAAAATTAACATTATCTATGCATCTCGGTAAGAATAGGTAGGACGCAATCTGGTTAGAGTGATTTTTTGCTTTGTATTGGTCAATGGTGTCCTTGAAGTGATGATCACCTTCAGGAGGCACAAATTTGATTGTGTGCCAAAACTGATGCAAGTAGACTAGAGGAATGGAAGGTTTATATTTCAAAAGGTAACCGAGAGGGTGACCTTTTAGGATTTCCACAATCAACGGATGGCTAACTTTTATGGAATTTGGATCAAACCGGTGATTGTTATCAAGTAAGGTTAAGCAGTGTTTGGATTTAATGAGTTGGATTTCAGGGATCGGGGATGATGGTGATGGTCTTGTTACTGATGCTGATTTGATAGGTTTGGACACAAGCGTTTGGTTTTATGAGGAATGAGAATATGAAGAATTGGAATCATGGGTGGGGGTTTCGGAAGCCATTTGTTACCTGTAAGAATAACACACATGTTAGATATATCAGATAAACAAACTGACCCCTACAGATAGAGAAATAGAACGTTTAACAAGAAATTAGGAAAATATGTGTTACATTGTTTAAAGCATCAGAATTCCAGACAATAATAATAAAATATTATTGTTAGGACTCCGAAGTCAATCGTTAAGAGACCAATGTTAATGTATCAGAGATTTTAAAAATTTATCTCGAAAAATGTAAAATTTCTCTGAAACATTAAATTTCCCACACTTAGAAATTTTTTTGAAAATTTGACCCCAAACTCGATATATTGCTCCCCCTTGAAATTTGCATTTATGCACCCCCCCCTCATATTAATATAACCTTTTAAGCTTGCTCCCCCTGCAATCAACCATATAAATAATTATCAGATAAAATTTTTCTGTTTGCGTCCCATGCACATGACAATCAGTTAAATCTCAGAAAAATAGAAAACATTTAAATCATATGGGATTAACATACAAATTAAATCAAGTAAAAAATTGTAAAATTAAAATTTTATTTTGTAACAACTGAATGTTTAAATCTACCGATTCAACATACTCAATTTGCATACCAAAAAGTTAAAGCATTTTTCATCTAACACTTTGGTAAACAAATCAGCTAGTTGATATTCAGTCAGTACAAAATATAATACTACATTACCATTTTCTACATGATCTTTTATGAAATGGACCGAATGCCAATGTGTTTAGTTTTGGAGTGTTGCACTGGATTAGAAGCCATTGCAATTGTGCTCTGTGAATCATAATATATTGGAATCTTCTGAGGTGTAAACTCGTAATCTCGCAATTGGCTCTTCATCGAGAACACTTGTGAACAGCATGATGATACAACAACATACTCAACTTCTGCTGTTGATAGTGAGACACAATGTTGTTTCTTGGATGACCAACAAACGGGTTTGTTACCCAGGAATTGAACTGCTCCTGATGTGCTTTTTTTGTCCATTTTATCACCTGCATGATCAACATCAGAAAAGGAAGTCAATGCAAATAATGATTCCCTAGGATACCACAGACCTAAGTTTGGAGTACCCTTAAGATATCTTAAAATTGTTTTGGCAGCAGCCAAATGTGATTCCTTTAGATTTGCCTGATATCTAGCACAGACACAAGTAGCAAACACAATATTAGGTCTACTCACGGTTAAGTACATGAACGACCCAATAATTCCTCGATAGTGAGTTAAATAATCAGTTATCCCAGAAATGTCCTCATCGAGTTTTGATTTAGAAACAGGAGCCATGGGTGTTTTCATTGGGATACTGCTGATCAATCAAGGCATCTTTCAGCTCAGTTGACTTCATAGAAGTCTTAAGTTCTGACTCGGGTCCTGTACAGGCATGTCCAGGAGCCATTACGATTGCTTCATCAAATTTAACATATACGCTTTCGTTGACGGTGTTTGTGTGTTTGTTATAGATTCGGAATGCCACAGATACTTTTGACTATAGAATGAATATTCCTTCATTAGCTTTCTGATTAAATTTTAACAAGTTGTCTTTATCGTTCAAGATAAAACACCTATAACCAAAGACATGGAAAAACTTTATATTAGGAACACTTTTATTTATCAACTCATATGGTTTTTTTCCGAATCTTTTATTGATTATCGATCTGTTCTGGGTGAAACATGCAGTTGTCACAACTTCAGCCCAAAGGAATAGGGGCAGATTTGAATATGCGAGCATCATCCTTAGAGATTCCACAAGCTTTCGAGTTTACATACTTATATTTTGAGTTTGTTCACAGTAGATTCAAGTTTGATCCTTCATTATTCGAGTTTTATACTTCACTGTTTGAGAATCTTCCTTTGTTGATCGAGTTTGAGACTTTGCCAATCGAGTTTGTTCCTCATACTTCGAGTTTTATCATTCATTACTCGATTATGCAGTTCAAACCTGTTTGTAATTAACACTTGTTAATATATACATACAAACATTGAAAAAATGTGTTGAAATTTTAAATAGCTGTATTCACCCCCCTCTACAGCTTACAACAACATACTAGGGAATCCTTTTGGGACCAAAAACTGGTATCAGAGAAGTTTAGAGCGTGTGTTAACTCTAGATCTCTCATAACAACCTATTTCCCACCATGGACAACAGTGCTGCCAACTCCTCCTCTTACTATGACAATGGGTCAATGGCAAAACCTCCAAAGTTCAATCATCAGAACTTTTCTGGCCGGAAGTGCAGAATGATGCTCTATCTAGAGAAACTGGATGTGCAACTACCAAAAATAGTGATGGAAGGTCCGTATGTGCCAACTTCTGTCACTATCATAACTCCTGCTGCTGAAAGAGCTGTTCTTGAAGTCAGAACTATTGAGAAAGCAAAATCTCAATGGTGTGATGAAGACAAACGTCTGGTTGCCCTTGATGCAAAAGCTGAGAACAAGCTTGTAATCTCTCTACTTGATGATGTGTTAAAACAGGTTGAGAAGATGAAGACTGCAAAAGAAATCTGGGATACCTGGTGTACCGTCTATGAAGGTCCCACCAACACATTGGATAACAGGATCAATAATCTTTTTAGACAATATGAACTATTCTTTGCAAAGCCAAAGGAGACTCTCACTGAAACCTACACCAGGTTCACTGCCTTAATAAATGACCTCAAAGCTGTTGGGATCACTAAAGACAGTTTAACTCTGGTGAACAAATTCTTGGACATACTACTTGAGGAATGGAATTACTACTTCTCTACTATCCTCAGACACTCAGGTACCATCAGAGGCATGGATCTTGTAAATCTTTATGGATCCTTGCTAAACGATGAACAATCAAGGAAACGGAAGAATAAATTCCTTGGAAATGTCTAAGAGTGGTGCAGCCTTAGTGGCCAGCGTGAGTCAACCTGTTAATCAGGTGTCTGATGTGTTGAACAAGCTGATTAACAGGCTGATGATGAATTGGAGGCAATATCAGAAGAACACGAGGACTGTGAAGATGTTACTGAGTTTGATGATGAGAAAATGATTCCTATGCTTGTTAGAAAAATCAATAAGAATAAGATTGGAGGAAAAATTCTACAAAGGAAATCAAGTGCCATAAAAAAAGGCATTTGACAAATCCAAGGCTGAATGCTTCAAATTTGGCAAAACTGGCTATATAGCTGTTGATTGTGTGTCTATAGTTGTTGGTCTTACTTTCTAAACCATACAAGATAAACAAAGACAATGGCTATAAGGTTAAGTACCTTATGGCCATGGCTAATTAGAAGAAGTTAGAAGACCCTGTGGCATCTAACAAACAAAAGGTACTAATGGCCGAAACCTGTGACTGGGAGGAATCTGATTCATCATCTGATGAAGAAAACTACAAATATCTGGTGGCCAATACTGATTCCCGCTCAACAAGTGACTTCAAACTGGACCTAGCTGAAGCTGAAGCTCTCAGCACTTCAGAGAACTGGAATCCCAATATGATGTATAAGGTACAAAACTTTAAGGATTATAGCTCTGAAGAAAAAGTTAAAATGTTTGATTATTTAATGGCAGATTTAAAAACTGCCATTAAAAAGCATGATGTTTTCGAGTCTAACGAGTGCGGAATCCTCGTTAGTGGCTTAACGGATTGATCACACACACGAAACACAGAGTTACACACAATGATAGATGTAAATTTAAACGTCCCGACCCGTGATTCTCTCCAACAACACACTAAAATCTCACTGCAAGTTCGTAATCGCCCGAATGCTAATTTCTGCAAAGATACTTTTCACCCAGATGCTCTGTTTGCTCTCAAGTTCGACAGAACCTCTGAGCTGTCAAAGATCCCTGAATTCACAAAGATAAGTTCATTATATAGCCGATAAGTTCGTGAAGACGCTCCTCTTGAACTTATATTTGAACTTATTCTAGAACTTATTTCTATAACTTAATCTAGAACTTATTCTAGAAGTTATTTCTAGAACTTATTCTAGAACTTAATCTAGAACTTATTTCTAGAATTTATTCTAGAACTTATTATGATAGTCTAGAACTTACCATGCAAATGTAAACATCATACACAATCATGATATCAATAACAAAACTAGACTGCTGTCGTCACACCGGATCTACCAACAGACTCCCCCTTGACGATAGCTTCTAGTTGTTGTTCATTGATCGTAATAGACTATCAGATTCAGAGACTATGAATACCGAAAGTAGACAGCTATTGTCACATTGCGTTTATCCCCTTGACGATAGCTTCTAGTAGATATTCATTACTCTATGAATACCAAAATAACCTTTTCTTCTTTGTTATCCATGGCTGCCTCTCCAGTTTCGCTGTCCTCACCGGTTTGTAGACTAACTTAGTCCATGTCCTACCAGTCAGAGGATTTATTCTTATTTGAACCACAACTCTTCTACCAACTCTTAGATTAACTTCTCAAATCTTCCAGAACGACCCTCCCTTCTGATAGTTTTTGCAAACACCTGAGCATAAGAATCGTCTTCCTAGATTTGTAAGGTCCTTCCAAGCTAAATCAATCACTTCACACTTTAGAATCTGATTCATCATTTAGTGCAGATTTCAACATCTCTAGATCTATCACATTCTGATCTTCATTCATAACACCTTCATCGAGTGACTTCCAATTAGGTATTTCTTTAGGAGTAAACGCTCATTCCTCAAGATCCTCCTGTTCTAAGTCATCTTCAAAGATGAACCTCATTTCATCTTCATCCAACCCTGACAATGCTTCGAGCAGACCTTAGCTTCAGTTACTTTAGTCGTATCTGATCCCTTTTCTTTTCCATTGTCAGCGGCTATGAACACCGACTCCCCCTGAGGATCAGCAAGCTGAGCAAACTGTTGTCTTGAAGGATCTGCCAGCTCACTATTCGGGCCATCTTCTTTGACTTCTCTACAATTTCTCCCCCTGAGATGGACGATCTATCAACTATTCCTCCAGTATAGCCAAAAGTTTGAAATCTGCTGCTGCTGATCAGTCTCTGTCTGATCCAACTAGGCATTAAGAAGTTGAAGTTCACGAATCGCCTTTGTCAGCTGAAGAATCTGTACTTATGTTAAAACTCAATTCTAACACTGTATAGACTTAATCAACACATGAAACAAGTCATAAAATGTTAGCCGGACATCCGAATCCATTATTCAATGATAAAAATGCAATGAAACTCTCCTTACTTACATTCTTTGATGGTTTTAAAGGTAAACCAAACACTAGAATTAAGTTCGAGAGAAACTGTCGATATCTTCGATAAATAGACACAAAATCGTAAGTTTTGAAAAACTTTAAACAATTTTCAACTTTTTCAACTTATCCCGGAACCCTTCACTTTTAGCAACAACAATTATTCAACTGTTTCAATCATGCAAATTTTGTTTTTCTAACTACAATGCATCCTAGTAACTTTGACCTTTATGTTACTTAAAATAAAATAAAATAAAATAAAGTAAACCAAAATTAAAAATTACCATGTATACTAACATAACATTTTTGCGAGATAGTCAAAGAAGGTTCACTCAGATAGCGGTGTCAAACACACTTTTAGTATTTCACTTTGACACTTAGGAATTTTTTATTCCTTTAATTGTTTGTCGTGATATAGCTTCCAAGTCGATTGTCAGTATGTTTTTCCATTTAAACATTCAACACTTGGGAATTTCCTTTGGACTTTTTATTTATCAAGAAATTACCTTACGTGTCCCATACTTAGACATACTTCAATGATCAAGGCATACACACAATGATTATGACTTTCTGGTATTTGCAAATTATCTTTAAAAGGCAAACGGCGGACACAATTCTGTATTTACATACAACAAAGTGTCTTAGTTTGTCTTAGAGTTCCGCTTAGGTCAGCAAGACAGCGGTTACAGGTTTGTACTTACGTACAACAAAGCTACATATCTTGCTAGTTTAAGTCAGAACAACGGTGACAGGTCTATACTTACGTACAACAAAACGACTTGTTTTAACTTCCTTTATTTTTCAAAACCTTTTCTTTCTTTGTTTAAGATGTATTTTGATGTTGCTATACATCCCCTGATAAATTTGCAAACCTCATTCATAATTATTGTCTGTATGTCTCTAACATAGAAATTAAGACCTTTTCGTCATACATCTATGTTAGTTACACATATGACATATTCTTGATTATTGTATTAGCTATTAGGATTTCCTTTATGCATTATGCCTACCAACATATAATACAAGAATGTGTATATCACTTAGATTTTAAGGTACATTATGTGTGAAAGCTTAACACTTAGAGTTTGTTAGACTGTCCTAATTTTCGTCACTTTGAACCTATGATTCTAAGACTTAACTCATTTGTTGATATTCTCCATTTTTTTTTTTTTGCGATTTTCATGATTTTCTCTCTTTTTTAATTTTTTTTTCATTTATAAGAAAAATAAGCTGAGAAACTGAACTAATAACTTACTATAAAAAGAAAATCTACTAAGGTCAAGTTACTCTGGATTACGCATGCCATTTAGTTGAACTAATAATTTAAAGCGTGATTTATCAAATGCTTTTGTGAAAAGATTCGCATAGTTGTTATTACCAACATTGTTATATCAATTTGTAGGTCCCAAAAGATATCCCAAGTATATAGCCTTAAGCTGTAGAGGGGGGGGGGGGGTGAATACAGTTTTTTAAAAACTACACACAATTTTCTCAATGTTTGTATGTATTATCAACAAATGTTAATTACAAACGAGCTTGAATGCGGAAAGGTTCAAGCTGAGATGACAGATACAACAGTATGTTTAACTAGTCTAAGACTGACTTAAACTAATTACAATGAATACACTCACTAAGAATCACTCACTGTGTTTACAAGACTCTGAGGAACAGCTTGAACAAGAACAACTTAGACACTGAGCACTGTTTTATTCAAGCAGACTTGCATGCATGAAAGACTTACTTTGAATGCACGTTCACTCTTGGTTTTCAGCACTTAGCTTCTTTTTGGCTTAATCCTTCAATCCTTGGAAGTTTCTTTTTATACTCACTTAGAGGATCTAAGTGAAGCTTCTTCATTGGACGGAATGAAAAAGGGGAAGTCTTGTTGAAAAGACAACATAAACTTTTCTGCACTTTTCTGAAAAGCAGACTTGTCTTCATGTGGGCATTACTTTTGTCTTTTCACTTTGTCTACTGTTGCATTGCTTTTAACTAAATAAGGAATGTCAACTTTGTGTTTTTCTTCCTTTGTAAAGGCCTATTTTGATATAAGAAAAAGGTCTGTCACCCTTTTTCAAATAACCTTTTGTCTTCATGTAGCAGAACAACTTGGGCAGGCTGAGCAGTTCTGATTTCCACTTTGTCTTCGACTTTGTAAACTGATCTTGTAGTCAAAAACAATACATGAGGACTTGGAAACACATTCCATAAAGTGTTTAGCCTGTTCACAAAGAACATGTTCTGTTCACAAAGAACAGAACACTTGTAAACTGCCCAAGCTGCTCACCTGTGTAGAGCAGCGTAGACAGTTTATGTCCAGCCTGTTCAGCAGACTGAACAGCTTGGGCAAAATTGCCTTTGTTGCAACACATGCAACACATAGAACAGCTTTAGGCTGATATTGCAAATCATTTTCAGGTTTCAATAAGGCATATAACAGGCCTTAAATTCAACCTTCAAAAGCATCAACAGGTTTGATTAATAGTCTCCCCCTCAGATGCAAAACAGGTTTGACTGAGGCCTTTTTGTGCCTAACAATCTCCCCCTATGTGCAACAACCAGTCTAAGCTAGCCTTATCAAAAGTCACTATATATTTTTACAGTACATTTGTTGAAATAAAATTACAACATCAACATAAAGTAAAAGATCAGTTTATATATACACTGATTTTTGATTACATTAGAACAACACATGTTCTTACAAAAGTACAACTGATGTACTGATGTACATTACAACTAATGTAAAAGAAAATTACAACATATATAAATAAAGTACAACTAATGTACATTGGACTGTTTTTGTTGGGAGCGGAAAATGGTAAGCCTGTCCAACTGATGGACAGCTTCCATTCTTCACCTACCCAGATGGTAGATGGACTTTATCACAATGGAGGGGGACCTTCAAACATCTTCTCAAGTTCCTCTCTAGTATCCTCAAGTTCTTGAATCTCACTTCTTATTATCATAAACTTGGGATCCTCAAGTTCACCTCTTTCATAACAGCCTCTGAGCTGATCCCAGATAGCTGCTCTCCACCTGCTTGACTGCCTGAATGAAACTGCAAGTCTGAAGGCTACAAGCTGTCTCAGATCCACTTTGTATAGATCTGATGCCTTCTGAAAGCATTTCTTCTGAGTTAAGGGATCCACAAAGAATGCCCCTAGCTCAGGCTCTTCAATGATCTTGCCATCTTCAAACTCAATTCCACTAGGCAGGCTGTGATCAACTCCTTTCATCTCAATAGCACACTCACCTTGTTCTATCAGGATGAGGAGTTGTTCCATCTCAGTGTCCTTCCTTGTCCACCTGGCCTTTATTTTTGGTTGTGTCACATAGACACCTTCACTTACTTCTTTGGAGATCAGGCCAAGATTATTCACTCTCTCCATCAGCTTCTTTACATATGCTCTGATAGTCTTAGCAGTTTCAGACTTAGACTCACTCAGAGCAACTGCCAGCTCAATCCATTCTCTGTACCCCATTTGTGCAACGTCAGTGAAGTCATATGTTTCTAGTTCTGGGCCTGTTGCACCCATTCTGGTTATTTTTAACTTCCACTGACTGCCTTTTCTTGATATGGGCACAGCTTTGACAATTGCTTCCTTGGCAAGCCTTCTATCAGCAACATCTTGAAATTTCCTTCTTGCCAGGTTGTCAAAGTGAAATTGAGCTCTTGCAGAAGGCACTGAAGTTTTGGTCACTGAGACCAGAGCACCTTTTTCTTTTTCAGCTTCCTTCTCTTCTGCTGATCCCTTAGTAGCTTCCAAAATTTTCTTTTGCACAACAAGAGAGGACATCTTAAGTTTCCTTGCCTCTTGAAGTGCAAAAGACTTAGCAGCTTTTGCAGATTCTTCTTCTTTTCTTTAAGCTTCCAGCGCTTGAAGCTGTTCTTCTCTAAACTCAAAATATTTGTGCATAGGAAGACCCATTTCTTTGGCCCTGGCTTTGTGAAATTTGATCTCTACTGCTTTCTGCTGTTGGGGATCAGTTGCTGCCTTTTCTTTTCCTTTAGCTGCTATAGTCACAGCAGCATCAGGACTTTCCTCCTCCTCCTCTTCTTCTTCTAAAATCAGATGCCTCCTTCTGCTGCTTGGCCTGTCCTCAGGAATAGTTTCCTCCCCCTTAGACTGAGCAGGGATTGGAGATTCAACCTGAGTAGTCTGAGCAGCATGGGAGACACCTTCTAGTGTACCTTTTGAAGCACTTGCTGGTTGACCAGTGAGTATTGCAGGCACTGATTTCTCCTTAGGAGAAGAAGTTTTCTCCCCCTGAGACTTAGTCTTCGAGGCAGATGACTTCTCCCCCTTTGAAGGAGATGTACCAGCACCTTCAACACCCGGTCTGCCTGAAGACACAAAGTCATTAGGCTTGCCAGCAGTTTTGGCAGCAGGTCTGGGGCCAACAAGGCTATTCCCTAAGAATGCCAAATTGTCCCTCACCTCTGCAAGCTGGGTAAGAAAGATTTGAAGAGAAGAGGATTGGGTATCAGCAAGGGAGGTCAGCTTAACAATATTTTCCCTATCAGAAGCTGTGAACAGCAAACTTTGAAGCTGTTCAAGATGTAGTTCAAGAAAATCTTGCACATCAGCAAGGTTTGATGACACAGAATTGGATAGGGAGCCAATGAGTGTGTTCAAGCTGGCCAGAGTATTAGGAAGAGTAGTGTTGCAAGAAGTTAGGAGAGATGACAGCTGTTGAGAAATGGTTGCCATTGAGGACACAGAGTCCTGTTGCAGTGAAAGAATGGAAGAGAAGGAGGTGGACACATTTTGCAGCTGTGCAGTGAGTGCAAGCAGCTGTGGAGAATTATCTGTTTGTGGAGTGGCAGGGAAGGAAGCTTTCAAAAATCAAAGAATCCCTTAAGCTGATCAGACACAAAGTCCGAAATAATAGAGGGTAGAGAGGTCATAGTAGTTTCTAATTATCTGTTTGTTGGACAGCAGAGAAAGCTGATCCTTCAAAGGCAGGTCTTTAGGGGAAGGAGGTGTATGGGTGGACTGTTTAGATTGGGTTGATGGAGAAGATGATAATGAGGCTGGTGTATGAGGATGTGATGGGGAGGGAAGAGGAACATTTGAGAGAAGCTCCATAGCCTGGGCAAACGTAATGTGGCCCAGCTTGGAGGGGTCAAAGGGTCCCTCAGCAGCGGCTGTAGCTGCTTCATCAGGAGAAGGGGTTGATGTTGGGGGCCTGTCAGATGCTGCTTGTGTTGCAACATCCTCATGAAGGCCAGTGTGGGTTCCCTCTGCAGTGCCTTGGTGTAAAAGCACCTCATCATGGGGAGATGGGATATGCATTTCAACATCAGCAGTGGTGAAACCTGCTGAAGGAGTTTGCGTAGAGGGAGCAGCCTCACTAAAAGGATGGTATGATCCCTGAGCTTCATCAACTTGGGTTGTTGGTCCCTCAGCAGCTGTTTGGTGTAGAACAGCTGTATCATGGGGAGCAGAAGTTTGAGGCTGAGCTGCTGATTGGTCTATACCAGCAGTGTGGGCACCTCGTGCAGACTCAGGGTGTAAAGAAGTTTGAGTGGGGGACAGTGTGGACTCAGTATGGAGTGGAGAGGGCTCCTGTCTTTTAATATTCTCAGCCTGTTGGGAGGCTGGAATAGTTGAGGTGGTTATCTCCTTTTGTACAACTGGTTCCTATTGGGAGGAACCAGAGGGTCTAGGCTGACTCTAGGTGGACTCAGGTTGGAGTGAAGCATGCTCCAATTGTGCTGAACCTTCTCCCAATATAGGAGAGGCAGCAGGGGTGGCTTCTTTTATAACTGAACCCTGTTGGGAGGGAACAGAGGAGATGGTTGTTTGGGCTGGCTTCTTTTTTGAGAGTGATTTTCGTTGATAGTGGATGGATGAAGTTGGTGATTGTGGAGAGGGGAGGAGATCTGTTTGGACAGGGTGTGAGACCGGGTTAGGAACAGTTGGGTTGGCCTGTTCCATGGTCTCAGGTGCCACAGAGGCACCAGCCACAAAGGCTTCAGGGTCAACAGATGACCCAGGGTGAGGAGTTTGCTCCTCCTCAGCCACAGAGGCTAAGAGAGCAGACTCAGACTGAGCTGTTTTGGCCTTCTTTTGCACAGGCCCAGCTTCAATGGTTGCAAGGGTCCTTTTAACAAGTTTGGACCTGGCTTTGGATTTTCTATTGGGAGCAGCAGCTTCTGGATCCACCCTCACAGTAGAGGGTCCTTCCACCAATCCTAACAACCTCCTCATTGGTGTGGACAGAGGAGGTTCATTTGAAAGAACAGCAGTGTAGAAAACTCTATTCTCTATTACAGGGAATGCAACAGTATGAAGTAAAGGCTGAGAGTTGTACAGATGCTCACCACAAATGTGTCTGAATATGAGGCTCAGAAACCTTGGGTATCGAACAGCAGCTGGTCTTGGCTCTTGCTGCACCAGGTTCCTCAAGTTCAGAATGATCCACTTAGCCATATCAATTGTAGTCCCATCCACCAGCTGTAGGACTATTGGGACTTCATCACGGCTCAGTTGATCAAATGAACCAACTTTGCTGCTGAAACTCATCATCACTGAGGCAAACAGAAAGCTGTAGGTAGGAGACAAATCCTTCCTGTACAGCGTTGCTCCAATTTTGGGTTCTGCTACACCACAGAAGCGTAGCAAATTTCCCATTTGCTCATTTTCAGGCTGGGCATGTCATATGAATCGGCAATGGGCAGATGAAGTACCTCCCTGAGAAGATCAGCAGTAATCTCAATGGTCTGAGTCCCATTGAGAATAGTTCCCTTGATGACTTTGGTGTTGGGGTTGTAGGCACAAGTGTACCAGAACTCGTACACCATCTCTTGATACAGGACACCAGGAGTAGCAGTCATAGCATAGTTCAACGGATGAACTGTCAAAAACTCCACCATTTGATCATACCTTTCCCCACATAGTTTTTGGGGATTGTGAGGTTGGCAATGTAGTTTGTTAGTTTGAGGGTTAGCATTGTGGTGACTGATGAATGTTTCTGCACATCATCACCAACAAATACTGGTAGGAAGGGGTTGTTTCTGTGAGCCATTTCGAGAGTAGGGAAAGTAGCAGACGCACAAGACACTTAGTCGAAATTTTAGGGTTCTTAGAAGGTTTATGGTAGTAGTGAAGAAGACGAAGGTGTAACAATATGAGGTATTTATAGGATTTGAATGTGAGTGGGTATGAGAGAGAAACATTTGGGCGGTTGATTTGAAAAGGTCGTTAACGGAAAACGGAACGGTTGTCCATGTCAGACCGTTTGTCAGACCACTTGAGCCCTTTTTAATCACTAACACACGTAACCCACATTATCCGCATTAATTAAGTTAAATAAAAACAGAAATTAAGTAACTTAATTGTGAAGAAAGGTAATTAAGAACTGTTGGTCAAAGCTGTTGGTCAAACCTGTGATAAGCAGGGTCATCACAAGCTGTTCATTCTTCAAGCTGTGCCCTCAGCCTGTTCAACTATGTAGGAACAGGTTGTGTTCAATAGCTGAGCAGGTTACAAGACAATGTCTTGTAAGTCAGTGTGAGGGAATGGGCAGAGTGAAGAATGGACCATCAGATCAGGCTGGACGAGTAAATCGTTTTTGTTCAGCCTGTTGTATGTTCAAGCTGTTCAAGGATTTCAGAAAAATGGCTAAGTACATAACATGCACAACCTGTTCTGTCTAAGCTGTTCTGAGAAACTTGATCAGTGTGAGATATAGAAAGTCTTAGACCTTTGCGGACACTTAGTCACATTTGTTTAACATGCCCAGCTTGCTGACAAGGTAATTAAACCTTGTTTCATCAAGAGGTTTGGTGAAAATGTCTGCAAGCTGTTCATTTGTGGAAATAAAACTTACCTCCAAATTACCTTTCTGAATGTGATCCCTGATGAAGTGATGTCTGACTTCAATATGCTTTGTTCTTGAATGAAATACTGGATTGTTGGAAATAGCTATGGCACTTGTGTTATCACACAGAATAGGAATTTTACTATACACAAGCCCATAATCTTCAAGCTGATGCTGCATCCACAGAATCTGCCCACAGCAGCTTCCAGCAGCAATGTACTCAGCTTCAGCAGTAGAAGTAGACACTGAGTTCTGCTTCTTGCTACACCAACTTATCAACTTACCACCAAGGAGTTGACATCCACCTGTTGTGCTTTTCCTATCTAGCCTGCAGCCTAGAAAATCAGAATCTGAATAACCTGTTAGTTCAAGGCTGGAGTCTTTGGGATACCAAAGACCCAAACCTGGTGTACCCTTCAGGTATCTGAAGATTCTCCTAACAGCAGCTAGATGAGATTCCTTTGGATCAGCTTGGAATCTAGCACACAGACAGGTGGCAAACATAATATCAGGTCTACTAGCAGTTAGGTACAGCAAGCTCCCAATCATACCTCTGTAAGCTGTTACTGAAACAGCTTTGCCACTGGAATCAGCATCTAATTTTACATTGGTTGCCATTGGAGTTTTAATAGGAGAACTTTGATCAAATTTAAACTTTTTCAAGAGATCTAAAGTATACTTTCTTTGATTTATAAAAATTCCAGTTGAGGTTTATTTAACCTGTAATCCTAAAAAGAAAATAAGTTCTCCCATCATACTCATTTCATATTTAGATTTCATGAGTAATGAAAAATTCTTGCATAACTGCTCAATGGTAGAACCAAATATTATATCATCCACATAAATTTGAACAAGCATAATATCAGATTTCACCTTCTTTATGAACAGTGTAGTATCCACTTTACCTGTGGAATACCCATTGCTCATAAGGAATTCAGTAAGAGTGTCATACCAGGCTCTAGGGGCTTGTTTGAGACCATAGAGAGCTTTGTCCAACTTATAGACAAAACCTGGATGATGTTCATTTTCAAAACCTGGAGGTTGTTTGACATAAACTTCTTTTTGTAGCTTCCCATTCAAAAATGCACTCTTCACATCCATTTGAAATACCTTAATGCTCTTATGAGCAGCGTAGGCTAGATACAAACGAATTGCTTCTAGCCTGGCCACAGGAGAAAATGTCTGATCATAGTCAATTCCTTCCTCCTGTCTATAACCTTGAGCAACCAGTCTTGCCTTATTTCTTATGACATGACCTTGCTCATCCATCTTATTCCTGAAAACCCATTTAGTGCCAATTATAGTTTTGCCTTTAGGTGCAGGGACCAGCTTCCATACCTTGTTTCTCTCAAACTGATTGAGTTCTTCTTGCATGGCAGAGATCCAATTGGCATCTTTTAGTGCTTCATCCACTTTCTTTGGCTCCGTTAGTGAAACAAAACTAGAGAACATACAGAAGTTCCCTAAGCTGTCCCACCTTGTTTGTACCGCTTTGTTGATGTCACTAATTATTTGATCATTGGGGTGACATCTGATCCACTTAGGATCATTCTTCAATGATGATTCCCCTTAGTTATCAGCAGCTTCAGCAAGTCCTGTTGAACAGCTCTCAAGATTTTCAGACACACTGTTGTCCTGAGCCTGCTCACTCGTTGAACATGACTGACCACTGTTGAACATATCAGCAAAGGAACTAGGAAAATCAGCATTGATAGGTTCAGGACATGCAGTTGTAAATAGGTTAGTACACTTATTCACACAGGGTGTATTGACATAATCATCATCATGCCCATCATGATTAACAGGTTCCATACTGGGTGCTGTGGAAACTTTTGACTCCTCTTCACTGTTTGAATGCATTAAATCATCAAAGTTTAATTCTCCTGAAACTGATTCAGGAACAACTTTGGTGGAAGCATTCTTGGACTCTTCAAAGGTGACATTGATAGATTCATCTATCACCTTTCTTTTGTAGTTGCATACTCTGTAGGCTTTGGAGATAGCAGAGTAACCAACAAACACACCTTCATCAGCTTTTGGTTCAAACTTTTTCAGTTGGTCCCTTTGATTCAGAATGAAGCAAGGACAACCAAACATATGGAAGTAACTGACATTTGGCTTCCTCCCTTTGATAAGCTCATAGGGAGTCTTATTGAACCTTTTTACCACTAAGGATCTGTTTTGGGTGAAGCAGGCAGTGTTAACAGCTTCAACCCAGAATGATGAAGGTAAACCTGATGCACACAGCATGGTTCTAGCAGCTTCAATGAGAGTTCTGTTTCTCCTTTCAGCAACTCCATTTTGTTGTGGAGTTCTTACTGCTGAAAAGTTTTGAGTGATTCCTTTCTCTTCACAGAAGTCTTCAAGAGTACTGTTTCTGAATTCAGTACCATGATCACTTCTAAGCTGCTTCACTTGGGCAGAGTTTAGCATTTCCATCTTTTTCACAAATCCAATAATTTCTTTAGCAGCCTCTCCTTTGCTCTTCAAGAAGATAACCCATGTGTACCTGGAGAACTCATCAACCATTAGTAGAGTGTATCTTCTTCCTCCTAGACTTGGAACATTAACAGGTCCAAACAAGTCCATACGGATTAAGAAGAGAGAAGTATCAATAGAGAAGTTATGTTTGGATTTAAATGATGATTTCCTCTGCTTGCCTTTCTCACAAGCTGTGCAGAGTTTATCTTTAACAAAGGTCATAGAAGGCAAACCTGTCACCAACTCTTTCTTACAGTGTTTGTTGATGTTCTTGAAGTTCAGGTGTGACAGCCTTTTGTGCCATAACCAGTTTAAGTCTGCATTTGTTCTTGTGAGAAAACAGGTTTCAGTTGTGGGATCAGCAGATTGCATGTCCACAACATATACACCTTTCTTTCGTTGAGCACACAGCACAACTTTGTCTTGGGAATCCAAAATGTAACCCAGGTGCTCATCAAAGTTAACCTTATAGCCAGCATCACACAGTTGACTTATGCTAACAAGGTTATGTTTTAGCCCAACCACATAGGCTACTCTTTTGAACACTGCAGCACCAGCTTTAAGAGTTCCATATCCCTCAGTGGATCCCTGTACATTGTCACCAAATGTGACTTTTGGCCCTTTTTCAGGCCTGAGATCACTCAGCAGGTCCTTACAACCTGTCATGTGCCCTGAGCAGCCATTGTCCAAGTACCAAACCTGGGATGGTTGTTTTTCCTGCAGAGTGATAAGAAGAATATTAGATACTTTTAGGGGAACTCATCACAGAGATGAGTTCTCCTACTTCATCAACATTTGTTGATGGACTTGTGATGTCAACACTAATATTCCCTATTTGAATGGTATCAGTTTGAATACCACTCTCATTGACTGAGATGTTTCCAACACTGTTTATGTTGGCAGTGAGGGAACCATCAGAGTCAGCAGGCCTCATATCCTCAGTTTCAGGACAGTCTTTGGACAGATGTGTCTTCATTCCACATTTATAACACTTTCTCCTTTTAGCATTTTTGGAAGAAGACCTTTCAAAAACACATTCTGGGTTATTTCTATTGATTCCATCAGCAAGTTTAGCAAACTTATACTTTTTGATGAATCAACAACTTGAGTGGAAAGTTCAATAGCCACAGCTTTGCCTGTCTCTTCTTTCCTCTTTTTAGGAGGGCAGATGTCAAAGATAGGAAGCTTAATTGGCTATTGAACTTACACATGTTTAGGAAACTTATTCCCAGATCTCTCATGCTGAGCAATGGCTTTGCCTTTGCCCTTCCTGAGATGTGATTGATGCTGCCTATCAACATAATCATTATTTCTGGTTTTTAAATACTTATTCTCATTTAAAACCAGTTTACCACTATGATTAGAAAACTTATTTGAAATCACAGCAGGTTTGCCTTCAACCTGAGACTTACTCTTGTTAAAGGCAGACTGCTTACCTTTTGAAAACTTATTTTCAAAATGTTCAGCATTAAAAGGATTAGTATGCCTTTTTACACCAGCTTTAGACCGAAAGCCTGTTTTGTCAATAGGTTTGGTGTCCACAGCTACAGTTTGGACATGCTTTCCTTTCTTTTGCTTGTGTGAATCAGCAGAACACTTAGCAAGCTTATTTGATGGAAAACTCATTTCATCAACAGCTTTTGAGCTAGGTTCACACGAGTTGTCAGTGTTTTGAGGCCTGACAAACCTGTTTGTTGAGATTAATTACCATTCACTTTTTGAATAAAAGTGTTTGGAAGCTCACCAAGAGTAGACAAGTCTTCTTTTAAATTATTAACCTCAACAATGGAAGCTGCTGTGTCAAGATCCCCTCCAAGATAGGCTTGGATTTGGGCAGGAATCTGCTGACTTATGCAGTGGCTGACTTTTTGTGCAGATTGGCACCAAGAGTCAGCTATCTTTTGAAGCTTAGCAAGTTTTATATATGTTTCTTTCTTTTCTTCCAGTAAAATGGAATTGATGTGTTTTAATTCATCAAGCTCAGCTTCCAACTTATGGAATTGTCCAGTTTACTGGATTTTGTTTCAATATCAGTTTTAAGCTTAGAGATTTCAGATAATAAAACAGCATGCTTCTCAATAGCAGCTTTCAGATCAACAAGCATATATTCAAACATTTTAACTTTTTCTTCAGAACTGTAATCCATAAAATTTTGTACCTTATACATCATTGTAGGGTTCCAGTTCTCCAAGCTACTGAAAGCATCAGCTTCAGCCAGATCCTGTTTAAAGTTGCTTGTTGATGGGACATTAGTGTTGGCCATCAGACAGTTATTGTCTTCTTCATCAGATGATGAATCAGACTCCTCCCAGTCACAAGTTTCTGCCATTAGTCCCTTTTGCCGGTTAGAAACCACTGAGTTTTCTAACTTCCTCAGCTTAGCCATGGCCATAAGGTACTTAACCCTATAGCCACCATCCCTGTTTGTCTTGTGTGGTTTGGATGTCTGACCAACAGCTTATGACACACACTCAGCAGCTATATGGCCATGTTTGCCACATTTGAAGCACTCAGCTTTGGTCTTGTCAAATGCTTTCTTTTTGACAGCATTTGAGCTTCCCTGTAGCATGTTTCTTCCAAACCTTTTCTTGTTGAACTTTTTGACCAGCATGGCTATCATCTGCTCATCATCCAGTTCAGCACTATCTGCATTGTCTTCCTCATCAAACACTTCCTCCTTATCATCAGCCTGTTGATCAGGTTGAGTGAACACATCACTCACTTGATTTACAGGTTGTCTCACACTACCCAGAAAGGCTGCACCTTTCTTAGATATTTCCAAGCCATTTCTCTTCTGTTTCCTTGATTGCTCATCATTCAATAAGGATCCATATAAGTTAACAAGATCCATACTTCTGATGGTACCTGAATTCCTTAAAATTGTAGAAAAATAATTCCATTCTTCAGGCAGAACATCTAAGAACTTGTTTACCAAAGTCAGGCTGTCCTTGGTAATCCCAACAGCTTTGAGATCATTTACAAGAGCAGTAAACCTGGTGTAGGTTTCAGTGAGAGTCTCCTTTGGTTTTGCAAAGAAGAGTTCACACTGTCTAACAATATTATTAATCCTGTTGTCAAGTGTGATTGTGGGTCCATCATAGACGGTACACAAAGTATCCCACATCTCCTTGACAGTCTTCATCTTCTCAACCTGTTTGAACACATCATTAGGTAGAGAGACGACCAGGTTGTTTCTGGCCTTTGCATCAAGAGCCACCACTCTTTTGTCTTCATCAGACCATTGAGCTTTTGCTTTCTCAAATGTTCTGATTTCAGAAGTAGCTCCTTCAATAGCAGGAGTTATAGTTGTAACAGAGGTCGGCACATAGGGACCCTCCATTACAATCTCTAGTAGTTGTACATCCAGATTCTCTAAGTAGAGCATCATTCTGCACTTCCAACCAGAAAAGTTCTGATGATTGAACTTTGGAGGTTTGCCCATTGAGCCATTGTCATAGTATGAGGAACTTGCAGCACTGTTGTCCATGGAAACTTTGGGAGAATGAGAGATCTAGAATGACACACACTCTAAACTGCTCTGATACCAGTTGTAGGTCCCAAAAGATATCCCAAGTATATAGCCTTAAGCTGTAGAGGGGGGGTGAATACAACTATTTAAAAACTACACACAATTTTCTCAATGTTTGTATGTATTATCAACAAATGTTAATTACAAACGAGCTTGAATGCGGAAAGGTTCAAGCTGAGATGACAGATACAACAGTATGTTTAACTAGTCTAAGACTGACTTAAACTAATTACAATGAATACACTCACTAAGAATCACTCACTGTGTTTACAAGACTCTGAGGAACAGCTTGAACAAGAACAGCTTAGACACTGAGCACTGTTTTATTCAAGCAGACTTACATGCATGAAAGACACACTTTGAATGCACGTTCACTCTTGTTTTCAGCACTTAGCTTTTTGGCTTAATCTTTCAGTCCTTGGAAGTTTCTTTTTATACTCACTTAGAGGATCTAAGTGAAGCATCTTCATTGGACGGAATGAAAAAGGAGAAGTCTTGTTGAAAAGACAACATAACCTTTTCTGCACTTTTCTGAAAAGCAGACTTGTCTTCATATGTGCAGAACTTTTGTCTTTTCACTTTGTCTACTGTTGCATTGCCTTTAACCAAATAAGGAATGTCAACTTTGTGTTTTTCTTCCTTGTAAAGGCCTATTTTGATATAAGAAAAAGGTTTGTCACCCTTTTTCAAATAACCTTTTGTCTTCATGTAGCAGAACAGCTTGGGCAGGCTGAGCAGTTCTGATTTCCACTTTGTCTTCGACTTTGTAAACTGATCTTGTAGTAAAAAACAATACATGAGGACTTGGAAACACATTCCATAAAGTGTTTAGCCTGTTCACAAAGAACAGGTTCTGTTCACAAAGAACAGAACACTTGTAAACTGCCCAAGCTGCTAACAAGTGTAGAGCAGCATAGACAGTTTATGTCCAGCCTGTTCAGCAGACTGAACAGCTTGGGCAAAACTACCTTTGTTGCAACACATGCAACACATAGAACAGCTTTAGGCTGATATTGCAAATCATTTTCAGGTTTCAATAAGGCATATAACAGGCCTTAAATTCAACCTTCAAAAGCATCAACAGGTTTGATTAATAGTCTCCCCCTCAGATGTAGAACAGGTTTGACTGAGGCCTTTTTGTGCCTAACACAATTACCACACTTAAGGACCCAAACAGCATGCTTGTTTTTTAGCCCTTTGTACCTTTCTCCTGTGTCAAGAGCCACCACTATCCTAAAAACATTTGTTTTTTTGACCTGTAGCTAACTCCTTCACACTAAACAAGACAAGTTAGCTATCCCGGGGAACCCAAGCCATGACTGACTTGGTAATATCGTTCTCATCCATAAACGTGAATTCTTTCAAATATGCATCTCTCCTTTCAGGTGACTTGGGCTTTTGATCAAGAATAGGTTGTGGATTCAAGTGAATGACATCCACGCTCGGCCTTTGGGTAGGTCTTTGCTGTTCAGTTCTTGAATAATTTCTGTTATAATACATCTCAATTTGATAATTCTAGGCTCTACCTGGTGTCTTATGTCTATTAGGAGAATTAGACCTAACTAGAGTGTGACTCCTCTTAGGTGTATTATTCCTATTGATGGATTGGGGGCCATACATTAATTGACTAGGAGATCAATTCGGTGAATTATTCCGAAGTCCGTCATTTTGTCTGAAAGACACCGGTGGTTGTCGACTACCTAGACGTGACATCACAATTGAGTTCTTCTCAGAAATCTGAGTACTACTCCAGCTCGTATCACTAGGCATTGTTTTTAAGGTTTGCGGCGCTTGTTTGCATATGTTTAGTGAAGACTCAGACTTTTTGTAGGGACAACCATGAAGCAACATGTCCTTTCTCATGACATTTAAAGCAAGACATCTTGTCAATAGATTTTTTATAGGCACTCTTTGACCTAGGTGTCCTACTAATGCCTTGATTGTTTGTATCAACAGCTTGGTTTAACTCTCCTTTGTTATTATTACTTACAGTCTTATGTTCTTCTAGTTTTGGCTTACAACTAGACTGCACACACTGTACCATTTTTTTTAACCTGAGGAGTAGTTGAAGATACTTTAGAGGGCTTAGTTACCTTGACTACCTCTGATTTAACCGTATCCATGGTCTTATCTTGAGGAATAGGTACATGGTTGCTATTTGCCTTGTAAGGTCGCCTGTCTACGGATCCTTTCTTGACGCGACACCTGCCAACGAGTGCGGAATCCTCGTTAGCGGCTTGACGGATAGACCACACTAACCGAAACACGGAGACTAGCACAGTGATTGATAAACAAGGAATTGTTCAAACACGATGATTCTCTCCACAGTAAACTCTCTGATTGCTAGCAAGTTCGAGATAGCCCTTTGCACTAATCGCTCTGAAATTCAGCAAAAGTCTAATAATTAATCGAATTAACCCTTAATTATACTGCCCAGTTTGAGTTTGTCTAGGACAAGTTCAAACTTGGCCCAAGGCCTTTTTCGAACTTGTCCTCTAACAAATTCGAACCTTTTCCTTCAAACTTATGTTTGAACTTATGTTTGAACTTATTGTAATACATTACACCAAGTTCAAACATATACCAAATTAATATAAAACATATACAAACAAACATATAACACACATATAACAAATACTTGTTAATGTATAATAATAGTCAAATTGACTTTTACAAAATATGTCTATACTTAGACTGCTATCGTCACCCAGGGTGCACCAATAGACTCCCCCTTGACGATAGCTTCTAACTATTAATATTTTGCCTAAGTAATAGAACTATATATGCTACTACCTGCATACAATCCTATATCAATACATACTCTAACTATCTTTTGGAATTTCCTAGACTCAGATCTCCATCCTTCATGAGAGAAGAGAGGATGATCGTGTAGCTTTCACAGGTCATCCTTAGATAGATTGATTAGGTGCAGCGGATAATATACTCTCAAAATTACCTTGTCTTTTATATCTTCCATTACTGCTTCAGCTGTATCATTGTCTATATACCACCATTTCATGTTTCCAAGAATGTCTTGTGGCATAGACTTTAACGACACCTTTTTCAAGCATTTGACAGGCTTGTAAACCATTTTAGCCCATGGTCTTCCCGTGTGAGGATCTATTTTTTACGCATCATCAACTCTTTTTCCTGACCTCGGTTTGAGTCTTTCGAACTTTCCGGATCTGCCCTCTTTTCTGATTATCTTTGCAATAACTTCAGCATAAGGGTCTTCACCAATATTGATCAACTACTTCCATGCCAATTTCTTCACATCAACCTTTGGCAGTGTGTTAAACACTTTGAGAGTTGCCTCAGGTATTGAAGTCCATCTCTTCTCTTTAATATAAATAGTTGTAGATTCCTGTCAAAGAACCAGCTAATAATTCCACCTAATAGGTTTTCGGAACCTGGCACTCTCATCCTCCTTTAAATCTCAGAAGCTTGATTAACAACAGTTGTTTTCAGTTCAGCATTCTCCTGATCAAGTCTGGCATTATGAGCTTGAAGTTCATTGACTGCTGTGTTAAGCTGGAAGATTTGGACTATTTGGAAATCCACCTTGCTCCTCAGATCTGTAAAACACTGATTCTCAGTTAATGTGGAAGATGTGGATGGAATGGATATAATTGGTGATGGCGTGATGGATGGTTGGACAATTGGCATTTCAGTCTCTGGAGCAGAGGCGGATGAAGCTCCCTGCATAAAACGATGTCTCTTCGCCCTATGCCTAGGAACGAGAGGAGTAGGATCATCTGCTTCAAAATCAGAATCATCATCTGAGGCTCTAGCAGATTTTGTCGCATCTTCTCTCGTACTGACCACAATTCTTGAACCATATCTGTCTATGCAGACAGATGGATCAACACGCTCTACCTCTACTTCCTCTACTTCTACGTCTTCAGCTTCCTCAGATGCAGACTCGGACTTTGAGGTGGTCATAGCTTGACCCTCGACCTCAGGCTGTGCTCCTGTTTCTTCTTCTAGGACCTCAAAGTCCATTTCGTCACCCTCTTGTGGCGTATATTCATCTATGTCTCTAAAAATATCATTGAAATCAGCTGGAGGCTCCAAGATATTATCAATTAGCTCAGCAGCAACCTCTTGCTGTGCCTGAGTACCATGAGCCCATATTTCCTCTAGAGTCTCTACTCTAGGATCAATTTTTGGGGCTACTATTGATGTGCCTGCAGAGTCTGAAGTTGGACCTGCTGCCGTTGACTCTCGAACTCTGCTTGATGATGGCCTGGATGCCTGAGTTTGACTTGCTGTAGCTCTTTGCCTACTTCTTGGTTGCGGGTGAGGTTGTGGCTGTTGCTGCATTGGCTGCGGCTGAGGCCCTTCTCTAGCCCAGTTATCCCCTTCAAGGGCCACAAAATCTGGATATACCACTGCCCCAAGGAGAGGTGCATCAAGTGGTCTGACCTGCTCAGCCCTGCGGGCATTGTGTGACTGGCAGTGAGCAAAAATTCGTTTATCTATAACTGCCACACTTTGAAGATCTGGAAGCTGTGATAGATTTGGCAAAAAATGGCGGATTAACATCATCGCAAAAAGCGGACACATCAAAAATCTTTCGCGCGCTGGAGTTGTGATCTGGTGCACGAACTCCGCAAAGAACATCTCTGAATAGCTAAAACTCTTGTTATAAACCAAGGCAATCATGGCCGACTGCATCTTTGAGACAATGTAATCGAATCCCGCCTTTTTCGGTGCAAAGCACACCATTATTACATGTGCTAAATACCTCCATTGCCCAATCAAACCACTTTTCAAATAAGAAGCTTTGGTTATATCCAGGGCATATCCCATGCGCAAGAAGATCGCTTGCCTTATATGTACAGGGAAATCTATGGGCCCTGCCTTTTGTTCTACAGACCCTAGCTGCAAAATTTGACGCAACATATCCGCGGAGAAAACTATGGATTGCCCGACAACTCTTGTCCTCAAAACTGTCGGCGTCACCGTACAGTCAACTTGTATGTGCTCCCAAAATTGCCTTACATACGGTAATATAATCTGCACATTATGGGATAGTGCATACGACACCCTGGAATGTGCCAAAAACTCTACCATCTGTCTAAACGCCTGTGCTTCGGGAAGCTCTCTGTCTGGAGACATTACCATATTATGCTTCTGGAAGAACGCCCTTTCACCCATATCTGCACATAAAACAATAAACAAAATTAGTAGTGAAAGATAAAGATGAAACTTGTTTGATTACGAATTTGTTTTATTTTGAACTTACGTAAGTCCAAAATCCAACAAATTCAAATTTCTACAAGTTTGAATTTAAAATTATGCAAACATTTCGAATTTAATAATAGATTCGAAGGACATGTTCGAATTGGATTGAATTCGAGTTTGTTGACAAATTCGAATTTCCTGACAAGTTCGAACATGATGAACATGTTCGAAGTCGGTCACTTTCGAACACAAATCCATGATTTAAACCCTATTAGACTTAGAAAATAGAATTAACTAGTCCTATTTGGTTCTAATCGAAGATATATGCAATTTATTTGAAGTTTCACTCGTTGAAACTTGTGATTTTGAATCATCAAGTTTAAACCCCAAAAACTTCAAAAATCTTCGATTTTTTGCTATAATTGAGTCCTAGACTACCTAAACTTTGTATAATACTGATGTTTATACCTAATGGTGGTGATAGATTCGAACACAAATGGACAAAACTTCGAGATATAGTAGAAGATTCGAAATCGCTGCTGAGCAAGTTCGAATGTAGGTGACATAATGAGTCACTGTTGACCTATATATACTAACAACCTTCGAACTTGCATTTAAACTCGAATTTTTTGACACATTCGAATGTTAATTTGAATTTGTCTTGAATTCGAATTTAAAAGAAAATTTTAATTATTTACACTAAGCAATAGATTTTCATGCAATGTTTGTTTATTCAACCAAAAATGAATCCTTAGAAACTTTGACCTTTTTCCTACTTAGAATATAATAAAATTAAAAAATAAAATAAAATAAAATAAAAGAAAGTAAAATTTTGAATAAAATTCAAACTTAAACTACTCAAAAATACTTTTAAAATTTACTTCCAATACTAACAGAATATTTTTGGTGAGAAAGTCAGAGAAAGGTTCAATCAAATAGCGGTGTCGAATACACACTTTCAGTATTGCTCTCTCCCATTTAGGAATTTTTGATTCCTTGATTGTTTGTCGTGACACACATCTCTAGGCGATTGTTGGTATTATTTTCTCTTTAAACATGTTACAGTTTTGAATATCCCTTGGCCTTTTTATTTATCAAGAAACTACCTTACGTGTCTCATACTTAGACATACTTTTATGATCAAGGCATACACACAATGATTATAACTTTTCGGTATTGCAAATTTTCTTTAAAAGGCAAACATCGGACACAGTTATGTATTTACATACAATAGAGTGTCTTAGTTGGTCTTAAAGTTTATTTAAAGCTAGCAAGACAGCGGTGACAGGTCTGTACTGACGTACAACAAAGCGACTTATCTAGCTAACTCGAGTCAAACCAGAGGCAACAGGTCTGTACTTACGTACAACAAAGTTACTTATTTTGACTCTCAAATCACTATCATGATTTTTCTATTCTTTTCTTTTTTTTAAGATGTATCTGATGTGGCTATACATCCCCCAGAAAATTTGCATACCTCATTTAAAATCAATGTCTGTATGTCTCTAACATAAAAATTAAGACCCTTTGGTCCTACATCTAAGTTAGTTACACATATGACTTTTTCTAGAATATTTTATAAGCTTTGAGATTCCCTTTGTGCATTATGCCTACCAACACAGCAATCTAGAAACTGTATATCACTTAGAGTTCTAGGTGCATTATGTGTGAAAGCTTAACACTTAAGATTGTATCGACTGTGCTAATTTTCGTCACTTTGAACCTATGTATCTAAGACTTAACTCATTTTCTAATATTCTATTTTTTTTGAGCTTTTTATGGTTTTCTCTCTTTTTTCTTTTGTTTTTCATAAATAAGATAAGCTAATAAAATAACCTACTAAACTTACTATAAAAAGAAAAAAACTCTACTAAGCTATTGCTATAAAAAGAATTAAATTTTTCTAAGGTGAAGTTACTCTGGATTACGCACGCCATTTAGTTGAACTAACAACTCAAAACGTGACTTATCAAAAGCTTTAGTAAACAAATCAACATTATTATCTTCAGTTGCCACTTTTACCAGCTTAATTAAGTTCTTTTCAGCACAATCACGTATAAAATGGTGTCTTATGTCTATGTGCTTCATTTTACTGTGTTTAACTGGATTATTGGTTATTGCAATAGTTGACTGGTTATCTATCCTAATAGGAGTATGAGTATAAGTCAAACCGTAATCCCGCAATTGTTGTTGTATCCACAAAACATGTGAACAACAACTACCACAGCAACATATTCGGCCTCGCACGTTGACACGGCTACCGAAGTCTGTTTCTTGCATTGCCAGGAAACGAGCCTCCCACCAAGCAACTGACAACCTCCAGTTGTTGACTTTCGATTCAAGCTGCACCCTACATAATCTGAATCTGTGAAAGCTTGCAATTCCATATCACCATCCGCGTGATACCAAAGTCCCAGCTTCGGTTTCGACTTGAGGTATCTCAGAATCCCCTTCACAGCTTTCATATGCATCTCTTTTGGATTAGCTTCAAACCTAGCACAAATACACATAGCAAACATTATTTGAGGTCTAGAAGCAGTTAAATACATAAGTGATCCGATCATGGCCCGATATAACGTCGGATCCACATCGATATCACTTTCTGTACCCAGTCCGAGATTGTGATTCACTTGAATCGGCGTGCTAAAGTGAGCCATTTGCAGGCAACTCAGAATCATTCTCTGCTGGAGATCTCTCTTCTGTTGTTGTAGGCTCGGAAGTTGATGGAAAAGTCATCCTCGGAAAACTTTGACCGTCGTCATTCAGATTTAATGACGATAAGTCCTGTTCGATTGTACCTGCATTTCCATCTAAAGGAATGTTAAATGATTCAAACAGTTTGTCATAATCAACAATCCATTCCGGACCAGTTTGGGGTTCATGTGTATAACTTGTTACATCAATGTAATACACAATTTCTACCGTACAATTTGATTTGTTAAAAACCCTTTTATTTGGTGAGTTCGGCACATAACCTAGGAAATAACCTTCGTCAGCCTTTTCCCAAACTTAGGTTGATGTTTTGTTTTCATTAACGTACATGGTACCCCAAATGGTTTGAAGCTAGTTAAATTTGGTGGTCTTTTATTCAAAACTTCATAACAGGTTTTCTTCAATGATTTGACAGTAAGGACAGGATTTATAACATGACAAGCGGTATTCACTGCCTCCCCCTAAAACATGGTAGGAAGCTTTAAATCCGAGAGCATGGTCCTTGCTGCCTTAATCAAAGTCCTGTTTTTTCGATTTGCCACCCCATTTTGCGGTGGCTCATAAGGTGCACTAAATTGATGCACTATGTCTTTTGATAGGCAATATACACCAATTACAATGTTTTTGAATTTCGTTCCGTTATCACTCCTAATACGTTTTACCCGCGTCCGATAGGAGTTTTTGACTTGGTCTAAGAACCCGATAAAAAAAACCCATGAAAATCGTGGATAATCATCAGTGATAACTAAACAATACCAACTACCACCTATACTCCTTTTGTTGATTGGTCCGAACAGGTCCATATGGAACAAATCGAAAGCTGCAGATATAGAGTTCTGAGTCTTGGACTTTTGTGACTTCTTGTGTTGTTTGCCTTTCTTGCACGGTACACACTTGTCTTCAAACTTAAAACTCTTCATTGGAACACCTTGCACCAGTCCATTCTTAGTGATGTAGTTCATTTTTCTTAGGTGTAAGTGTGCCATGCGTCTGTGCCATAAAACGGATTCGGTCTCTGAAGCTTTTGATAGAAGACAAATTGGTCCCATCGAAGATTCCGGATTATTCATGTCTAGCATGTACAAGTCATTCTTCCTTGGGGCCCTCATCAGTATCCACTCTCCAGGTACTTTAAATCCTGGTTTTAGCACTAACGCCTCAGTATCAGTGAAGATTACTGAGTTCTTCTTATCACAGATTTGAGATACACTAATGAGATTGTGATCAAGTTTATCAACGTGGTAAACTTGATCAAGTTTGATAGTCCCATTAGTGACCACTCCAAGTACATGTGATATTTCCTCCTTTATTACCAGCGAATGATACAAATCCCCTATTCCCTCCCTTGAAGTCTGTGATAGACTTCTTTCCCCAGCCATGTGCCTAGAGCAACAACTGTCGATGAACCACTTGTTGTTTAGACCTGTAGTTATCTCCTGCACATGAAAGAAAAGAGGTTAGTTATCACGGGAATCCCAAGCCATGACTGACTTGGTAATACCATTCTCATCCGCATACCTGAACTCTTTCAAATACCCATCTCTCCTTTCAGGTGACTTGGGTGTTTGATTTAGAGCCTGTTGTGGTGCAGAGTGATTTAGGTTCACTCTCGGCCTTTGTGTCGTCATTTGCTGTGGTGCCCTTGAATAATTTCGATTATAAGGCATTTCCGAGTGATATCCCGGGGCTCTACCTGGTGTCTGATGTCTTACAGGAGTGTGTGACCTAACCGGAGTGTAAGCTCTTCTTGGTGTAGTACTCTTATAAGTTTGTTGTGGTCCTGACCTAGATTGATTAGGGACTATAGTTTGTGAATTAGTCCTAACCACTTCATTCGGTCTACCTGACACAGTTATTTGTTTCACAGCAGTCTTAATTTTCTCGGTGTTTTGAGAACCACTTGTGCTTGCTACACTTGGAGAAGGTTTATGTTGTTCCGTCTTTCCATTTCTAGGTGCAGATTTTACCTTCCTATGTGGACAACTAGAAGGAACATGTCCCTTTTCATGATATCTAAAACAAGACATTTTGTCAATAGACTTCTTATGCGTGCCCTTTGACTTAGGTGTCTCACTAGTGTCTTGTTCTTTTGTCTCAACTACAGTTACCGTTTCTTGTTTTTGATTATTAAAGTCGGGTTTGGCTTCTCCTACAATATTAGCAGTAGAAGATGGCACAAATTTGACTTTCTTAATCTTGTCATTGTTACTAGTCACTTTAGTTTCTTTATCCTTAACAGATTCATACATAGGTTCAGATGTTACCTCTGATTCAACTGATTTATCAGTTTTCTCCTGAGGTTGAGGCACATAGTTATCATTGAAGGTTGGAGGACTCTCATTATACCCTAAACCTACAGATTTCTTAGACTGACGCTGTGCATCTAAGATCTTTTCTAGGTTCAGTGAAGAGTTCCTAAACTTTTCAAGTTTACTATTCACATCTGCTACCTTAACCTTAGCTTCTGGTAGCTCTACCTCTTTAATCTTAAGCTCTTTGTGCAACGCCTCAACATGTTCATACATTATTTCTATTCTAACACACTACTCACTCAGCTTGTCTTTAAGAACTATGACATCTTGTGCATCTGCCTTTAGCTTATTTCTAAGGTCTTCTTTTATATCTAAGAGGCTAGCATTGTCCGATTTTAAGGATTCCCTTTGAGCAGTTAGATTTGTATGTGTTTCAAGCACTAAATTTAATCTATCATTAGTACTAGCACAGAAAGCACATAAATCTCGGAATGTAGAGGAGTTCAGAATTACCTTTGCGTGAGCTGAATCCACGTTTGCCATTTGTGCAGCAAACTCTAGAATTGTCTAACTTTCTGACTTCTCTACTGGCACAGGACTGGTATCATTCTTATTGCTGTCCTCAGCCTCTTCCTCTGCTCCGACACTTCCAGTACGTCTCTGTTACTTCAGCCATGAAGGCTCTAGCGTTAGACTCTGGATGTGTACTCCAGTCATATGTTCCATCAAGCTGTCTGTCAGATGTGACAT
This sequence comes from Centrapalus pauciflorus, assembly GCA_020465985.1. Lineage (NCBI taxonomy): Eukaryota > Viridiplantae > Streptophyta > Magnoliopsida > Asterales > Asteraceae > Centrapalus > Centrapalus pauciflorus. The sequence continues at coordinate 36,086 of JAANYP010000455.1, read as the reverse complement.
TGGTTAACAGACCAGCTATGTTTGCCTGATTACTCGAACTAATCGGCTGATATCTCCCTTGAGACTGATTCTGGTACTGGTTCTGGTTCCGGTAGTTCTCAACTTTAGGTCTTTGACATTCTCTAGCAAAATGTCCTAAACCTTGGCAGTTGCAGCACTTAACTTTGGATTTATCAAACCTAATTTTATTTTTGCTGACATTGAGATCCCGTCCTCTTGATGAATCTCTTGACTCGCTGAGTCACCATGTCCAGTTGCCATTGTAGATCCATCTCCTCTAAATCATCAGGATCTACCTGATCATAGTCTTCATCACATAGAGCAGGATCGTTGATTTTCCCTTGAACGTAATTGCCATAGGCGGCCACAAATGAAGCCAAAAGATTTAAGTGATCTTCAGCTGATTTTGCACTCATCGGCATCCTTGAGTATCCTTGAGACGTAGATGCAGATTGAGTTGGCTTTTCTTCCGGTCTGGAGTACCCTAAGATAGCCCGACTCCCTGAGTCATCCACTTCAACCGGAGTCGATGTTTCACCCGTAAAGAATGCTGTAGCCATCTTTAATTCACTTGCTAGTTAAGGTTTGGACTTCCCTAAATACATATCCGGATCCTGTACTTGGTCATAATCTCGTTCCTTTTTCAGCAATTCAAAGTTATAGGCCCTCAGCGTTCCTATGACTTTATCTAGAGTTAGAGTATCAAACTTCTCTTCATCAGGCTTTATCAGCGCCACATACATCTCCCATTTGGCTGGTAAATTATCTAGAATTTTTCCAATCTTCTCTGACTCACGATACTCGACATCGTGGTTGTCTAACTCAGTCAACAAATGATAGTTACTAGTAATGGTCTCATCCAGCTTTTCGTTTTTCAAAGCCTTGAAAATAGCGAACTGCTGCTTGAGCATTTCCATTCTACCTTTTCTAACCCTAAGATTTCTTTCACACCTTTTTTCCAGTGCACCCCACAACTCTTTTGCTGTCCGATGATTGCGAAATGTGTGTAGGATTTCCTGAGGTAAAGCCATTCTAATAATCGAGAATGCTCGGTTTTCGGCTTCGTATAACTTCTTATCATCATCCTTCATCATTTGATATGACAAGACTCTTTGACGGCCTTCAACCTCTGTTGTAGGTGGAATGTATCCCTCATCGATTCAAATCCACATTCTCATATTATTGAATCTAGCGAAGTCGACGAACCTATCCTTCCACCAATAATAATCTTCTAATTTCATCAACTTAGGTGGAGAATTTGCCTTTCCGACCTCATGGTCCATCTCAATAAACCTTTTTAAACTTGTCATTGTTTCGTAAAAGTTTGAATTTAAAACTTAGTTTAATTTAATTCGAAGTTAATTTAAATTTACCCCTTCGAACTTGAGGAAGTTCGAATATAATTTATTTCAAATTTATTTGAAATTAAATTCGAAATTAGGTTTGAACTTCAACCAAATTCGAAATAGTTGACAAATTCGAAGATTTAGATAAACTCGAAGTTGTAAATTCGAATATAGTGAAATTCGAAAATTGGCAAATTCGAATTAATTAAACTCGAATCAAACCCTAAAATGACTTCGACAGGAGTGTATTTTCTGACAAAATCTAATTTTGAATAAACCAGAATACCCCCTTGATGTTCGAGTGCCGCAAGTTTGAAAAACGGCAAACAATTCGATCTTTTCAAGGTTTCAGTTTAAACCAATATTGTTAAGTGAAAAATATTGATTTCGACCAAAAAAATTCAACTAGTGCAAACTATTCTCCGTTATGTTGCTTGTATAGCTCGAAAATCAATCCAAAAACATGATTTGACCGTCCAAAAACTTCAAGAAACCACAGATGTTACTTGTGAACACGAAGAGCACCACGAACACCCTTATGGCTATGATACCACTTGTAAGGTCGCCTGCCAACGAGTGCGGAATCCTCGTTAGCGGCTTGACGGATAGACCACGCACACCGAAACACGGAGACTAACACAGTGTTTGACGAACAACGAATCGTCCTAACACGATGATTCTCTCCACACGAAACTCTCTGATTGCTATCAATTTCGAGATCGCCCTTTGCACTAAACGCTCTGAAATTCTGTAAAAATCTAATAATTAATCAAATTAACCCTTAATTATACTGCCCAGTTCGAGTTTGTCTAAGACAAGTTCGAACTTGGCCCAAGGCCTTTTCGAACTTGTCCTCTAACAAATTTGAACCTTTGCCTTCAAACTTATGTTTGAACTTATTGTAATACATTACACCAAGTTCAAACATATATCCAAATAATATAAAACATATATAAACAAACATATAACACACATATAACAAATACTTGTTAATGTATAATAATAGTCAAATTGACTTTTACAGAATATGTCTATACTTAGACTGCTATCGTCACCCAGGGTGCACTAACATGCCTCAGCAAGCTTAGCCCTAGACTCAGCTAATTCCATATCTTTAAGAGAGGTCTTTTTGGTCAGTGACTCTTCATGCTCATAAATTAGATCATTCCTGACACTTTGTTCAATAAGTTTGTCATTTAGAACTATCAAATCTTGAGCATCATTTCTCAGTTTGGCCTGAAGATCTTTCTTAATGTCTAATAAATTAGCATTATCTGAATTTCACGATTGAATTTGAGCAGTCATAGATGAATGTGTTTCTAGTACTAAATTAAATTTATCATTCAAAGTAATACATAAAACACATAAAGCATGAAAAGTAGAGAAGTTTAGAACTACCTTTTTCCGAACAGATTTGATGTTGGCCATATGAGCTGCAAACACCAAAGTAGTCAGCTCCTCAGTAATTTCCAGCACCAAAGGATCTGAATCAGACTGCTGCGTATCCTCTTTATTTTCCTCTTCTGCTCCCATATCCGTTTCTGTCACTTCGGCCAATAAAGCCCTAGTATTCGCCACTGGATATGTATTCCAATCACATGTGCCATCTAACTGTTTGTTAGACCCCACATTAGTAAGTAAACCAACAACTGAACCCTGATTTCCTGATCTCTGATTCCCTGAACTGGCTGAATACTGATGTCCCGAGTTCCGATGATTATCCATTTTGGGTCTTTGATACTCTCTCGCAAAGTGTCCCAACCCCTGACAGTTATAGCACCTAACTTTTGACTTATCGAATCCTACGTTGTTCACACTTAGATTTCTTCCCTTTCTTTTCATGAACCTCTTCAATCTCTGTGTGACCATAGCCAATTGCCATTGTAGGTCCATTTGCTTCAAGTCATCCGGATCCACCTGATTATAATCTTCTTCCCATAGAGCTGGATCGTTTATTTTCCCTTGAATACAATTCCCGTAAGCTGCTACAAACGATGCTAGAAGCTTTAGTTGCTCCTCTGCAGTTTTAGCACTCATTGGCATTTTTGTGTATCCTTGAGACGTAGATGCTGATTGAGTTGGCTTTTCTTCCATTTTCGAAAACCTTAGGAATGCCCTACTGCTCGATTCTTCTACAGCTATTGGAATTGATTCTTTTCCTGAGAAGAAAGCTGTGGCTCCCGACTTCATATCACTAGTAATCGATAGTTTTGTCTTCCCAAAATACATTTCAGGATCTTGGACCTGCTCATCCTCCTTTTCCTTTTTATGTATTTTGAAATTATAAGCCCTCAGTGTTCCAACTACTCCTTCAAGAGTGAGAGTCTTGAACTTCTCTAAAGCGGTGTACATTTCCCATCTTGCTGGTAAAGCATCTAGAAGCTTTTCAATTTTCTCAGTCTCTTGATAAACAACATTGTGATTGACCAGCTCCGTTAACAGATGAAAGTATCTCGTAATTGTCTCGTTAAATGTCTCGTTCTTCAGAGCCTTGAAAATTGCAAATTGTGGTTTCAGCATCTCCATCCTACTCTTGCAAACCCGTGGATTTCCCTCACACCTTTTCTCTAGAGCATCCCATAGCTCTTTAGCAGTGCTATGATTTCTCGTGGTGTGTAGAATTTCTTGAGGTAACACCATTCGGATAATCGAGAGAGCTCGGTTCTCGGCCTCATACAGTTTCTTATCATCATTCTTCATCTTCTGATATGATAAGAGTCTTTGACGACCTTCAAATTCTTGCGTAGGTGGCACATATCCCTCATCGATTCAAATCCACATTCGCATATCGTTGAAACGAGCAAAATCGGCAAACCTATCCTTCCACCAATAATAGTCTTCCAGCTTCATTATCTTTGGCAGAGAATTTGCCTTACCAACCTCATGAACCATTTCAATGAATTTTTGCAAACTTGACATCCTGTCTAAACCTTTTGTTCCCAAACATAATTAATCTAATTTAAATTCCTTCGAACTTAGAGAAGTACAAATTAATTTAATATTAAATTCGCTTGAAATTAAATTCGAATTTAACTAAGTTCGAATTCAACAAGTTCGACTAACTGACAAGTTAAAAAATTCCGACAAGTTCGAATAGAACTTAATTTTCTGACAAATTTGATGCTAGCAAGTTCGAATTTCAGCCAAATTCGAAGGAAGCACTAAATTAAGTTCGACAGGAGCGTATTTTCTGACAAGTTCGAGTGAACCCTAATACCCCTATGTTCGAGCGCCGCAAGTTCGAGAAACGGCCAAAAGTTTGATTTTTTTCAAGTTTTCAGTTTAAACCAAAGTTTTTAGGATTATAAACTATGATTTCGACTGAAAGAATGAACTAATGTGAAACTTTTCTCCGTTACTTTGCTTGTATAACTAGAAAAACTTATTAAAAATGTGATTTTTCCGTCCAAAACGTCAAGAAACCAAGAATGTCTAAGATTAACGCGAAGAACATGATGAACACCCTTTTGGCTCTGATACCACTTGTATGGTCACCTACCTACGGATCTGATCTTGACGTGACACCGTCCAACGAGTGCGGAATCCTCGTTAGTGGCTTAACGGATTGATCACACACACGAAACACGGAGACACACACGATGATAGACGTAAACTCGAACGTCCCGACACGTGATTCTCTCCAATAGCACACTGAATTCTCTCTGCAAGTACATTATATAGCCGATAAGTTCGTGAAGACGCTCCTCCCAAACTTGTAGACGCTACTCTTGAACTTATCTTTGAACTTATTTTAGAACTTATTCTAGAACTTATTTCTAGAACTTATTCTAGAACTTAATTCTAGAACTTATTCTAGAACTTAATCTGGAACTTATTTCTAGAACTTATTATAGAACTTATTATGATAGTCTAGAACTTGCCATGCAAATGTAAACATCATACACAATCATCATAACAACAACAAAACTAGACTGCTGTCATCACACCAGATCTACCAACAGACTCCCCCTTGACAAGAGCTTCTAGTTGTTGTTCATTGATCGTAATAGATTATCAGACTCAGAGACTATGAATACTGAAACTAGATAGCTATTGTCACATCGGGTGTATCCCCTTGACGATAGCTTCAAGTATATATTCATTACTCTATGAATACCAAAATCACCTTTTCTTCTTTGTTATCCATGACTGCCTCTCAAGTTTCGCTGTCCTCACCGGTTTGTAGACTAACTTAGGGGCTGTTTGATTACTTTTTTCAATAAGTTCTGTCTCTATTAAGTTGTCTGACTGGAAAAATTATGTTGTCATTTGTCTTATATGTTGCATTGACCGTCTGAATAAAATAAAATTACAAATTTAACCTTTATTTTAAACTTTAAAATCTAAAATATTCATGTGATAAAAAAGATATTTTATATGCATTATCAACAATTAGCTGGTGCCCAACAAATATCCATGTTATGAAAGAATAATTTATATGCATTATACAAACAAGATGCAACGCAGCAATCAAGAAAGAAGACAAATACCCCAAAGTTTTATCAACAATTTACAAAAAAACAAAACCAGTACATCAATGGCAACGGTTAAGAAAACCAATCTAGAAGAAGCAATCGATGATTGTAGCCAAAAAAAAAAAGAAGAAGCCAAGAGTGCAGTAGTAGAAGAGGGCGACAGAGGAGATTGCAACAATAAGGAAGTCGACAACGAAGACAGCAGTAACATTGAGACTTCAACAATGGTGAAACTATGTTCCGGGAAACGGCGATGGTGGGATGACCACGACGTAGTCAACAGAGGATGAGTGGGGAGTCAAAGGACCGGTGATGACGGTGGGAGTCGAAGGAGCTAACGGCGGAGGTCACGCAACAATGATGTTGTATGAGTAAGGATCATCGACGGAGGTGATGTGGTGGAGTAGCGATGGTCTCGCGTTGACGACCATGGTAGTTGTGTAGACAGGGTGGTGGGAGTTGAAGGCATTAGAGGAGTGGTCTCTGGAAGGAAGACAAAGAAGGGTATTTGTGGAAGACAGTTGACTGAATGTGGAAGAGTGTACTTTGTAGGCTTAATGAAAATGCTGGCCGTTCTTGATTGGCTCAAGGAGTAAGTCTCAAACAAACAAAAAGAAAAAACTGACCGAGAAAGCTTCTTAATACATTCAGTCCATTAAGTTTCAATCAAACACACCCTTAGTCCATCTCCTACTAGTCATAGGATTTATTCTTATTTGAACCACATCTCTTCTACCAACTCTTAGATTAACTTTTCAAATCTTCCAGAACGACCCTCCCTTCTGATAGTTTTTGCAAACACCTCAGCATAAGAATCGTCTTCCTAGATTTATAAGGTCCTTCCAAGCTAAATCAATCACTTCACACTTCATAATCTGATTCATCATTTAGTGCAGATTTCAGCAACTCTAGATCTATCACATTCTGATCTTCATTCATAACACCTTCATCGAGTGACTTCCAATTAGGTATATCTTTAGGACTAAACACTCATTCCTCAAGATCCTCCTGTTCTAAGTCATCTTCGAAGACGAACCTCATTTCATCTTCATCCAACCCTGACATTGCTTCGATCAGACCTTATCTTCAGTTACTTTAGACGACGTATATGATTCCTTGTCTTTTCCCTTGTTAGCGACTATGAACACCGACTCCCCCTGAAGACCAGCAAGCTGAGCAAATTGTTGTCTTGAAAGATCTGCCAGCTCACTATTCAGGCCATCTTCTTTGACTTCTCTACAATAAAACGTCCAAGAAGTGAAAAATCCTCGTTAGGGGTTTAACGGACTGATCACACACACGAAACACGGAGACCAACATGATGATTGACGTAAACTCGAACGTCCCGACACGTGATTCTCTCCAACAACACACTGAAATCTCTCTGCAAGTTCGTAATCGCCCGAATACTAATTTCTGCAAAGATTCTTTTCACCCGGATGCTCTGTTTGATCTCAAGTTCGACAAAACCTCTGAGCCGTCAAAGATCCCTGAATTCAAAAAGATATGTTCATTATATAGCCGATAAGTTCATGAAGACTCTCCTCACGAACTTGTAGACGCTCCTCTTGAACTCATCTTTGAAATTATTCAAGAACTTATTCTAGAACTTATTCATGAACTTATTCAAGAACTTATTTCTAGAACTTATTCTAGAACTTAATCTAGAACTTATTTCTAGAACTTATTATGATAGTCTAGAACTTACCATGAAAATGTGAACATCATACACAATCGTGATATCAATAACAAAACTAGACTACTGTCGTCACACCGGATGTACCAACATGAAGTCTGAAATCTCTAAGCTAAAAGCTGATCTTGAAATAAAATCTAATAAACTGAATTGTTTTCATGAGTTGAAAACTAAACTTGATGAAGTAAAACACATCAAGAACATTTTATCAGAGAAAAAGAGAGAAACAGACTTAAAGCATGCTAAGCTTCAAAATATTGTTGACTCTTGGTGCCATTGCTCAAATTCAAGCCTATCTCAAAGGAGATCTTAATACAACAGCTTCTATTGTTGAAATCAAGAATCTAGAAATAGATTTATCCTCTTGTTGACCTTCGAAATACTTTTATCCAAAAAGTAAATGGAAAGCTGGTTTCAACAAACAGGTTTGTCATGCCTCAAAACACTGACAGTTTATGTGAAAAAACTACAAAAACTGATGATTGAATGTGTTCTCCATCAAACCAGCCTGTTAAGTGCTTGGCCAGTTCATATAAACAAAAGAATGGAAAACAACGTAAAATTACAGCTTCGTCCACTAAGCTTGTCAACCAGACAGGTTTTGGGGTTAAAGCTGATGGCAAGAAATTTGTTAATCCATTAAATGCTGAACATTTTGATAACAAGTTTTCAAAAGGAAAGCAGCCTGCATCCAACAAGGGTAAGTCTCATGTTTGAACCACATCTCTTCTACCAACTCTTAGATTAACTTTTCAAATCTTCCAGAACGACCCTCCCTTCTGATAGTTTTTGCAAACACCTCAGCATAAGAATCGTCTTCCTAGATTTATAAGGTCCTTCCAAGCTAAATCAATCACTTCACACTTCATAATCTGATTCATCATTTAGTGCAGATTTCAGCAACTCTAGATCTATCACATTCTGATCTTCATTCATAACACCTTCATCGAGTGACTTCCAATTAGGTATATCTTTAGGACTAAACACTCATTCCTCAAGATCCTCCTGTTCTAAGTCATCTTCGAAGACGAACCTCATTTCATCTTCATCCAACCCTGACATTGCTTCGATCAGACCTTATCTTCAGTTACTTTAGACGACGTATATAATTCCTTGTCTTTTCCCTTGTTAGCGACTATGAACACCGACTCCCCCTGAAGACCAGCAAGCTGAGCAAATTGTTGTCTTGAAAGATCTGCCAGCTCACTATTCGGGCCATCTTCTTTGACTTCTCTACAATAAAACGTCCAAGAAGTGAAAAATCCTCGTTAGGGGTTTAACGGACTGATCACACACACGAAACACGGAGACCAACATGATGATTGACGTAAACTCGAACGTCCCGACACGTGATTCTCTCCAACAACACACTGAAATCTCTCTGCAAGTTCGTAATCGCCCGAATACTAATTTCTGCAAAGATTCTTTTCACCCGGATGCTCTGTTTGATCTCAAGTTCGACAAAACCTCTGAGCCGTCAAAGATCCCTGAATTCAAAAAGATATGTTCATTATATAGCCGATAAGTTCATGAAGACTCTCCTCACGAACTTGTAGACGCTCCTCTTGAACTCATCTTTGAAATTATTCAAGAACTTATTCTAGAACTTATTCATGAACTTATTCAAGAACTTATTTCTAGAACTTATTCTAGAACTTAATCTAGAACTTATTTCTAGAACTTATTATGATAGTCTAGAACTTACCATGAAAATGTGAACATCATACACAATCGTGATATCAATAACAAAACTAGACTACTGTCGTCACACCGGATGTACCAACATGAAGTCTGAAATCTCTAAGCTAAAAGCTGATCTTGAAATAAAATCTACTAAACTGAATTGTTTTCATGAGTTGAAAACTAAACTTGATGAAGTAAAACACATCAACAACATTTTATCAGAGAAAAAGAGAGAAACAGACTCAAAGCATGCTAAGCTTCAAAATATTGTTGACTCTTGGTGCCATTGCTCAAATTCAAGCCTATCTCAAAGGAGATCTTAATACAACAGCTTCTATTGTTGAAATCAAGAATCTAGAAATAGATTTATCCTCTTGTTGACCTTCGAAATACTTTTATCCAAAAAGTAAATGGAAAGCTGGTTTCAACAAACAGGTTTGTCATGCCTCAAAACACTGACAGTTTATGTGAAAAAACTACAAAAACTGATGATTGAATGTGTTCTCCATCAAACCAGCCTGTTAAGTGCTTGGCCAGTTCATATAAACAAAAGAATGGAAAACAACGTAAAATTACACCTTCGTCCACTAAGCTTGTCAACCAGACAGGTTTTGGGGTTAAAGCTGATGGCAAGAAATTTGTTAATCCATTAAATGCTGAACATTTTGATAACATTTTTTCAAAAGGAAAGCAGCCTGCATCCAACAAGGGTAAGTCTCATGTTTGAACCACATCTCTTCTACCAACTCTTAGATTAACTTTTCAAATCTTCCAGAACGACCCTCCCTTCTGATAGTTTTTGCAAACACCTCAGCATAAGAATCGTCTTCCTAGATTTATAAGGTCCTTCCAAGCTAAATCAATCACTTCACACTTCATAAGCTGATTCATCATTTAGTGCAGATTTCAACAACTCTAGATCTATCACATTCTGATCTTCATTCATAACACCTTCATCGAGTGACTTCCAATTAGGTATATCTTTAGGACTAAACACTCATTCCTCAAGATCCTCCTGTTCTAAGTCATCTTCGAAGACGAACCTCATTTCATCTTCATCCAACCCTGACATTGCTTCGATCAGACCTTATCTTCAGTTACTTTAGACGACGTATATGATTCCTTGTCTTTTCCCTTGTTAGCGACTATGAACACCGACTCCCCCTGAAGACCAGCAAGCTGAGCAAATTGTTGTCTTGAAAGATCTGCCAGCTCACTATTCGGGCCATCTTCTTTGACTTCTCTACAATACAACGTCCAAGAAGTGCAAAATCCTCGTTAGGGGTTTAACGGACTGATCACACACACGAAACACGGAGACCAACACGATGATAGACGTAAACTCGAACGTCCCGACACGTTATTGTCTCCAACAACACACTGAAATCTCTCTGCAAGTTCGTAATCGCCCGAATACTAATTTCTGCAAAGATTCTTTTCACCCGGATGCTCTGTTTGATCTCAAGTTCGACAAAACCTCTGAGCCGTCAAAGATCCCTGAATTCACAAAGATATGTTCATTATATAGCCGATAAGTTCATGAAGACTCTCCTCACGAACTTGTAGACGCTCCTCTTGAACTCATCTTTGAAATTATTCAAGAACTTATTCTAGAACTTATTCATGAACTTATTCAAGAACTTATTTCTAGAACTTATTCTAGAACTTAATCTAGAACTAATTTCTAGAACTTATTATGATATTCTAGAACTTACCATGAAAATGTAAACATCATACACAATCGTGATATCAATAACAAAACTAGACTGCTGTCGTCACACCGGATGTACCAACATGAAGTCTGAAATCTCTAAGCTAAAAGCTGATCTTGAAATAAAATCTAGTAAACTGAATTGTTTTCAAGAGTTGAAAACTAAACTTGATGAAGTAAAACACATCAACAACATTTTATCAGAGGAAAAGAGAGAAACAGACTCAAAGCATGCTAAGCTTTAAAATATTGTTGACTCTTGGTGCCATTGCTCAAATTCAAGCCTATCTCAAAGGAGATCTTAATACAACAGCTTCTATTGTTGAAATCAAGAATCTAGAAATAGATTTATCCTCTTGTTGACCTTCGAAATACTTTTATCCAAAAAGTAAATGGAAAGCTGGTTTCAACAAACGTGTTTGTCATGCCTCAAAACACTGACAGTTTATGTGAAAAAACTACAAAAACTGATGATTGAATGTGTTCTCCATCAAACCAGCCTGTTAAGTGCTTGGCCAGTTCATATAAACAAAAGAATAGAAAACAACGTAAAATTGCAGCTTCGTCCACTAAGCTTGTCAACCAGACAGGTTTTGGGGTTAAAGCTGATGGCAAGAAATTTGTTAATCCATTAAATGCTGAACATTTTGATAACAAGTTTTCAAAAGGAAAGCAACCTGCATCCAACAAGGGTAAGTCTCATGTTTGAACCACATCTCTTCTACCAACTCTTAGATTAACTTTTCAAATCTTCCAGAACGACCCTCCCTTCTGATAGTTTTTGCAAACACCTCAGCATAAGAATCGTCTTCCTAGATTTATAAGGTCCTTCCAAGCTAAATCAATCACTTGACACTTCATAATCTGATTCATCATTTAGTGCAGATTTCAGCAACTCTAGATCTATCACATTCTGATCTTCATTCATAACACCTTCATCGAGTGACTTCCAATTAGGTATATCTTTAGGACTAAACACTGATTCCTCAAGATCCTCCTGTTCTAAGTCATCTTCGAAGACGAACCTCATTTCATCTTCATCCAACCCTGACATTGCTTCGATCAGACCTTATCTTCAGTTACTTTAGACGACGTATATGATTCCTTGTCTTTTCCCTTGTTAGCGACTATGAACACCGACTCCCCCTGAAGACCAGCAAGCTGAGCAAATTGTTGTCTTGAAAGATCTGCCAGCTCACTATTTGGGCCATCTTCTTTGACTTCTCTACAATACAACGTCCAAGAAGTGCAAAATCCTCGTTAGGGGTTTAATGGACTGATCACACACACGAAACACGGAGACCAACACGATGACAGACGTAAACTCGAACGTCCCGACACGTGATTCTCTCCAACAACACACTGAAATCTCTCTGCAAGTTCGTAATCGCCCGAATACTAATTTCTGCAAAGATTCTTTTCACCCGGATGCTCTGTTTGATCTCAAGTTCGACAAAACCTCTGAGCCGTCAAAGATCCCTGAATTCACAAAGATATGTTCATTATATAGCCGATAAGTTCATGAAGACTCTCCTCACGAACTTGTAGACGCTCCTCTTGAACTCATCTTTGAAATTATTCAAGAACTTATTCTAGAACTTATTCATGAACTTATTCAAGAACTTATTTCTAGAACTTATTCTAGAACTTAATCTAGAACTTATTTCTAGAACTTATTATGATAGTCTAGAACTTACCATGAAAATGTAAACATCATACACAATCGTGATATCAATAACAAAACTAGACTGCTGTCGTCACACCGGATGTACCAACATGAAGTCTGAAATCTCTAAGCTAAAAGCTGATCTTGAAATAAAATCTAGTAAACTGAATTGTTTTCATGAGTTGAAAACTAAACTTGATGAAGTAAAACACATCAACAACATTTTATCAGAGGAAAAGAGAGAAACAGACTCAAAGCATGATAAGCTTCAAAATATTGTTGACTCTTGGTGCCATTGCTCAAATTCAAGCCTATCTCAAAGGAGATCTTAATACAACAGCTTCTATTGTTGAAATCAAGAATCTAGAAATAGATTTATCCTCTTGTTGACCTTCGAAATACTTTTATCCAAAAAGTAAATGGAAAGCTGGTTTCAACAAACAGGTTTGTCATGCCTCAAAACACTGACAGTTTATGTGAAAAAACTACAAAAACTGATGATTGAATGTGTTCTCCATCAAACCAGCCTGTTAAGTGCTTGGCCAGTTCATATAAACAAAAGAATGGAAAACAACGTAAAATTGCAGCTTCGTCCACTAAGCTTTTCAACCAGACAGGTTTTGGGGTTAAAGCTGATGGCAAGAAATTTGTTAATCCATTAAATGCTGAACATTTTGATAACAAGTTTTCAAAAGGAAAGCAGCCTGCATCCAACAAGGGTAAGTCTCATGTTGGAAGAAAACCTGCTGTGATTTCAAATAAGTTTTTAAATCATAGTCGAAAGCTAGTTATTAATGAAAGAAAATCTTTTGATAAAACCAGACATGTTGATCACTCTACCACAAGTAGGGAAAAGTCATCACAACTCAGTAAAGGCAAAGGCAAAGCCATTGCTCAAACTAAGAAAACAAAAAATAAGTTTTCCAAATCTATGGAAGGAAAAAAGATAGTTAAATTACCTGTATTTGATATCTGTCCTCCCAAAAAGAGGAAAGAGTATACAGGCAAAGCTGTTGCTGTAGTCTATTCCACTCAATCTGCTGGATATTCTAAAACAAATGAAATGTGTGTAAAACCTGTTGAGAAGTCCAACAGAGATATAACAGAATGTGTTTCTGGGAGTACTTCTTCCGAAAAGTCTAAAAAGAGAAAATGTAACAAATGTGGAAAGAAGACTCATATGGATAAGGACTGTCCTGAAACTGAGGACATGTGGCCTGCGGACAATGTTAGCTCCAATATTGCAAAAACCAGCATCGTTGGAATTAACATTGTCACTAAGGAGATTAACTCTGTTGATACAATCCAAATTGGGAATATTATTGTTGATCTCAGTGGTACATCAGCAAATGTTGATGAAGAGGGAGAACTCATCCTTGTAATTAGTTCCCCTAAAAACTAATATTTCCCCATGTCACTCTGTAGGTTAAACAACCAAGCCAAGTTTGGTACTTGGACAGTGGCTGCTTTGGCCACATGACAGGTTGCAAAGATTTGCTGAGTGATCCCAAGCCTAAAAAACGCCCAAAGGTCACATTTGGTGACAATGTCACGGGATCCACAGAAGGATATGGAACCCTTCACGCTGATGCTACAATATTCAACAGAGTGGCCTATGTGTCTAGGCTAAAACATAATCTTGTAAGCATTAGTCAACTGTGTAATGCTGGCTACAAGGTTAACTTTGATGAGCACCTGGGGTACATACTGGATTCCCAAGGCAAACTTGTGCTGTTTGGACAAAGAAAGAAAGGTGTATATCTTGTAAATATGAAATCTGCTAGTCCAACAATTGAAACCTGTTTTATCTCAAGAAGCAATGCAGACCTCAACTAGTTATGGCTATCACACCTGAACCTCAAAAATATCAACAAACTGTGTAAGAAATAGTTGGTAACAGGTTTGCTTTCTATAACTTATGTTAAGGATCTCTCAAAACTTTTCAGCTATGAGAACTCCACAACAAAATGGAGTTGCTGAAAGGAGGAACAGAACCCTCATAGATACTACTAAAACTATATTGTGTGCATCAAGTTTGCCTTCATCATTTTTGGCTGACGCTGTCAACACTGCCTGCTTCACTAATAACAGATCCTTAGTGGTGAAAAGGTTCAACAAGACTCCTTATGAATTAATCAACGGGAGAAAGCCAAATATAAGCTATTACCATGTGTTTGGATGCCCTTGTTTCATTCTGAATCAAAAAGATCAGCTGGCCAAGTTTGAACCCAAAGCTGATTAAGGAGTGTTTGTTAGATACTCAGTTGTTTCTAAAGCTTACAGAGTATACAACCACAAAAGAAAGGTGATAGATGAATCTATCAATATAACCTTTGAGGACTCCATAAATCCTTCTACCGAAGCTGTTCTTGAATCAGTTTCAGGAGATTTCAACTTTGATGATCTTATGCATTCCAATGCTGAAGAGGACTCAAAAGTTTCCATATCGTCCAGAGTGGAACCTGTTAACCATAATGGACATAATTATGATTACATTGGTACACCCTATGTGAATAAGTGTACTAATATAGTCAATGTACCATGTCCAGAACCAATCAATGCTGATTTTCCTGAATCCTCAGTTGATGTGTTCAACAATAATGGTTCATCCTCAACAAGTGAACAGGATCAAGAAGTCAGTGTGCCTGAAAATCTTGTAAGGTGTATTGAAAGACCTGGTGAGAGTGAAGCTAAATCAGAAGAACCTTCATTGAAGCATGATCATAAGTGGATCAGGTGTCACCCAAATGATCAAATAATTGGTGACCTCAACAAAGGTGTGCAAACAAGATGGGACAATCTAGGAAAATTTTGTATGTTTTCTACTTTTGTGACCCTAATGGTGCTAAAGAAAGTAGATGATGCACTTAAAGATTCCAACTGGATCACTTCCATGTAAGAAGAACTCAAGCAGTTTGAGAGAAACAAAGTATGGAAGCTGGTCCCTGTACCTAAAGGTAAAACCATAATTGGCAGCAAATAGGGTTTCAGAAATAAGATGTATGAGCAAGGTCAAGTCATAAGAAACAAGGCAAGACTAGTTGCTCAAGGGTATAGGCAAGAAGAAGGCATAGATTATGATGAAACAATTGCTCCCGTGGCTAGGTTAGAAGCAATTGGTTTGTTTCTAGCCTATGCTGTCCACAAAAGCATGAAGGTATTTCAAATGGATGTAAAGAGTGCATTTTTGAATGGGAAGCTGCAAGAAGAGGTATATGACAAGCAGCCTTCAGGTTTTGGAAATGAACAACATCCAGGTTTTGTCTATAAGTTGGATAAAGCTCTGTATGGAATGAAACAAGCCCCTAGAGCCAGGTATGATACCCTACTGATTCCTTATGAGCAATGACTATTCCAGAGGTAAAGTGGATACTACATTGTTCAAAAAGAAAGTGAAAACTAATATTATGCTTGTTCAAATTTATGTGGATGATATAATATTTGGTTCTACTAATGAATAGTTATGCAAGGATTTTTCACTGATCATGAATTCTAAATATGAAATGACCATGATGGGTGAACTTACTTTCTTTCTAGGATTACAGGTTAAACAAACCTCAAAGGGAATTTTCATGAATCAAAAAAAGTATACATTAGATTATCTGAAAAAGTTTAAATTTGATTAACTTTCTCCCATCAGAACCCCAATGGCAACCATTATAAAATTGGATGTCGATGCCTGTGGCAAAATTGTTCTAGTAATAGCTTCCAGAGGCATGTTTGGGAGCTTGCTATATTTAACTGCTAGTAGACCAGATATTATGCTTGCTACCTGTTTGTGTGCTAGGTTTCAAGCTGATCCAAAGGAATCACATCTAGCGGCTATAAAAAGGATGTTTAGATACCTAAATGGTACACTAGGTTTGGGTCTTTTGTATCCCAAAGACACCAGCCTTGAATTTGGCTATTCAGATTCTGATTTTGCAGGTTGCAGGCTAGACAGAAAGAGCACAACAGGTGGATGCCAACTTCTTGGTTGAAAGTTGACCAGTTGGTGCAGCAAGAAACAAAATTCTGTTTCTACTTCTACTGCTGAAGCTGAGTACATTGCTGCTAGAAGCTGCTGCGGGTAGTTTCTAAGGATGCATCATCAGCTTGAGGATTCTGGCCTTGTATATATGTAACATCTGGCACAAAATCAGGTTAGAAACTATAACCTAATCAATAGTTATTAGCAAGTTATAACCTAATCAGTGGTCATTAACAATTAATAAAGGAGATTAACAAACTTCATAAGGAAATTCATTCAATTAAAAACAATTTCATCGGTGCGATAAAACGGTAATTTAAGTAATCCGATCGGTTTACGATATGATGGATTAATTCAACTAAGTACATAATTAAATTAAGATTAGTGACACTAATCATGCATTAACAAACTTACTTAACGTTAATTATGCAAGACTAAAACAATTCATTAAACTAATGCATTTATAAGTATCTATAAAATTACATAAAAAGGAAAATACAAGAATAGATTTTGAAATACTTTTATACAAAAAAGAATGAAAATACATTTTAAATACCCCCTTAGGCTGGCCCTTTTAATACAAAAACTAGAGGTTGACTTCATCTATTTATTACATATCCCATTCACCATCATAATCAACTTAAAATCCACTCATAATTAAGTTTCGGTTGCACGATGGTTTTATGTAATACATAACATGGAATTTATGCTTTTATAAATTCAGACTCAACTATTGATGTCCATACAAGGCATATTTTCGTGTAAACCTATGAACTCACCAACAATTTTGTTGACGTATTTTAGCGTGTATTTTCAGGTAATGCACGTGCACTGAATCGGAAGCATTCCAAGGCTACCCTTCATTTTGCAGTCACATCATTTTCAAAACCCGGAGATTTATTTGGATCATTATTGTTAATTTAATTAAGTATTTGAATCTCTATAATTGCGAAGTACCCTACATTTTATTCGGGCTATGTAAAACAATTTTATATTTTGTAGTTATATTAATGTACTTTTGAAAATGTCCATATAGTGGTCGTTCACTTGATTATGACTATGCTTCGGCGACGTCACACGTAGTTGTCAACCGGGGTAACGGGGTGTGACACATTGGTATCAGAGCCGTAGTTATAGTGAACTAGATTGCATTAGTACCCTAGACTATAACTACACTTAAGTTTTATTGATTTAAGAAATACATTCCGAAAATAACTAAACATTAAAAATGGGCCCTGATGACAGAAAACATGCCAAGCCACACGACCATTATCTTGTCCGACTCAGAAGAGGAGTACACCCCCTAAGCCGATTGAACACGGAGGTACTCACTGAAGAGGACCCAATTGAGGAGGAAGACCCATCGGAGGAAGAAGATCCCTCCGAAGTAGAAGAACCAGTGAAGGAATCCGAGGAGGAACCGATGGAGGAAGACCAATCCTCCAGCGGATGGGGAGAACCATCCGGAGAGTACCCACCATCCCCGATGGCCCCCTCCTACATCCCATACCACCCCAAAGTCCAATCCCATTAACCATATCGTCCACACCCCAACGGCCCACTCATGTTGTTCACGCCAAGGAAAAGGGTAATAATGCCACAGTGGGAGTCTATCCGGGTTCCTGTCCCTCAGCCAAGCACGTCGCAATGGCGACGGGTAGAATCCCGCCACTGGGACTGGATGCCCAATACCCTCCAAGAATGGAGCCGAGAGGAGGGAATCCCCTCCTAGTTCGAGGTCGGAGGACCATCCTCTGCACCAACCCCACCACTCACCCAGGAGCCCGCAGACCAGGTAGTACCCCTGCTAGTGGCAAGAGCCACCTAACACGATCTCCAGATTTGGCTACTCAACCAGGACATCGGGGAGGTCACTGCGAGGATCGAGCGTGAAGAGATGCAGAATACAAATATATATTGGGCCAACCAGCACGCTCTAACCATCAAACAAAACGAACTGGAGGAACTCCGTCAGAGACTGGGCGACTACGAGGCACGCAACGATGCGCTAACATGACGCCCTAATGCCCTGGAGCACGGAGAGACCCCCGATCAGTCCCACACTTAGTGCTCTTCTAATAGAAAGAACTATATTTATGATTAATGTATGTGTTTAAGTTAGAATAGGACTTGAAATTTTCGGCTAACAACCCGACCCCCATGTAACAAATTATGTCAAGTGCTAATGAAAAATTAAGTTTATTTATGAATCTGTGTTTGATGTTATAAAACTGTTTGTTGTAAGAAGATTCGAACCTTTAGACTCAACTTCTCATACTATGCTCTTTTCTTTATACATTAAGATAATGCCGCCGAAAAGAGCCATGAACACTGCCGAGATCCAGCAATTGGTCGCACAATGAGTGACAGCTGCTATAGCCACCTATGAGACCAACCGGAACAGCACCTCAAACGGTGATGGAGGAGCAAGCTGCACTATGGAGGTACCGACACCAGCCAAAAGCGGTGTGGTATTAAGGGATTTCCAAGCTGTAAGCCTTGATACTTGAACGGGATGGAAGGCGCAGTCGAACAAGTTCACTGGTTCGAGAAACTTGAGTTTGTGTTCCGCGTTAGTGGCTCTATCGAGGATGAAAAAAATCAACTTTGCTACTCACACTCTATAGGATAGCGCACTGACTTGGTGGAACTCATATATCTAATCGGTTGGAATCGACACGACATATCAAGTCGCCTGGACTGAGTTGAAGCAAATGAAGACGGATGAGTATTGCCCTAGAAACGAACTACAAAAGATGGAGTCTGAGTTCTGGAAAATCTTGCTATGACGGGAACAGATGTCGCTGGGTACACCAACCGTTTCCACGAGTTGAGTCTACTTTGCCCACAAATGGTCAATGCGGAGTACAAACGTATTGAACTCTATATTTGGGGACTCGCTTCTCAAATTCAATGGAATGTCACCCCCTCCAACCCAACTGCAATTCAAGGAGCCATTCGAATGGTGAATAATTTGAAGGATCAAGTGGCAATACGAATGGAGGCCAAGGCGAGGGAGAACAAGAGGAAGTAAGATGACAAATCAGGGAAAGGTTCGAGCTCACAGTCCAAAAAGCCAAAAACCAACATGGCATTTGTTGCCAAGGGTGAGCTAAGAAAGGGTTACACTGACAACAAACCATTGTGACCAATTCACCTACCATCACATAGGTCCCAGTCCTACCCCATGCGGGAAGTGTAGGCGGATTGGTCGATCATCTGACCAAGGATTGTAAGAGTAGGAACAATGGAAACAACAGTGGCCCACAAAAGAGATATTTTGAATGTGGGATTGCAGCGCACTACAAGAATGACTGCCCAAATTTAAGAAACATTGGTGGAGCTCAAGGGAGAGCTTTTGTGTTAGGAGCCGGAGATGCACGTCAAGACCCCAACGTAGAAACGGGTACGTTTCTCCTTAACGATATATATGCTTATGCACTATTTGATACCGAGGCTGATAGGAGTTTTATATCTGCTAAGTTTAGTGAAAACTGAATGCCACTCTTTCCCCATTAGACAATGCTTATACCGTAGAATTAGCTGACGAAAAGTTGATTAAAGCAAATAATGAAATTAAGGAGTGCACGTAAAAATTGGCAGATCATCCCTTTAAGATAGAGTTGTTGCCTTATTGAACTCGGAAGTTTCAACGCAGTTATTGGCATGGATTAGTTATCAGACAATCATGCTGAGATCTTATGTGGTACGAAAGTGGTGGCGCATACCGCTTAAAACGAAGAAATACCTAACAGTCCAAGGAGAAAGAAAGAATCGCCAGTTGAACGTCATCTCAGGTTAAGAACGCTAAAGTGCCTTCGAAGAGGTTGTCAAGCACTGTTAGTTCAACTAGCGGAAAAGGAGTCGAAGTAGGAGAAGCGACTCGAAGAAATCCTGGTAGTTTCGTGACTACCCAAAAGTCTTTCCTGAAGACTTTCCTGGACTTCCACCAGCTAGGAAAGTAGAATTTCATATTGAATTGGTGCCTGAAGCTGCACCTGTGGCACTAGCACCCTATCAATTAGCACCCTCAGAGATGCAAGACTTACCCAATAAGCTGCAAGAGCTGTTAGATAAAGGATTCATTCGACCAAGTTCCTCACCCTGCGGAGCACTGGTCTTGTTCGTAAAGAAATAGGATGGATCCTTTAGGATGTGCATAGAACATCGAGAACTGACCAACTTGACTACCAAGAACCGATACCCTCTCCCCAAAATCGACGACCTATTCGATCAACTGCAAGGATCTAGTATCTATTCAATGATTGGTCTACGGTCAGGATATCACTAGGTTAAGGTACGGGAGGAAGATATTCCGAAGACGGCTTTCAGGACTCGTTACGAGTTTCAAGTGATGCCATTTGGTTTGACCAATGCACCAGTAGTATTCATGGATCTCATGAATCGTGTATGCAAACCCTATCTAGACAAATTCGTTATTGTCTTCACAGATGACATCCTTATCTATTGTAGAAGCAAGGAGGAGCATGAGCGGCATCTGAAGTCGATTTTGGAGCTTCTAGAGAAATAAAAGCTATACGCCAAATTTTCCATGTTTGATTTTTGGCTGCGAGAAGTAAAATTCCTTGGGCATGTGATCAACAGCCAGGGAATACAAGTGGATCCACAAAAAATCGAGGCCATTAAGAACTAGGCAACCCCTAGAACTCACACGAAAATCCGTCAGTTCTTTGGTCTCACCGGTTGTTATAGGCGATCTATTGAGAACTTCTAAAAGATAGCTGGTTCTCTAACGGAATGACTCGTAAGATAAGTTTGAGGGGGAGTGAGATAAGTTTGTTTAGTATAAAGGGAGAGATATCAGTGTGAGGGTGTCACACCCCGTTACCCCGGTTGGCAACGAAGCGTGACGTCGCGGAAGCGTAACCATAATCATAACGAACGACCACTAAATGGACGTTTTCAAAAATACATTGATTTGACTTCAAATATACATATTGTTTTACATAACCAAAATATAGCGTAAGTAGTTCTTAAAATACCAAGATTTAAATACACAATTTAGTTTATTAAGAAAGATGCAAATAAATCCCCGAGTTTGAAAATGATGCGACTCCAAAAATGAACGGAAGCCTTGGAATGCTTTCGATAAATACGCATGCCTTAATCACTTGAAAATACATGCTAAAATACGTCAACAAATTGTTGGTGAGCTCATAGGTTTACGCGAAAAGACCAGTTGTATGGACATTATCAGATGAGTTGAATTTATAAAGCATAAATTCCGTGTATGTATTACGTAAACCAAAATGCAACCGAAGCTTAATTAAATGAGTTTGCCCTGTGCAGTATTCCCATACGTCATACCGTGTGTTGAATATATATGCACCCGCTGTTAGCCGAGCTGAACTAACCCGAATGGGGGACATGACTCCTGATAGATCTATCCACAATATATTCGCGCTTACAAATAAATGCAATTAACAGTTCATGATTTGAGGGCTGATGGATCCACACATGTAATACATATAAGAAATAAACAGTTTTGATGTCCATATGAAAATCGTGCATGTATTTCCACCACAATAGATAGTGAAAATAGGGCTATGAGGACTCACCGTGAGTGCGGTGGCAAATACGAGCGTAAAATGCAAATTTGCGTTGTTTGATGGGTGATTAAACCGGATGTGTTTAATCGAGTCCTAAATGATAATAGGGACTTAATATCTCTCATATATGATAATATGTATATGTATAGATTTTTATGTCTTAAATCACTCAACATTACAAGTTTATAAATAAAACCCACTTAAAACGTCAAGTTTATATATATAATTTTCCAGCTTTTCGAAGGTTTTTCGGCCTACTTTGAGGCTGTTTTTGACCAACCTCCAAAACGATTTAGGCTTTGGTTTTCTTGGACATTAAACCACTATATACAAAGATTTTTTAAAGTCAAGAACGGCCATTTTTCGATATGTTTAGGTTAGGGAAAAAGCTTGTTGAAAACCCTATGTTGGCCATTTTTGAATTTTCAAACTTTCGGGTTCCCAAATAATATCTGGGGGTTCTAAACTCCATAATAATTTATGAAAACTTCCAGATTTTTAGTTGAGACATAGATCTAACATTTGAGACAAGAATCAACTCCTTTTGTTAAGTTATGAGTTAGTTATGATTTTTCAAAGTTGATGCAACTTATCTGTCGAAATTCCGTATTTCATAAACTTGAAATAACTTGTGATTCTTGTTGTTTCTTCAAACACCATTTGTATAAAAGTTATAAAACACATTTTATATAACTTGTTTTCATAATATTTACACTTATATGATGTGTTTATATATTTATAAACACATTTGAAGAAAACAACTTAAAAAACAAAAAACTAGTGATTTATAAACTTGAGTTCTTATGAAACTTGTTGTTGGTGATTATATATATTATGCAAGACTTATATAAACATAAATATAAGATGAAATATGTTAGTATTTACTTACTTTGAGGTATTAGAAGTATGAAATCAAGTAGAAGTTGAAATCTTGAAAGGTTGTTGCACCAAAGTCACTTGAATATTGAAGAACACTTGAAAGAACAAAAGTTGAACAATCTTTTTGTTGTGTGAGGCGCTTGGCCATTTTTTAGAGGGAGAAAAGAAGGGGTTTTTGGCTTTTAAAATGTGTGGAAATGAACACCTATTTATAGAGGACAAAAAGATCTTAAAATGATGGTGAAAATGGAGGTTGAGTGTGAGATCTTGGATGAATTGAAAGGAAGAGATGTGATTGTGATTCTGTATGGAGTTGAGTATTAAAAAAAATGAAGTCAAAAGCTACACTTGTACTATCTATGGGCCAGATTTTGATGATGTATTTATCATGTATTTTCAATTTTTTTTTGTATAAAAGTATTTCAAAATGTATTCTTGTATTTCCTTTTTTATGTAAATTCATAAATACTTTTGAATGCTTTTGTTTAATGAATTGTTTTAGTCTTGCATAATTATCGTTAAGTAAGTGTATTAATGCATGATTAGTGTCACTAATCATAATTTAATTATGTACTTAGTTGCATTAATCCATCATATATTAAATCGATCGGATTAATTGATTTGCCGATTAATCGCACCGATGAATTTGATTCTGATTGAGTTGAATTTCTTCATGAACCTTGTTAATCACATTGATTAATTTCTAATTACCACTAATTAGGTTATAATTGGCCATTAAATACTGATTAGGTCGTAGTTGCTAACCTGGTTTAATGTCGGATGTTACAGAGGGGGACAAAATCAATTTGTAATAATTTCTGAGTTGTGCATTTATGTCACTGAAGACTTTGCATGATGTTCATAATTCTTATGATCATCATGCGGGGGAGAAAAGAAAAGAAAAGCTGAATTTCAGAGACGGCGTTTGAGTAGATTGTAGACAATTACAACAACATTTCAAAGACAGTTGATAAAGGAAGAAATTTGAAAGGCTATTCATGATTCAAGGGGGAGGGTGCTTTCAAGAAAAAAGAAGATCAGAACTAAAGAGGTTTAAAGATCAGAGTGAGGCAAAGATTTCAAGATTCAGAAGATTCAGAGATCGAAGAAAAGAAGATGAAAAAAAACAAATCAAGAAAAAGTTCCTAAAATGAACTTTAATTAGAAAAACTGATTTCATCTCTAAGGGGGAGATTGTTGGGTACAATATTTTGTAGAGGTGAAATTAATTTTACTTGTAATAATTGCTTTCATCTCTAAGAGGGAGATTGTTAGGAATGAATATTAAATAGAGTTGAAAACAATTATTTGTAAAAGTTCAGGGTTCAATATGTAAATACTCTATAGTTATAATTCAGGATGTACGAAGTCAGAATTGAAGAATACATATTTGAGAATATGTGTGCTGTGCAAGTCATCTCCAAGAACACCAATGTAATATTTTCTCTCAATGAAAGCATTCGACATATTGTATTGATGAATGTTGTAATTGTTCATAGTATGTTTAATATTGAATTGAATTGATAGAAATATTTAATTATCAGTGATTATGACTGCAAAATCCGCTACCATCCGGGCAAAGAAAACGTTGTAGTCGATGCATTGAGTTGAAAGGAACGGGTTAAACCATTGAGAGTACGAGCCTTGGTCATGACTATACAGTCAAACCTGAACTCTCAGATCCTCGAGGCATAGAAGGAAGCAGTCAAGGAGGAAAACCTGCTGGATGAAGACTTGAGAGGAGTGGATAAACAGTTTGAAATCAAAACAGATGGGTGCCGGTACTTCATGAGCAGAATTTGGCTACCAAATTTTGGAGGGATAAGAAAGCTAGTCATGGATGAAGGGCATAAGTGAAGATATGTTATCCACCCAAGATTAGACAAGATGTATCACGATTTGAAGGAGTTGTACTGGTGGCCGAATATGAAAGCTGACATTGCTACATATGTCAGCAAGTGCTTAACATGTTTGAAGGTTAAGGTTAAGCACCAGAGACCATGAGGATTAATGGTACAACCGGAAATACCACTATGGAAGTGGGAGAGATTAACAATGGACTCCGTTACAAAGCTGTCGAAAACTTCTGGTGGTTATGACACCATCTGGGTCATCGTACACTGACTCACAAAGACTGCGCATTTCCTGCCAATCAAGGAGACTGATAAGATGGATAAGTTAACCCGAATCTATCTTAAAGAAGTTGTCTCAAGGCATGGAATTCTCGTATCAATTATTTCTGATAGAAACAGTCGGTTCAAATGAAGGTTTTGGCAATCATTTGCAAGAGGATTTGGGTACACGACTAGACACGAGTACAACATACCACCCTCAAACTGATGGTCAGAGTGAGAGGACTATTTAAACATTAGAGGATATGTTAAGGGCATGCGTGATTGATTTTGGCAAAAGTTGGGATAGACATTTGCCGTTAGTCGAGTTCCCCTACAACAATAGCTACCACTTGAGCATTAGAGCTTCTCTGTTTGAGGCACTTACGGGCGAAAGTGTCGATCGCCTATTTGTTGGGCTGAAGCAGGGGATAACCAAATCACCGGTCCCCAGATTATACACGAGAGAACTGAGAAGATTGTACGGATTCGGAAATGACTGAAGATTGCGCGGGATCGGCAGAAAAGTTACGCTGATATCAGACGGAAGAATTTGGAATTCCAAGAAGGAGACCTAGTAATGTTGAAAGTCTCGCCATGGAAGGTCGTAATCCGTTTTGGAAAATGGGGAAACCTTAATCCTCATTATATTGGGCCATTCAGGATTTCCTAACGAATTGGTCCGGTAGCTTACCGACTTGAGCTGCCCCCGCAGCTAATCAGTGTACACAAAACCTTCCATGCGTCAAATCTGAAAAAGTATGTGTCGGATGAAACATCTCGTCATATGTAACAACCGGCACTAAACCAGGTTACCAACTATAACCTAATCAGTATTTACTAGCTAATTATAACCTAATCAGTGGTTATTAGCAATAAATCAAAGTGATTAGCAATGTTCATAAGAAAATTCAATTCAATTAGAAACAATTTCATCGGTGCAATGAATCGGCAAACTAATTAATCTGATCGATTTACAGATATGATGGATTATTTCAACTAAGTACATCATTAAATTATGATTACTGACACTAATCATACACTAATACACTTACTTAACATTAATTATGCAGGACTAAAAAAATTCATTAAACCAATGCATTCATAAGTATTTATGAATTTACAAAAAAGGGAAATACAAGAATACATTTCTAAATACTTTTATAAAAAAATGAAAATACCTTGGAAATACCCCTACATGGCCGGCCAAGAGAAGGTACATGTATAGCTTTTGACTTTCAATTTTTTTTATTACAACCTCCATACACCATCTACATCACATTTCTCTTTCACCTCACTTTGCATGATTTCTTACTCAACCTCCAAATCTTGAAATCATTTCATTCACCTTTTCATTCTCTACAAATAGAGAGCTTTTCCATTTATTTGATGCACACCGAAACTCTCTTTTCTCCACTCTTTGATCTGGCCACAAACACACACACATTGCACACAATCTTCTTTCAACTGTTCTTGGTGAAATCTTTCAAGATCCAACCTTCTACTCATTTGCATTCTACTAATATCCCAAAGTATGTAAACACTAACCTATAATATGTTGTATTTATGTTTATATAAGTCTTGCATAATATATATAATCACCAACAACAACAAGTTTCTCAAAAACTCAAGTTTATAAATCACTAGTTTTGTTTTCTTCAAATGTGTTTATAAATATATAAACACATTATGTAAGTATAAATATTATGAAAAAAAGTTATATAAATGTGTTTTATAACCTTTTATACAAATGGTTTTTGAATAAACAACAAGAATCACAAGTTGCTTCAAGTTTATGAAATACGGATTTTCGGCAGAAATATTGCGTCGACTTCGAATAATCATAACTAATTCATAAGTTAGATCTACGTCTTATCTAAAAATCTGGAGGTTTCCAAAATCTAATATGGAGTTTAGAACCCCCCAAATATTATTTGGGAACCCGAAAGTTTGACATCTCAAAAATGGCCAACATAGGGTTTTTAACGAGCTTTTTCCCCAACCTAAACAACTCAGAAAAATATCCGTTCTATACTTTAAAAATTCTTTGTATATAGTAGTTTTATGTTTAAGAAAACCAAAGGCTAAATCATTTTGGAGCTTGGTAAAAAACAACCTCAAAGTAGGCCGAAAAACCTTTAAAAAGTTGGAAAATTATATATATATATATATATATATATATATATTTATATTTATAAACTTGACGTTTTAAGTGGGTTTTATTTATAAACTTGTAATGTTGGGTGATTTAAAACATATAAACCATTATACATACATATTATCTTTTATGGGAGTTATTAAGTCCCTTATATCATTTAGGACTCGGTTAAACTATATCCGGTTTCATCAACCATCAAACAACCGAAATTTGCATTTTTTGCTCGTATTTGCCATCACACTCTCGGTGAGTCTTCATAGCCCCTATTTTCACACTGTTATGCTTTGGGGTGAAATACATGCTACATTTTCATACGGACACAGAAACTACTTCATTTCTATTATGTATTACACATGTGGTTCCATCAGCCCTCAGATCATGAACCGTTAGTTACATTTTATGTAAGCGCGAATATATTATGGATAGATCTATCGGGATTAATGTCACCCACCTAGATTGGTCGCTCCAACTGCTAAGGGGTGCATATATATATTTAACATTACGGTATTACATTGGGGAATGCTGCACAGGGCAAACTCATAATTAAGTTTCGGTTGCATGATGGTTTATATGTAATACATAACATGGAATTTATGATTTTATAAATTAAAACTCAACTGTTGATGTCCATACAAGTCAGATATAAGTGTAAACCTATGAACTCACCAACAATTTTCTTGACGTACTTTAGGGTGTTTTTTCAGGAAATTAAGGCACGTGCACTACATCAGAAGTATTTCAAGGCTTCCATACTTTTGGAGTCGCATAAATTTTCAAACCTTCGGAGATTTAATTGCATTATTAATGTCATTATGGTTATGTATTTGAATCTCTGTAATTTGCGAACTAATTATGCTTTTATTGATTATGTAAAACAATATTTATCTTTGAAGTTAAACCATTGTATTTTTTAAAACATTCATATAGTGGTCGTTCACTTAATTATGACTATGGTTCTGCGACGTCATGCTTCGTTGCCAACCGGGGTAACGGGGTGTGACAGATTGGTATCAGAGCTATAGTTATAGTGAACTAGGTTGCATTAGTACCCTAGACTATATATACACTTAAGTCTTACTGATTTTTAAAAATATTTTATAACTAACTAAAAGACTATAAATGGACCTTGATAGTAGAAACATGTCGAACAACACAATCGTCATCTTGTCCGATTTTGAAGATGAGTACACCCCCATGAGCCCAGATGTCACAAAGGTTTTCGTCGCCCATCCGAAGAAGAGGACCCCTCCGAAGAGCCGATGGAGGAATCAGAGGAGGAACTCATGGAGGAAGAATCCATGGAGGATGACAAATCCTGAGAGAACCCACCACCCTTGGTGATCCCCTCTTACAACCCACACCATCCCGAGGTTCCATCGATAAAGCCATACCATCCCCACCCCAACGGCCCATGGATGCTATTTTCACCCTGAAAGAGGGTGATGATACCGAGGCGGGAGTCTATTCCAATTCCGAATACCCAGGCAAGTCCACCGCAGCAGCGACGGGCAAACGCCCGTAGATGGGGCTGGAAGCCCGAGACCCTCTGAGAGTGGAGGCGGGAGGAGGGAATCCCCTCCCAATTTGAGATCAGAGGATAATCCTCCGCACCGACCCCACCGCTCACACAATACTCTGCCGATAAGACCGTACCTCTTTTGGTATCAAGGTTTTCACTACACGACCTCCAAATCCGGTTACTTAACCATGATATTGGAGAGATGACTGCTCGTATAGAGCTGGAGGAGTTGCAAAACTCCAACCTATATTGGGCCAACCAGCACACCCACACTGTTCAACAGGATGGGCTTGAGGGGCTTCGGAAACGACTAGCCGAATACGAAGCCCGTAATGAGGAGCTAGCACAACGCCTCAATGCATTAGAGCAGGGAGAGACCCCCGATCACTTCTACACCTAGTACCTCACCCCTTATCTCTGTAATGTTAGGAATTATCATGTAATAGCGTAGGTCTTAAACATTTTAGGGTAATAACCGCCCCGATGTAAGAAATTATGATTTATCAATGAAAATTTCAAGTTATTTATGAATCTGTGCTTGACGATTATAGAACTTTGCCTTAAGAAAAATTTAAAATTTTTAGACTCAACTTCTCACACTATGATCTTTTCTTTAAACCATAAGATAATGCCGCAAAAAAGAGCCATGAACACCATCGAGATCGAGCAACTGGTCGCCCAACGAGTGGCCACAGCTATAGCCACTTATGAAACCAACCGTAATAGCACCGCAAACGGCGATGGAGGAGCTAGCCGCACTACGGGAGGGTCTGATTCAACCCAGAAAGGGTATGAAACTAAAGTATTTTTAAGCTGTAAGCCTTGATACATTAATGGAACAGAAGGCGAGGTCGGACTGGTTCACTGGTTCGAGAAACTTGAGTCTGTGTTCCGCGTTAGTGGCTGTATTGAGGATGAGAAAGTCAGGTTCGCTACCCACACTCTTCAGGACGGCGCTTTGACATGGTGGAATTCATATGCTCAATCGGTGGGAATTGACAAGGCTTACCAACTCTCCTGGACTGAGTTGAACCAAATGATGACAGATGAGTATTGCCCTAGAAACGAACTACAAAAGATGGAGTCTGAGTTATGGAATCTTGCTATGAAGGGAACGGATGTCAGTTGGTACACTAACCGTTTCCATGAACTAAGCCTACTATGCCCACAGATGGTGACCCCCGAGTACAAGAAGATCGAACGCTACATTTGGGGACTCGGCCCTCAATTCCAAGGCAACGTCATTGCCTCAAATCCCACCACAATCCAGAGCGCCATCTGAAAGGTGAATAACTTGATGGATCAAGTGGCCAGAAGGAATGAGGCCAAAGCAGGAGAAAACAAGAGGAATTGGGAAGACAAGTCTGGGAAAAATTTGGGTTCACAGTCCAAAAAGCCCGAAACTATCTAAGCTTTTGTCACCGGAGCTGAGCCAAGGAAGGGCTATACCGGCAATAAACCATGGTGTAACCGATGCACCAACCCTCACGTAGGTCCCTGTCCAACTCCTTGCGGGAAGTGTAAGAAGCTTGGTCACCAGACCCAAGATTGTAAGTATAACACCAACGGAAACAACAGCGGCACGCAAAGGAGCTGCTTCGAATGTGGGATAGCTGGGAACTTCAAGAAGGACTGTCCAAAGTCAAGGAACGGCGGTGGAGCCCACGGGAGAGCCTTTATGCTAGGAGCAGGCGATGCTCTTCAAGATCCCAACGTAGTAACGGGTACATTCCATCTTAATGATATGTATGCGTATATGCTGTTTGGTACAGGGGCTGATAGGAGTTTTATATCTACTAAGTTTTGTGAACAACTGAATACCACTCTTTCCTCGTTAGAAAATGTTTACACCATAGAATTAGCGGATGGAAAGTCGATTGAAGCAAATAGTATAATTAAGGAGTGCACACTAAAATTGGCAGATCATCGCTTTAAGATGAACTTGATGCCTATTGTACTAGGAAGCTTCAATGTAGTTATATGTATGGATTGGTTGTCAGACAACCGTGCCGAAATCTTATGTGGTAAGAAGGTTGTTAGAATACCACTTAAGAAAAAGAAAGTCCTAACAGTCCAAGGAGAAAGAAAGAATCGCCAGTTGAACGTTACCTCTGGTTTAAGGACATTGAAATGCCTTCGAAGAGGTTGTCAAGCAGTATTAGTTCAACTAGTGGAAAAAGAGTCGAAGGAGAAGGGACTCGAAGAAATCCCGGTAGTTCGTGACTACCCAAATGTCTTTCCTGAATACTTGCCTGGACTTCCTCCAACTAGGCAAGAAGAATTTCAGATTGACTTGGTGCCTGGAGCTGCACTTGTCGCACGAGCACCCTACCGATTGGCACCGTCAGAGATGCAAGAATTATCCACTCAGCTGCAGGAAATGTTGGATAAAGGATTCATACGACCAAATTCCTCAGCTTGGGGAGCTCTGGTCCTATTTGTTAAGAAGAAGGACGGATCCTTTAGGATGTGCATCGATTATCGAGAGCTGAACAAGTTAACGATCAAAAACCGATACCCCCTCCCTAGAATCGACGACCCGTTCGATCAGCTGCAAGGATCCAGTTACTACTCTAAGATTGATATGCGATCCGGGTATCACCAAGTTAAGGTTCGGGAAGAAGATATACCCAAGACAGCGTTCAGAACTAGTTATGGACATTACGAATTTCAGGTGATGTCATTTGGTTTGTCCAACGCACCAGCCATATTCTTGGACCTTATGAATCGAGTGTGTAAACCATACTTGGACAAATTTGTAATAGTGTTCATAGACGATAACCTTATCTATTCCAGAAGTAAGGAGGAGCATGAGCAGCATCTGAAGTTGATTTTGGACTTTCGAGAGAAAGAACAGTTGTACGCCAAATTCTCTAAATGTGAATTTTGGCTACGAGAAGTCAAATTCCTAGGACATGGGTTCAATAGCCAAGGAATTCAAGTAGACCAATCAAAAATTGGGGTCATTAAGAACTGGGCAACTCCTAGATCTCCCATCGAAATCCGTTAGTTCTTAGGTCTTGCCGGTTATTATAGGCGATTCATTGAAAACTTCTCGAAGATAGCTAGTTCCTTAACGGAATTGATTCGAAAGGACATGAAGTACAACTGTGGTGAAGATCAGGAAACGACATTCCGACTGTTAAAGCAAAGATTGTGTAGTGCACCAATTTTGTCCTTACCAGAAGGAACAGAAGATTTTGTTGTTTACTTCGATGCCTCACACAATGGATTGGGTTGTGTGTTAATGCAAAGACACAAGGTTATCGCTTATGCATCACGACAACTTAAAGTTCATGAGGTGAACTACATGACTCACGACCTAGAGCTTCGAGCTGTGGTATTTGCTCTCAAGATATTGAGGCACTACCTTTACGGTACTAAGTGCACGGTGTTTACAGACCACAAGAGCCTTCAACTTAAACATGAGGCAAAGATGTTGGGTTGATCTGCTTAGCGATTACGATTGTGAGATCCGTTATCATCCGGGTAAGGCAAATGTTGTAGCTGATGCCTTGAGCCGAAAGGAACGGGTTAAACCCCTAAGTGTCCGAGCTTTGGTCATGGCTAAACAGTCAAACGTGAACTCTCAAATCCGCGAGGCACAAGAGGAAGCAGTCAAGGAGGGAAATCTGCTAGATGAAGCCTTGAGAGGAATGGATAAACAGTTTGAAATCAAGACCGATGGATGTCGGTATTTCATGAACAGAATTTGGATACCAAAATTCGGAGGGTTGAGGAAGCTGGTCATGGATGAAAGGCCATAAAACAAGATATGCTATTCACCCGGGGTCAGATAAGATGTATTACGACCTGAAAGAAATGTAATTGTGGCCAAACATGAATGCTGACATTGCTACGTATGTCAGCAAGTGTTTAACATGTTTGAAAGTTAAGGCTGAGCACCAGAAGCCGTCAGGATTGTTGATTCAACTTGAAATACCCTAGTGGAAGTGAGAGAAAATAAACATGGACTTCATCACAAAGTTTCCAAAGACTTCTGGAGGATATGACACCATTTGGGTGTGCGTGGACCGACTCACAAAAATTGCACACTTCATGCCAATCAAGGACACTGATAGATGGATAAGTTAACTCGAATCTATCTTATATAAGTTGTCTCGAGGCATGGAGTCCCGTATCGATTATATCGGATACAGACAGCCGGTTCACATCAAGATTTTGGCAATCATTACATGAGGCGTTGGGTTTACGCCTGGGCATGGGCACGACATATCACCCACAGACGGATGGTTAGAGTGAAAGAACGATTTAGACATTGGAGGACATGCTAAGGGCATGTGTTATTGACTTTGGCAAAAGTTGGGACAAACATCTGCCACTAGTTAAGTTTTCATATAACAACAACAACCATTCGAGTATTAAGACTGCTCCATTCGAGGCACTTTATGGGCGAAAAATGTCGGTCGCTGCTTTGTTGGGCTGAGGTAGGAGATAGCCAGATCACTGGACCCGAGATCATCCAGGAGACTACAGAAAAGAAGTCCAGATTCGGAACCGATTAAAGATCGCACGGGATCGAAAAAAAAGGTATGCCGATGTTAGACGGAAGGATTTTGAATTCCAGGAGGGAGATCAAGGAATGCTGAAAGTCTCGCCATGGAAAGGTGTAATCCGTTTTGGGAAACGAGGAAAAATCAATCCTCGTTATATCGGACCATTCAAGATCTCCAAAAGAATTGGCCCGGTAGCCTACCGACTCGATCTGCCCCCAGAGCTAAGTAGTGTACATAATACCTTCCACGTGTCCAACTTTAAGAAGTGTCTGTCTGATGAAACCCTCATCATACCCATGGACGAACTGGAAGTAGATGATAAGTTGAACTTCATTGAACAACCCGTGGAAAAAAATGGACCGAGAAGTCAAGAAACTAAAGCATAGCCGAATCCCGATAATAAAAGTCAGATGGAACTCTAAGCGAGGTCCTAAGTTTACATGGGAACGCGAAGAAAAGTTTCGTGAAAAATACCCTCATCTGTTCTCAAATACTCAAGCAGTGGAGAACACGAGCTAATTTCGGGACGAGATTCCCTTAACAGGGAAAGACTGTAACAACTGGCATTAAACCGGGTTAGCAACTATAACCTAATGAGTATTTACTAGCCAATTATAACCCAATCAGTGGTCATTAGCAATTAATCAAAGTGATTAGCAATGTTCATAAGAAAATCCAATTCAATTAGAAACAATTTCATCGGTGCGATGAATCGGAAAACTAATTAATCCGATCGATTTACGATATGATGGATTAATTCAACTAAGTACATAATTAAATTATGATTAGTGACAGTAATCATACACTAATACACTTACTTAACATTAATTATGCAAGACTAAAACAATTCATTAAACTAATGCATTCATATGTATTTCTGTATTTACAAATAAAGGGAAATACAAGAATACATTTCTAAATACTTTTATAAAAGAAAATGAAAATACCTTGGAAATACCCCTACATGGCCGGCCAAGAGAAGGAACGTTTATAGATTTTGACTTTCACATTTTTTATTACAACCTTGTTAGGCACAAAAAGGCCTCAGTCAAACCTGTTCTACATCTGAGGGGGAGATTTATAATCAAACCTGTTGATGCATTTGAAGGTTGAATTTAAGGCCTGTTATATGTCTTATTGAAACCTGAAAATGATTTGCAATATCAGTCTAAAGCTGTTCTATATGTTGCATGTGTTGCAACTTAGACAGTTTGTCCAAGCTGCTCTGTCTGCTGAACAGGCTGGACATAAACTGTCTACGCTGCTCTACACTATTGAGCAGTTTGGGCATTTTTAAAGTGTTCTGTTCTTTGTGAACAGAACCTGTTCTTTGTGAACAGGCTAAACACTTTATGGAATATGTTTCCTAGTCATCATGTATTGTGTTTGACTACAAGATCAGTTTACAAAGTCGAAGACAAAGTGGAAAACAGAAATGCTCAGCCTGCCCAAGCTGTTCTGTAACATGAAGACAAAAGGTTATTTGAAAAAGGGTGACAGACCTTTTCTTATATCAAAATAGGCCTTACAAGGAAGAAAGACGCAAAGTTGACATTCCCTAAATTAGTTAAAGGCAATGCAACAGTAGACAAAGTAAAAGACAAAAGTTCTGCACATGTGAAGACAAGTCTGCTTTTCAGAAAAGTGCAGAAAAGGTTATGTTGTCTTTTCAACAAGACTTCTCCTTTTTCATTCCATCCAATGAAGATGTTTCTCTTAGATCCTCTAAGTGAGTATAAAAGGAAGCTTCTAAGGTCAGAAAGAAGTGTGAAAAAAGCTAAGTGCTGAAACCCAAGAGTGAACGTGCAAGTGTGATTTTCATGCATGCAAACCTTCTGTGTAAACCAGCATCGTGGTGTATAAGCTGTTTACACTGCCGTTCCTTTTAAGTCTTGTAACACAGTGGAGTGTTTTTTCGTGAGTGTATTCTTGTATACTAGTTTGAGTCTATCTTGACTAGTAAGCATACTGTTGTATCTGTCATCTCAGCTTGAACCTATTCCGTCATCAGCTTGTTTGTAATTCCAATTGTTGATAATACCTACAAACCATTGAGGAAACGCGGTGTCTAGTTTTTCAATTGCTGTATTCACCCCCCTCTACGCTTAACTATATACTTTGGGAACCTGTCGGGACCTACAATGCTCAGAGCCGTTTGGCGCGTGTGTGTCATTTAAGCTCTTCCGTCTCCCCCGTTTCCAGGACACAGTGCGCAAATTCTTCTTATCTGACAATGGCCTCTTATGGGCAAACCTCCCAAATTTAACTCATCAACAACTTCTTGGTTGGAAGTGCAGAATGCTGCTCTATTTAGAGCATTGGATGTACACTTGCCAGGATCGTGATGGCGGGGTCCTATGGCCCCTCCTTTTCTCCCCTCCTCCACGCGTTGGAAGGGCTGCTCCTGAACCAGATGCCTTGAGACGCTACAGCTCCTGGTCTGACTGACGCCGCAGGCTTGGTGGTCTGGCTTGCCACGAAGACCCGAAACAACCCCTGGTCCATTTTCTCTCCCTGATGTGTGTTCAAGCGCAGGTTGCGCCCCTGCCGCCAGCCCCGGCGCGGTGTGGCGCTACTTTTGTGTCCGTCTCTGCCTGGCCCCCCCACCCCCTGGCCATCCATCACAGGGGACGCTCCGGATCCCGCACCCATTTATCACATGTGTCAGGCCGTGCCTGATGCGCCGCATCTGTGTGCTCGCCCCCCCGGGCCTCTCAGCGCGTGAAAGCGCAGCCTCCCCGACTTGGCATCCTTCTCTGCTCTTCCCTTGTGTTTGGTCGATTTA